>JAQMCX010000050.1:10460183-10473605 GCA_029814765.1 Acanthurus leucopareius
GGACAAAGACGAGTTTGCAGAACTTCGCACAGTTTCGAAGACGTTTTCACAACAGTTAGGTTGTTTACCTACATTATGTTTAGTTGTGTTTAGTTTCACAGTCTTAAAACTAAAACTAGACTAAGACTAAAAAACTTAAGACTAGACTAAGACTAAAACTCTTATGATATTTAGTTGACTAAAACTAGACTAAGACTAAAAGATTTCATATGACTAAAATATGACTAAAACTAAATGGTGTGTTATTCAAAAGACTAACACTAAATCAGAATTTGCTGTCAAAATGAACACTGTATCCATTGTGATTCTAGGAGACGTGGTAAAGACTGCCATAGGAGCCTCAGGTGATTACAGTAAATACGAAACTTTTGCTAAGCACCACCCAGTTGCTCTGCATCAGGCCCTGTCACAACACCCTGCTGTCACCAGCCTTCTTGGCAGCCCAGACATGTTGATAAAATGAATCATATGCAGACATGTAATTAATCCAGAAGAGGGGAATCTCTTTCCTCCAGCACTGTCACTTGGGCTAAAATAAAATAACAGGAAACTACGTTGGTACAATGGGAACTGTGAGGAACAGGGTTCCTAAATCCTCGGGTGTCAGGCACGTCAATGCCCTCCCAGCCAAGTAGGTTTCCAGGTGAGAGGGGGATTACAGAGCCTCCCCCTGCCTCACTCCTCTACTCACAACGTGACACATTGAGACCTGATACAGACACTCAGCTCATGAAAATAAAGTGACAGAACAGACAGTGATACACAGAGGATCACCGCAAAGAACAAAAACAGACTTTCACTGGTCTGTAATTTAAGGATTAGAGAAGAGAGACCCAACAGGCAGCTGTGACAATGAGACAAGAAAAGGATGACAAGGTTATGAGAAGGGAGAGGGCTGAAAAAAGAGGAGGGGACAAAAACCCTGAAAGTTTCCAGAGAGGGTTGTTGATGTTGACCAGCTGCTGTGGTGACCTACAGAGGTTTGCTGAATGTCTCTGATGTCCACGTGCCCTGTCACACTCTCTACTTAGCAGCACGTTCCAGTATTAACAACATTTTGTTCTTTATCACCCTGTTGGTACCAAGTTTACTGCCAACTTTGAGACAAGTGCTGTACACATAACAATGAACTTCAAGCCCGATGTTGTAAACCTTCCCCTCGAAATGCCGTACCTTACTTTGTTCTTGTCAGCTGAATGATTTTTTTCACAGCTTATGTCACTTGAAATGTGAGTGTTTGTACCTTGTAACTGTTCCTATGACACCAACAGTTAGAATTAAGAAAAAAAAACAAGTGGTTAATGTTACAGTATAATAACAAACAATTTCCGATTGACCTCTCAAACACTGTCACTCTGCCTCATATTGTCCTCTCCGCTTCTCACAGAGCCTGTCTGAAAAGCTTGCACATAAGGAAAAGGGGTATCAGGAACTGGAGAGGCATCTGAGTGCTGAGAAAGACGCCAATAAGAGAGTCCAAAGCAGCCTGAGAGAAAAGGAACTGGAGGTTCAAGAGCTCCAGGCTCGGGCCACAGGGACTGAGGCCTCCCTGCAGAAGGCTCAGGCGGAGCTCACAGAGAGAGCTGAGGAGGTGACAAAGCTGAAGGGTGAAATCGGGGAGCTGGAAGTGAAGCACGCAGAGCTGAAGGCTGAGAGGAAGCAGTTGGAACAGCAAAGGGAAGAAAAAGAGAGCCACGGTGCTCAACAGCAGACTGAGATCAGTCAGGTGAGCTGGGTGCAAAAAAGTATCACATAGACAACTGTAAGCAGGAGGGCATACAGTAATACTTGATACATAAATGGGTAAAAAAAGAGAATATTACATTATACAATATTATTAAGGTACTGGATTCCTATGAGCCTTTTAAGTAGCTTCAGTGCACCTTGTAATATATTATCTGGAAGTCAGATGGAGGGATGAACATCACTCCTGCAAAAGCTGTTCTCTTATTCATGTTTTGATAAAGATAGTGAGTGTGTCATCTAAAACCATGATCCATTCCCAATAGGTTTTTCATTTGAGCTCATCTATGACTGTGTGGGTCGTAGCCCACAGTATTATTCATGTCATTAAATCACTTGTCAAACCACTCAGGCCCTTCAAGCCCCATGGATGGGGACATTGTCATCCTGGAAGAGGGCACATTTACATTGCTGCCAAAGAACAAGCCTTTTGTGTTGCCCTGCTCATCCTGCCAAAACTGCATTGTTGTGACCTCTCCAATACAATTGGCAGCACTTATTGAGAGGCAGTGAAGAGTTAGTCTTTGTCTCCTTTTTTGAACTTGATCAACACATTTCAGAGAATGACATTTAAAGTTCAGTATATTTATCTATGACCACTGCATGATTCATGCCGCAAGGTACACAGATGTGCACAAACCACTCTTTAAAAGAGTCTCATACAATTCTGTTTTTGCATAAAATCTGTTTCATATAGAGCAGAAGAAAGTCTATGACTCTAGAAATGAGAAAGAAAAAATTCCAAATATCTGATGCCCACATCATGCAGCAGTGAGGTCAAAGAAGATTTCAGACAACCGCTTTCTTCATCCGCATCAAATTTATTGCTATAATTAACATTGACTTGTGTTCTTAATCATCTTAATCATCCAGCATCTCCCTGTGCTCTTTCCAGCTGCACGCTAAACTGCTGGAGGCAGAGAGGCAGCTGGGAGAGGTGCAAGGTCGTCTTAAAGAACAGAGGCAGCTGTCTGGGGAAAAACTAAAAGACCGCGAGCAGCAAGCAGCCGACCTGCAGCTCAAACTGTCTCGTGCAGAGGAACAGGTAGGAAACTGAAATAGTTTTATAGAATAGACAGAAAATCTGGATGTAATTGTGTACTGTTTTATATATATATATTTTCTAAGATATAAAAGTGTTGTTAAGTTAAGGGTTTATTTATTCAGATGAATGTAACTAACCATGTAGATGTTGAAAAAAGATAGAGACAATGGAGATTTATAAAACTGTTGGGGCTTTATAATACACAGCAGGTAAGATTCACAAAATCATTGTAAAGTTAAAAATGCATTTAGGTATATAGTAAAAATATTAAATAGAGATAAAAAATAAAGGTGCCTCTGTGCTCTGCTTCTTCAGTTGAAGGAGAGCGCCAGTAAGAACACAGACTTGCAGCACCAGCTGGAAAAAGCCAAGCAGCAGCACCAGGAGCTGCAGGCGCTGCAGCAAAACACTAACGGCAAACTCCGTGAGGCACAGGTACCGTTCACAAGAGAAAGGCTCGGCTAATCATATCTGAGAGCAAGAGAGGCTGTGCTTTACAATGACTTTCAAAATGTCAGAGTATTTCTACTTGGAATAGTGACTTTGATTCATACAAACATCAGTTGATCTGAAAGAAAAATCTCAACAAGAATGTGAGGTGGTAATACAGTGACAATGAAGTTGTTTTATCATGATATTTTAAGAGAATTAAGTTCTGTAAGACAAAGTTTTTGATGCATCAATTTACAAACTGCTCCTTTTGAGCAGCACTTGTTGCTGCTATTAAACTTGAACAAAACAGAATTGTTACATGATAATGTTGCCTTTAGTTCCTTTTAGTAGGAAATTTTAGGAATTGGGTAATTATTCAAAGCCCCTGTGTGTAGAGGCTCTATAAGATCATAGTTTGGAATAACATGCCTGTGCAAAAAGTTGGTGTGGTCTTTATCTTCATATACACCTCACACACACATGAAAATAACATCATAAGGTGAAATATTTGATATAATTCTGCCAAAATACCCAGTGTAACTATTACCATGCGGGCTTGTCCTCATGCTGTAGAATGACCTGGAGCAGGTGCTGCGTCAGATTGGTGATAAGGACCAGAAGATCCAGAATCTTGAAGCTCTGCTGCAGAAGAGCAAGGACATTGTGAGTCAGCTGGAGGCCGAGAGAGAGGACTTATGTGCCAAGATCCAGGCTGGAGAGGGAGAGACGGCTTTGCTCAGCCAGCTTAAGGAGAAAAACCATGCACTACAAGAACAGGTAGGTGCACACACACCTTCTAAGGTCTACTTTTACTTTGCAGTCACATCTGTGCAATGCAAAAATGATATCACAAAAGACACTCACCACCCCTGTGCAACTAAGAAATGTTCTGAACTTTGTAGAGTAATAACAGAAAAAACTTTGGTCATAGTTGAGCTTACATCATTTTTCTGTGTATTTGGGTCTTGAAGGTCACACAACTGACAGACAAGCTGAAGAACCAATCAGAGAGCAACAAGCAAGCCCAGGATAACCTCCACGAGCAGGTCCAGGAGCAGAAGACCCTGCTGCGTTCAGCTCAGGACCGAGCCCACACGCTGGAGACCTCAGTAACCGAACTGACAGCCCAGCTCGCAGACAGCAAGGAGAAAGTAGCCCAGCTGGACACCCAGGTAGCCCTCTAATGTACATGTAATAACATGTATCGATATTGTTTTCCAGTTTGTATTCAAAGACGCGACAATTTGTCCTGCAAACAGTGTTCCAAAAACAGAATACAGTTTCTGTGGGTCTGTTTCTCTTCAGCTAAAGGCAAAGACAGAGATGTTGCTGTCAGCAGAGGCTGCCAAAGCTGCGCAGAAGGCTAACCTGGAGAACAACCTGGAGACTGCTCAGCATGCTCTGCAGGACAAGCAGCAGGTTAGCACCTTCTTGATGCCTCTCTGTTGACATTTGGTCCAATCACAGCACAGTGTACTCTTTCATGTATCACATATCTTTACCTTCGAAAATATCTGTCACTTCCTGACTTAAATGAATAGTTTCCTTCCTTTACCCTCCTCACCTTCCTTTCCCCTCTTACCCTCAACCATCTCCCTCTGTCTTGCGTAGGAGCTGATTAAAGTTCAGAAGAAGGTGGAAGAGCAGGCCCAAAGGCTCAAGGAGAGGCAAGAGCAGTGCACTCAGCTGGAAACCAGTCTGAAGGAGTGCAAAGACAAACTAATGGCCTCAGAAGAGCGAACAGAGCAACTGGAGGGGCTCAATAAGGTTTGTACTGTGTCTTTTTTATGGTGCTCGACTGGTAAGAGGGCTCATTTTAGGTCTGAAATTTTTCTTGCCTTTTGTGTCCTCACATAAATATTTTTTTGCATTAAATCTTGTGTTTTAATCTAATGTTACAGAAATTGGAGTCACAGATTGGGGAGTTGCAGGCCTCACGCGACCAGGTGCAGCAAGAAGTGCAGAAGCTGCAGAAGGAGGGGTCAGAGGTTAAACGGAAAGCTAAGGAGCTGCAGCGCTCACTGGAGACAGAGAAAGCAGGGTGAGATTGACTATACTGGTGTTTTACTTTTTCTTATAAAGCTCTAGCTAATCCTTTGTACCTGTATTTAGGTGCTAGCATAACCGCGTTAGTATTTTGTAATTGATTTGATCACTGTCTTACTAGGAATTACTCCTTGTATAACATATATTGTATTTCCTCTGCAAAGGGCTACAACACTACAAGAAGAATTAAAGAAAAAGGCCGCTGCTTTGAGTGACATGCAGCAGCGGCTGGAGCACAGTGAGCAGGACAAAGCTGCTCTTAAGGTGAACCTGGATAAGGTGACCCAAGAGGGAAAGACTAAGCACGCAGAGCTGGACGGCAGAGCTCAGACCCTGGCTGCAGACTTACAGAAGGCCCAGCAGGAGAAAGAGGCTCAAAAGAAGGAGCTTGCCACTTCACAGGAGAGCCTAGGAAAGGCTAACAAAGCACTGAAAGAGAGTCAGAGCCAACTGGAAACAGAGAGGAAGAACCATAAGTCAGCCATGGAGGAGAAGGTAGGGACAGGAAGCTGCAGTCTAAAATAAAAACAGTTTGCATTTTTTATCCATCCTTAACTTTTAGTGAAATTTGTCTCAATACAAAGAATGACAAAAGTCTACCTTATCACAACACCACATCTGACAACATAAATCTGTCTTAATCATCAGGAAAAGTCCAATGAAAAGGCCAAACAGGAGCTTCTCAAGAAAAATGATGCCATCACCAAGGCACTGAACGATTCTAAACAGCAGTCAGAGCAGACGAGAGAGGTAAGTTCCTGGGTTAAAATATGGGAGATCAAGCCGCATTATTTTAATGAAACACCTGGAGACCTGGTGTGTTTTGTGTCTACAAATGTCAGGCAGAGAAAAAGCTGCAGGTACAGCTGACCACAGTGGAGCAGCAGCACTCAAAGACTCAGGAGGCACTGAAGGAAAAAGAGAATCAGCTGCAGAATTTGCAGGCACAGCTGAAGACAACCCAGGGGTCCTTTGAGGAGGAGACCAAGAAACTGAAGGGCCAAGTGGCAGAGTTACAGGAAGTTAATGTCAAGAAGGTACGCTGAAATTTAAAATACAAATACAGACATGTATGACACATTATCACTGTACTTAACACAAAACTACTTTAAGATTTATATTAACTGTATGTTTCACTGAGTTGTTGTGAAGTAATGTGCTAAAGTAGTGGTATTGTTATGTTTTATGTGTGAACTTGACTCTGAACTCCAGGCAGAGGAGGAGAGTAAGCTGAGGGCGCAGGTGTCAGGGCTCGGCCAGGAGCTGGCCTCTGAGAAGTGCCAGACCACAGAGCTGAAGAAGAGTTTGGAGCAAAGCCAGGAAAGCCTCAATAAGCTTCAGACCGACTTCTACGGCAAAGAATCTGAGGCTTCTGCCCTGCGTCAAGACCTGAAGGTAGGTCTCTACAGGAAGGGCCAGATGAACAGAGGCTGATTATGTCTGAATGATGGTAGTTATGATAAATGTTGAATTAGCAGAGGAGCTGTGATGATTCATCACTTTTAACTAAGGATGTTCCTAATGACAAATGTTTCTGATGATAACTAGCAAAGGAGTCAGCATTTCATTGATTTATCGACTCATTTCTCAATTCCTCTAATTCTCAGAGGCGAGTTGAAGATAAGGAAGAATAGAGATCAATCTGGACCAAAGTTTACAAATTGATGAAGAGAGTGTTTGCTAACAAAGTTGACACACATTCCTCTGAGCCTCTTCCTTATTCCTGTATAGAGCAGCTCTTTAAAATATGAAGTTGATTTATTTGTCTCTGTACAACAGGGTTGCACAGCAAAATGAGTTGTATGGTGCATTTTTTGAATGTGTGTCTGGAGGAATGTTGGCAGCAGCAACAAGATAGATAATATTTTTCTAATCTTATTCAATCTAATTTAAAATATATGTAATACAATTCATTAAAAGTTCAATGTCTGAGAAACACTGACCATCAACTTTTACTTGTTTGAGCACCAAGAAGCGCTGATGTAAAGCACAGAGTCCTCTCCTCCCCCATCATAGTCCTGCACTCTGTCAGCCTGGGACTCTGTCCGTCTCTCGAGTGCAACATGTGGGATGTTGTTGTGGAGACAGGTCTTTGTAAGATGTTGGTACAACAGTCTCTGATCATTTATTGCTTTGCAAGCACAGTTCAGTTTTTCCATTTAATTTTCCTGCAACTAGACATTAGCCAGGAGCAGCTTTAGGTCAGAGCTGAGCTAAGGACTCTCAGCTCTCCTTCCTGTCCTCCTGGGGCCATACGGCCGGTCTGGCTGTGTGGTTGGAAGATGTTGTGGGCAAAAATCCACTCCCTCCAATCCAAACCCTTTGCAATCTTTTCCAGTGCTAATTAGCGTATTTATCTCATAGGAAATATATGTTAAATCATTAAAACCTAAAACACAACGGACAAAATCAAAAAATTTAGCAAGTTTAAAGCAAGTTCATTTTCTCTTTAGCCTTGTAACTTAGTGACATATGACCTTGTTCTGACTGTAGGTGTCACACGAGAAGCTGAGCCTGGCTCAGGAGGAGCTGGCTGCTAACCAAACCCATCAGACAGGTTTAGAGGCTCAGATCCAGCAGCTGCAGACGAGCCAGGGCTCACTGGAGCAGGAGCTGACAAAACGGGACCAGAAACTCCAGCAGCAAGAGCAGACACTGAAGGATCTGCAGAAGCAACAGGTCAGGCTAACAAAATGACAGACACAGATATTAACACCTCTATAGCCTGCTGTGATGAAGTTTAAATGGAGCTAACTGTGCTCCTCACCCAGGGTCAAGCAAAGGAGGAACTCGAGAAGGAGAAGAGTAAAGTAGAGGAGCTACACAAAACCAAGAGCACTCTGGAAAAGAGCAACTCCAAGCTGACTTCTGATTTAAAAGCACTGAAGGAGAAGAGCGAGAAGGTCAGTCACTTTTCATAAGACAAGCAACAACAGTGTGTCTCTTGTGATGTAAAGTGAAAGAGACGTTGTTACACATTACAGAACAAGTCAGAGCTCGAGCTGTTGATGCCATTCGATGTCCCCAATTTGCTGACTTTGACCTGCTTCCCATGCTTGTGTCTTATGTAAACAGCTTAACTCGAGTCATCGGGGCCACATTCTTCAAAGTTATAACTAAGTGTGCTTGACATGACAGTTTGATGTGAGCCTGGATTTTTCAGTGCTGCATAGCTGTCATAAAATTGATCTGTAGCTCTTGTCAAACTAACAACCACTTTAGTTCAAACCTGCATGGGCCTTAAAAAAGTTGAACCCCATCTGTTATCTCATTTCCTGTAAGGATGCACTGCTTCCCTCCAGACACTGTAAGTGCATTCAGTTACCAAGTTTTGTGTAATGATTAACATATTTGTTGCTTCTCAGGAGCTGAGTGAGCTGCAGGAAGCCAAGCAGCTGTTGATCCAGCAGAAACTGGAGCTGCAGGGTCAGGTAGAAACAGCACAGAGTAACCTCCAACAGGAGCAGAAAGAGCATCAGGCCACCAGGGACAGCAGGAGCCAGAGAGAGGAGCAGCTCCTCGCCCAAGTCAAGGATGTCCAGGATAAATTGGTAGGCTTACCTGCCTGATCCCACCAAATCACTGTAAATAACTGGATTAAATAATGTTCACTTCCTCTTCTGACGCGATCTATCAATGCTTCCTTTCAAAGCTGGCCGAGAAGCGAGCCAGAGAAGAGCAGGTGAAGCGCGGCGAGGAGGCAGAAGCTAAGATGGGCGTGCAGGTGACGGCTCTGAATGAAAATGTGGCCACGCTGAAGAGAGAGTGGCAGGGCAGCCAGCGCAGAGTTGGCGAGCTGGAGAAGCAGACAGATGAGCTGAGAGGAGAGATCGCTGTGCTGGAGGCCACCGTCCAGAACAACCAGGACGAGAGACGGGCACTTTTGGAAAGGTCGGTTGATTTTTTTTTTTTTTTTCCTTTAGCACATTTTAATCTGGAGGTAACAACTCTTTAATTTATAAAAACATTTAAATGTTTTGCTCTTCAGGGGCCACTTTTAGATCAATGCTGCCATTTGCATTCAGTACAGTGCTTAGAAGTCATCAAGTTTATTAAATCTTCTGCCTCGTCCCACGTGCACAGGTTCTTTTTTTAATTACATTTTTTGTGCCTTTCTTGGAGTTTTAGGTCACTGAAAATAAATAATTTCATAAAACTTCAGCCAAAGCTTTTCTCAGGCTTCCTATTGGCCAAAATGGCTTTAGGGTTGGGGTCATAACACCTCCTGTTGGTTTGGCATGCAAATGACAGCACTTCGGTTTCATTTTAAAAAACCTTGCATGAGAGGATGATTTTTTACATTTTTTTAAAGAAGAAGGAAAGACCCCATTTTAAAAACCACCTGTGTATGTGTGTGTGACAAAGCACTACACATAACTTTTAAAACAAGGACCAGGGACCAACCCTCAGTTCCAAGAAAAAAAAAACCAATCAGGCAGCATGGAGGTAATTTTGGTTGTTTAATTCATTACAGTCCTCTTTATATTTAGACTGACTGGTCTTAATTAGTTACCCTGAGCTGTTGAATGTTGCCTCAGGGTTACTTTTACCCACATCTCTCTTTTAACATTATATTCACTCATGTACAGTCTTCATTTTTAAAGAACTTCATTTCCTCGTGCATACCAAATGATGATTAAACTTGTAATGTGAAATTTATCATATGTTGGACCTATTATAGGCTGTTACTTGTGCCACCACAGCACACACACCTGCAAAGTAAGAATCACTGAGTAAGAAGACAACCATGAGGACAAAAGTGGCAAAATATCAAAGACTGACAGCATGAATGTAAGTCAGCAGGTTCAAGTCTATATGAGGGGCAGTTGGTAGGTTTTCTGCCCTCAAGTGGAAGTAAATGAGTCATACGGCTCTCTTTACATGTGCAGTTCAACTCTTTGGGTGATTATGAAGACAGTTTGAAGTTGATCATTATCGTCCTTTTTTTGTTTATGGTAGCTGAAAATTGCAGTCAGCACTGTCTGAGGAAATGGAAAATAACAGCCTTCATACTTTCATCCACTGCCTCTGTCTGAAGTGCTCACTCAGGTAGGTTCATGAGGACATGAAGGTGAATCAAGGGGAGGGTGTCCCTTCTTACAGCATGGTTAAAATTGGGATGCTGATGTCAGATGTGGCACAAAGAGAGATGACAGCACCAAGGCTGATGTTCTCCATTTTCTTGGACACTAGTTGCTATTTTCAGTTACCCAAAACAGAGATGCCACAGAAGTTTTTAGCTTCAAACTTTCTGCATAATCATTCAAATAGTTGAACTGATTGTGTATGTGACAAAGGCTTTTTCAGTCATCTCCTTGTACCCGAGGCTACAACCTTATCATTCACCCTTCATATATGTCCAACATAGAGGGAGACCTTATGCCGCACCGTCAACAGTAACATTAACGGTTAAAATAAAAGGTCACATGCTATAAGTGCAGTACATGAAACTGTTTTTGCACGTGAGTATGAGCAGATGCATGAACACAGCTCCTTGTTGAAGTGTTCTGTGTGAAGGGGAAAGCACGGAATTACCTGCTGACCCCGTTTTCTGTGGAAATCTAGCACAAAACATTGTCAGAGAGCTGCATAAGTTCTTAAAGTAAAGATGTGTTTAAGTATTAGTTTTTTTTTTGTTCCTATCTCAACTTTTACTAGTCTTGATGGACTGTCAATTGTGCGTCAGTGCTCTGCAGAGGCTGAATTAAATGGGCGCAATGTGATTAGTCAGACTTCAAATTGAGGCCAGTCCAGCAGCTAACAATAGAGCAGTGAGGAAGGACAGAAATGTGGTAAATATGACCCAGAGGACAAGCTGCTCTTCCTTTGAACCCTGCAAATTGAAAGTACTCATTAAAAAACTTTTATACAGCCAGAAAAGCAGTGGTGGTGGAAAATTGTCCTTAACCACTAATTAATTAACATGAGAACAGAGATCATCAGTGTCCTGTGGTTGTTCTTCAGGTGTGTGAAGGGTGAAGGTGAGATAGAGAAGCTGCAGACCAAGGTGATGGAGCTGAGGAGGAAGGTGGACGACACGACGGCGGCCATGCAGGAGCTCGGCAGAGAGAACCAGTCGCTCCAGGTCGGTCACGAAACACCGGAGTTTAAGAGAGCTAAATGACTGAAAAGAGACACTAAAGTACCAAAATATCGAACAGTGCCTTATATTTATTGCATTATAGCACAGATAGTGTTAGATGGTCTGATTGTAACCCCTCCTTCTGATTCTTTCAGATCAAGCAGTCCCAGTCTCTGACCAGGAAGTGGGCCGAGGATCATGAAGTGCAGAACTGCATGGCCTGTGGGAAGGGCTTTTCCGTCACCGTCAGGAAGGTAAGAACTGAGTTATCTCAAGAATCGATGCCCCCAGGAAACACGACGCACATTCACTTGTCTAACCTTGTAACATGCGTCATCTCTCCCCCTCCCCCTCCTTCTCTGGGATTATGTAGCACCATTGCAGACATTGTGGAAACATTTTCTGCGCCGAGTGCTCGTCAAAGAACGCCCTCACGCCGTCCTCTAAAAAGCCGGTACGGGTCTGTGAGACATGCTTCGAGGAGCTCCAAGGCTGATTTCCCTTTTTTCACCCCCCCCACCCCCCCCACCCAGTTCCCCTTCCTATTCCAGCAGGCAGAAGAAGGCATGTCTTTGTCAAATGTTAATGTGCACTATAAAGGACAGACCCAGTGCAAAGCTTCCCACCTGCACGTGACGTCTGGCTCTGGTGTGGACGTAAACAACTGGATGGACATCAGAGCCACATGATGGGAATTTGGTGGGATTGGTTGGGATTGTCTCTATCTGTTTTTGTGCCTTTGCTACTCCTGTGGACTGCCAGAGAGCGGAGACAGTGAGGACTAAGCCCCATCCGTCTCTTTTAGTTCATATTGACATCTCCATCGTTGCTAGGCATCATTAACAATTGCAAAGTTGTTGCTTTTTTTGTGTTGTAAATTGTTTGGCATCAGGAGGTGCAGGGCCAGTGTGACACTGAAAGAGCGACTGGGAAAGCAAATATTGTACAATATAGTTGAAAATCACTGCTGCGATACAAAGGTAAAGGCAGGTAACTATTTTTCCAAGAATAGGGACATATTTTCTGTGTAGAACTACATAAATCTTATCATTTACCAAGAAATTTCAATTAGGACTTACAAGAAAGTTCATCAGTAATCATAAAATATTTTTGAATATTTTTTCAGCGTAAATCACATACTGTGTTAATGTAAGTACATTTGACATGTAAACACAAAAGTGTGTTAAAATACCTAATTCTTTGGGACAAACTTTTTAGCAAAGCATGTGTGCTTAAATAGATCGACATGCTATTATAAGTTTATTTGTCTCCAAAATAAGGCGACCAACAGTTGTTAGTTTATCTGTGGACGTATAAAATTGTTGTTTGTGGACAGAAATTTGTGACGATATTAAGAAGAGATGTAAATGTGAGAATATGCGATATATTTTTTGTAAATTCACAGCAGTTCAGTTCAAAGGCTCGCAATCTTTTTTTGTTATCACTGTGTTGTATATAACACACCCACAGCTGAGATTTTAGGCTAAAACAGCATTTTCAGGGTTCTAAATCTTTCAACTGTAAAAAGAAACAGTTTGTTAGTTTCAGGTACAGGACTAAAGATCAACAGTGATGTCAAATTTCAGTTTCTGCTTTTCCTTTGTGTGGCAGCGTGTTTGTGTATGTTTTCAACCTAGTTTCACGACCAAAGAATGTCTGCAGCAGGAATCCAGCCGAGATGAAAACCCTGAGTTTGTTTCATGTTTCAGTATTTTTCAAAGCGTCTTTATGAAAGCTTTTGAGTTGTTTTTTTTTTTTAATCACAGGGTCTTACATTTTTATTGTGAACACAGCATCAGTTTTGATCTGAGAGGCTTTTGTGAACAGTCAATCAGTTTTTGCTGCGCCATTTTTTTCTCTTTGCGTGTTAATTTCTGCAAACTGTGGTGCTTTCTGCAGACTGATGATGCAGTCATTGAAGGTGCCTGCATGTTTATTTAAATTTTTTTTTTTTCCTGCTGCTCGTCTCCGCTCAACAGCACTGACTACTGCTGGAGTTTCGTGTGTGTGTGTGTGTGTGTGTGTGTGTGTGTGTGTGTGTGTGTGTGTGTGTGTGTGTGTGTGTGTGTGTGTG
>JAQMCX010000050.1:10473705-10494106 GCA_029814765.1 Acanthurus leucopareius
GTGTGTGTGTGTGTGTGTGTGTGTGTGTGTGTGTGTGTGTGTGTGTGTGTGTGTGTGTGTGTGTGTGTGTGTGGGGTTGTGCGTGTGTGTGCTCTCTGCTTCAAAGCAATAACTGTGGCTGTGTGTGACATTGCTGTAACAGAGTGTGTGTTTTAGTGTTAAGGCCTGCTGTGTTCGTCTGCTGAGATGCACTGTACGAATGTTGGCTGCTCAGAACCTCAGTATCTCTCTTGCACGGTCGGTGCTGCTTTCAGGTGCAGTGGTTACTGGCGGTTCTCTGTCCCACCTGTCTGCAGCTGAGGACACTGTAAAAGTGAATTCCTGCTTTGTATAATTTATAATGTTGACAGATAATGGTAAGATCTCTTTGTGCAATTGTCTAAAGACTGGAGCAGGCAAAAAACAAAACAAAACACTGAAAGCCAGGCGACAACGCAGGCTGTTCTGGCTTTTTGCAAACAAGCAGCTTGTTTCAGACTTTGACTCACCAAAATTAGCTCTTTATGCTTGTGCGCTCATTTGAAAAAAAAAAAAGGAAGAAGGTCCATCTCAGTTGCAAGTGCTCAAGAACGCCTGTCTTTTTTTGTGTTGCATTGGTTTTGTTCTGTCTACCTCAGACTGGCACAGGAAAAGCACTATTTCTAAACCTTAGAGATCACAAGTATTGTGTAATTTGCCTGCGTTTGATCAAGGGTTTGTGATTTATCTATCAAACTGTACAGTCCCTTAAAAACTTAAAGAGATGATTTGCACCTTATCGTAGTCTGGGCTCATCTGTGTGAGAACCCAGCCACAAATGTAGGACCACCAACTTTATACAGGCTTCAGCATTTCTAGCCCCGATGTATTTAACTGCTCATTAATACTAAGGCTGTCATAATTACCTTTGTAAATGTTTGTAATGAAAGAGGAAAAGGAAATGTATCACACTTGTGGATGTACAAAAAAAAAAAACCATGACAACAGTGAAAATGTGTGTGGACTCATCAGTGTCTTACTCATTTTGACAAAGTGGCACCACAGACCTGTGCGCACTGAACCGTGGCTTGCTTCGCGTTGCTGTCAGTTATCATGCATGATGACTTAACTGGCCTGCGGCTCACACATTTTCTCCATGTTTAGAGTCATCATACTTGATGGTCGTGAAGGTGTGCCTTAGGCCAACGTCTTGTACGTCGCTGCTTAACTGTTAGCGGCGACGTGCACCGTGTATGTACCACAGTCAGGTCGACCTCAGTTCACCTGAAGGGACAAGAGAGATCATGTAATTTATGTTCACACGCACCAGTTGATTTTCTAATTCATCATGAAAAAAAAACAAAATAAAACCTGTATGTTTCTATTTTTCTTGTGTGTTGTCTTTGTTTACGTGCACGAGTAAATTCACCTTTAAGAAATGCATGCCTTTAAAAAATAAATATGTTGATTATTTTTTATATATTCATCAAAGAACCTCAAAGGGTAAACAATTTATTTAAATTTGGAGTTTGTTCACCAAGCAGCACCTTTTAGCTTAAAGCTCCATATTCATTCTTAACCTTGAAAACAGCAGCAGGCTAATCATTCTTCCCTTTAGGTCCATTCAGTAGCTGTCCTGGAGTTTTATATTGTATATTATCACACAGTCTTGGTGTACTCCTTGTCCATGTTAGCTTTAAACCGAGACAGCTGAGGCCATCCTCTGGTGAAGAATATGCGAAGCTCAAGAACAGCTACCAAATGCAACCTGAGGCAAGTTTGTTTCATCAAGTCCTTGACTGTCATTGAATTAAATATCTGAGCGCATGGGGACTGCAAGTGAGAGGCTTTTTTAAAGTAGATGTAATGATGTGTATTCTGAATAAAAGAAAAAAAGCACTTGCAGACAACTTTGACTACATGATCAGAAATTTATTGTACACTACTGCAGCAGCTGCCTTGAAGGCAAACATTTAGTTTACAAAATGATCCTAGTGCTAATACAGTCGGACATTGAAGTGCACATTGACAGCAGGGACGTTTCAAATGGCTTCTAGTGCAGTTTGATGGCTCATATCTGTGACGACTCCAGCCACAGTGAGGAGCTCTTGACTCGCGGCTGCTGAGAGTCCTGCTTCAGCAGCGCCGTCACAGCGTCCTCTATCTTTGACATCCACTCCCTCTGGAGAAAGTTACATGTAAAGAGAAAAATCATCAGATAACTGTCTAACAGTCAGCAGCCATCAGGAGGAAGAAGAAATACATATAAGTTGAAATGAATGTAAATACTGTAACATGCTTAAAATTTAAAGCTTATACAAGTTCCTTCCTATTTTAACTTGCAGATAAACACATGGATGATTTAAGATAAGAAACATTGTTAAAAAAGAAAAAAACCCTGGCAGATGATAATAATATTCTATGAAACTAAATGACTGCAAGCATATGATGTAAATCTAAAATATTAAGTCTGTACAAATGATGAGTTGGTTTATTAAACAAATCATTTAAAGTCCCATAAAAAACTGTCTTTTGCAAAACATACATTGAAATAAAAGACCATTTTTGTGTTTCTTGGTGCTTGTCACCAGTAAAATTTTACACTGATGTCTTTAAGAAAAGAGAGTCACAGAAGATGTTGCACATCTTTATGTATTTGATCGGTGCTCTGCCAGCTTTTAAATGCCTGCATGCCAAAATAAAAATGCACAATCAAAGGGATCGTACCTTGGCAGTCTCTGACGCAGCTTGCAGAACGAACACACCGATGCATTGCTGATAGCGGTTCTGATGCATGATTATGAAAGAATGGGGCAGGCCCGATGCTAAAAGGGAGGCAAAAAAAAAACAAAAACCCAACACAATTCTTTCGTTAACATCAGTTGTAAGGATACTGGCTGTAAACAATGAGACAAAAATAATCAAGACCCATTCTGATTCTGTTGTGTGTTTACAACATATCAGCTCACTCAGATAAACAACCCAATGAAATATATGTAAATGACAGAAAATAAGCTGCCTGAATTGCTTTTTTTTTTTACTATGGAATCAGTTTAGAGCTTGAAAGCCAATGAACTCAATAAGAAAGGATGTCTGTAAGACTATCATTACATGAGGCGTTGAGCTGATCGATGTTCTTGAGCTGGAGTCGGTCCAAGGAGACCGGCTGGTCCAGAACTGTGAAGGTGCATCTCTCCTTCAGCAGCTGATCGAGCTCCAGGCTCTGCAGCAGCCTCAGAGGATTCTGCTCTGAACTGATGGACCACTGCACAAGAAGAACAAGCTATGAAGTTTCTGTACAGACTTTCAAATGATCATGTACAGCCATCTAATTTAGAATGAGAACAGACTGATGTACCTTCTTGTTTCTCTTTATCTTTGTGATCAGCAGGAATTCGTCAAACAGGAACAGATAGGCGTCTATTAGCTTTGTGTTCTCTAGAAATGAACCAAAGAGAGATGGTGTGAGATTTCGCTCAAATGGAAGCACATGAACTGTGTGCGTTATGCCAGCTGTGCACACCTGTGAGCACCAGCTTCCCTTCGTGCAGCAGACTTCTGTGAGTGATGAGATTCTCCAGAGTGACAGCCTTTAAGAGATGTTTCAAATTCTGGAAGAGAAGCAGTCAGCCAGGTTAGAGGAAGACATAGTTACCTTTGACACGCAAACTGATATTGAGGGATCGGATTTTTCTCATACCAATGTAACGGCTAATGACTGTCTGCATTGTTGCATGGGAATACTCTGAACTAAGCACAGGTTTTGCTTTTCATATTTAATTTCAGATGAAATGACAATGATTGGATCTTATTAACTGCACATAAAAGATATTTGAAGATAAAGTGTTGGTGCACATCTGTGACTTTTACACTCTGCTCGGTCGGCAAAGCTCTCACAGACAAGTATTTGTATATACATACATACATATAAACGCTCACATACACACACAAGCCACAAACACACATAAGCAGACGGACCTCAGGGACGTAGGCACGCTTGTCTCTCTCCCATACAGGAAGCCACACCAGGGCGTCTCTCAGCTGTTTCACCTTCTGGTAGTTATCCAGCCATTTCACCTTCCCCTCTAAATCACCTGGAAGCACAGGTACATCATTTCACTCCAGAGTGACAACAGCCTCTGAGCTGAATGCGCTGCTAAAAAAACCAACAGGTATTAAATCATTTCAACAGCAAACTTAATTTTATGAGAAAATTTATGAGCTTTAGTCACATTAATAACATTTTAACGGTTTTAAATACTTGTTCTTTTACAGTGTGACAATGTTGTAAATAACTTTGTTATCTTGTTGTGTCCCCCTGTGCAGTGATGGTTGCACGACAAACACAGATATTACTGTATCGTGAGAGATTAGAAGACACTTAACTTTTACAGTAAATATCCTCCCACACCCAGAAGACATTGCCCTTTACATTTCTGACGCCTGTACAACTCTGACACGCCTTTTTAATGTGTATGGGAAAGGGTGTTGTTGAAGAGTCCACGCTGTTTTGTTTCGCATGGTTTATTTGTTCAATGCAATCAGGTGTCATTGAGGTGCAGTGTGGCAGCACATTTCCCACAGCCTGTGCATCTGGTTACAGAATAAACCGCCACAACGGGTCTGCGGGTGGAGGCATGCTGTGAAGAATGAGCAGGGCTCCTGGCCTCCGTCCAACCTCAGCAGCCTGTTTGCTCTATTTGTGCTGACGGAGATAACCACACTTACATCTACTTCAAATGCTTCCTGCATGTTAATATGTTTTAAAAAACCTGCCGACAAACACCAAGCCAAAGAAACACTTGAGTCATGATCAGCTGAGTGACACATGAAGCTCAGAGAAGAGTTCGGCTTGGTATCAGCAGCTTAGAGTCCTGTAGCTCACCCTGCAACAGTATGCTTGCTCAATCAGTGAGAGTGGTGGAGGAGAACATCACTGTCTCATGCACAGTTTGCAGTCATGCATGCATTTTTTCACTGTAACAGCAGGAGAGTTATCGTAGCTTGTGTTGCTCACATATGGACGTGTCCACTTGCTCCGCTATAACCTGCAGGCCTCTGCTCTCCTCCTCCGTCTGGCACTTCTTTGCGATATTCCGCAGCAGCAGCGGGTATCGAGTCAGCCTCTGCAACGGCGCCACCAACAGGTCGCGCATCTGCAGCCTCCGACACTGTTTGTTCCTCTCACACCACTGAGGAGAAAAAATGGAGAGAACAGAGCAGAGTGTAGCAGCTCGTCACGGTCTGTGTTGACACAGAGGCGTTGTGTGTGTGGTGGGGGGGGTGGGGGTGGGGGGGGTGGTGGGGGGCAGTTAAAAGCATGTGAGAGAAGTGATACCTCGGACCAAAGCACAATAATGAGCCAACTACATAGGCATGATGACAGGGAAGGTTACACAGGGGACAAATTGTCACATTCCTCTCCTCTGCAGGCCTCAGTGACACTATGCTGCTTGTTTGCCGTTTCGGCAGCAGTGTTGTCGTGTGTGTATTCTCTTACACTTGGCACCACGTTGCCTGCCGTTTTGTTAAGGCACATAGCATCCCTGCAACCACTCTGACGCAACCACACACAGTTTAACCACTTTCAGTGAGTTCCCTCCCTCCTGTACCTTCACGTATGATCCAAAGTCCTCTCTTGGCTTCAGGCTGTCCAGATAAACCAGAGCTGCAGAGTAGTTGAGGCAGTACTTCTGCAGGCAGTGGCATACGCTCTCCTGGAAAGCCTGCCAACAGATAGGTGTGTTGTGCAAACATCAGGATACAGATTGCGGGGTCACATCAGATATTAAGCAGATGATAAATTGACCGTAAAAAAGCAGGAAGAAGATTCTAATCTGGGTGCAAGCACAAAAACTTAATTTGTGTGTGAAGGATTCTCAATTTACTGTGAAGTGTTTCCTCTCTGCTGCTTCATGTGATGCTTAATTTATCAGCACAATAGAAAGATTTATATTGTTTTAGATAATTCCAGTTGCTGATCTTTAGAAACAAACTATTTCAAAGAGCAAACTATGACACCGTGACTGTTGTAGATTTGTTTTTTTATGTGACAGAGGTGTGAGCTCTCTGTGGCAACTTGAACTCATCAACACCAAGAAATTACCTCTTATGTTTAATTTTTTTAATTTAATATTTTGAACATACCTACTCCAGCAGTGGGAGTTGTTAAATTAAAATTCAAAACAATTATTAGTGATTATGTTAGTGTTATATAAGTACTGTAGCATTAATATATCATACTGATTAACTATTTGCATTTTCTTAAGATAACTAATAAAAATAATCCTTATCAGCGTGATTTTTTGTAGTTGGTTGGATTAAGCTTAACAAATACTACAGATTAGTCTGAATGAAAATGGAATTGTTTGTTAAAAAAAGGACATCATGATATAAATAGGTCTAGTTCAAAGTGTGTTCTGCAGTTTTGAATAATGTGCAAATGTGGAATTTTGACAACTGGATGAACATCTGAGTGTAAACTGCAGTCAGAGTCAGAGTCAGAGTCAGAGTCAGAGTCAGTGTGTGTGTGTGTGTGTGTGTGTGTGTGTGTGTGTGTGTGTGTGTGTGTGTGTGTGTGCGTGCGTGTGTCCACAAGTGAGCCACACTTGCCTTGCTCAGCAGTTCCAGCAGGGTGGGCCCGCCACCCTCAGTAATCTCCAACGTGTCCTTGATGACACAGAGGAGGTTGTTCAGGAAACCAAAGCTCACCTGCAGCAGAGAACACTCAGTGTCAAGAGTCAGCTGACAGCTGAGCAACACGCTCGCTCACGTGCAGTTTGATTACAACAGGAAAAAACACATAAGAGTTATATTTTCTTGTCATTTTTTTTCACATTTTACAGAACAACTATCTACAACTTTATCAACGGGTTATATCGAAACTAACCAATATAATAAATGATTCCCTGTGAGTGACGCAGCCCTTTAATGACACGGCTAATTTTTTTTCCCTTGGTAACTGTAGTGCAGCTGTGATTAAGCCGTGGTACAGTAAGGTGAATTATACTTGCTTGTTTTATCAATTAAAGGAAAGAACATAGTGAGTAAAGTTTCTACTGAAAAACCTTTTGTATTCTGAGACAGACTGTAAGAGACATGATGAGTAAGTGATGAATAAATGGTTGATGAACACAGTCTCATCACCTCAGCTTCATCTCAGGTGCTAACAATGAGAACACCGTGCATGTCACACACTTACTGTTTAAGGTTGGTCTTATTTATTTTTTATGGTGTAAGTAAGTTGCTAGGTGACTATCCAGCTCGTATCTAGTATCAAATCATTTGTAGAATTGTATTATAAATGTTATTTTTGATTTATTTCTGCAGCTTGTAAGATCTTTAGTTATCTGTCTTATGTTGTTTGTCTCTCACTCATTGTTGTTGGTACCTCTTAACCAAGGCACACTTAAACAATGTTTTTTTAATATCAGCAAGTCTTCCCTACTCAAAAACTCAAAAATGTGTTGTCTTCTTATGTTTATCCAATAAAATTTTAGACTTTGAATATATTGATTTGAATCTGTGCAAATATTGTTACTGAAGAGGCTTTTACAAAACAACATTTTAATCATAGCATACTATTACATTATTCAAAATGTGTCTGGAGAGGAACTTTGAATGAAGTCCTTATTGAGAGCATTTTTAAAGAGTCAGACAGAGTCCTGCACAACAAACTGTGTTATTATACTGTCATGAAGGCTGCTGTTGTTGGTAATCATTTACATAATGCTCATACAAATGATGGTAAACAAATGCCTGTTATTTTCATCATGTCTTACCAGGCAAAGCTCACTGAGGTTTGCAAACAGCCTCCAAGAGTCAATATCAGTCAGGCAGTTCCTCGTCTGCAGGTTTGTGAGTGTAGCCGAAAACACCTGAGGGCAACAATGTAGCCAGAGAGAGAGAGAGAGTGTGAGAGAGAGAGAGAGAGAGAGAGAGAGAGAGAGAGAGAGAGAGCTCAGCCTATCTGTTGTGCCAGCATTAAATTTCTAATCCTCTGCTGTGAAGAATGGAAAACCCAAAGAGACTATTACTGAGAATCACACTGACAGGAATTCAGTGACAGGAGGACAAACACAAAGCGACAGGTGTTGGGTTTCCTTTGGGTTTGGTCACTCACCTCTTTGAGAACCATGAGCTGATCCAGGAAGTAAACACACTCGCTGGTGAAGAGTTCCCAGATGGCCTCCTGTGTCTTGAAGCCCCGAGGGTCAGAGGTGGCGCTCACCTGGGTTGGGTCACAGTCAGACTGGTCCCGCAGGAACTCTGCCAGAGAGTAATCCTGCACATGGGGGGCAGAGAAGAAGAGATTAGACAAGAAAAGAGCAGAAAAATAAAGAAACTGAGACAGATGAGACATTTATTTACACCTCAGAAAGTGTGCTGTATAAACACTGAATATTCTGTCAGTGTTAAGCTCCTACCACCATCCTGATACACTCGAGAGTATGTCAGTGTTTGTTTATATGCGTGTGTTGGTTCGACCTGACTGGTTACTGTCTAGAAATTCTGGTTGTTGCACAACTTGTGTCCTTTAAATGTTGCAGCCGCTTCTCTCTCACAGCCATCCTGTTGTTTCTGAGTCGCCTATTAAACACCGAGATCTATTTGAATTGGAAATCTGGATCTGTTTGTTGTTCTCACTTTAAGTTTGCTTAGACAGAAGGTCCCTGCATAGTCAGAACCAACGCTATGATTTAAATAGCAAACAGTCTGGATACTTAGGAGCTTTTACTGCTGACGGTGTTTTTTTCTTACCTTATATCTCTGCAGGTCAGAGTTTCTCCAGTCTTGAATTTGGGATGTTAAGAGATATTTTTCAACATCTGATGCTGTGCCTGTCTGTGACTTTCCTTTAGTCTAAAAGGTGAAGTAAAGACACTCAGTTACATTGGGCAGATCTGGAGGAAAGACATGCAGTCATAGGTGTGTTTTGATCAAGGGAAGGACTCATTGGCACGTTCATTATTTTGTTCAAACATCTCTCATTGTGACAGAGTCGAGAAGCTACGCTCAAAAAACTGAACCAACAGGTTTGGCTTGAGTTCTGCTTTTTCAAGTGTTGACCAATTACAAAAGGGCTACAAGGGATAAGAGGAACCACATTAATCTGCTTTGAGAAGTGGGTCAGGGAACAATGTCCAAACCAACTGCCCACTGCTCAAACAAAGCCCATCAAAACAAAACCACAGGCACACCACAGGCACCGGGCACACACACAACAAGCAACAGACAAACAACACACCTACCGTACTACGCCTTGAAAAAGGCCACTTTGACTTTTTAGTATCTGTAAAAAATCACAAACACAAAATATTGATTATCAATAGAAGAACTAGCAAGAATGTGTGCTGTGCAACAGATGGGATACGAACCAAACTATCAAAACAGTGTGTTAGGATAAAAACCATGCTGCACTGATGGGAAGGGCAAGTGGTTAAATTTCTTTTGAAAATTAATGGAGGCTAAATTACGTACCAAGTGGCACACAAAAAGTTTTTGTTGTCTTTAGCTTTTGGATGGTTCATGGTTTTGCAGCACAGACAGATTCACTGGTGATGTGCATCATTTATAGCATCAAGAGACTGAACATCTGAATATCTCAGATCGTAAACTGTTTTATAGTACTTAAACAGAAAAAAAAACAGTTTTCTGTCAGCATGTGCTACCTGTGTGTTACCTGTCTCTCACTGCCTCTAAATAGCTTGTTGCACATTAAAAGGGATACAAATGCAAAAAAGAGGAAATTCACTCAGGACTGATGCCGAATTATATACAGTTTAGATTCGACTAGAACATTTTGATGCGAGATGCAATCTTTTTATAAATTCTCCAATTGTCAAGTATGAAAGCTCATTGTGGAGCAGCAATTTAACTGAGTGACAGGTTTGAAGTGAAAGTGACAGCAACTATGAGCTGACAACAGCCTTTGAACCAAACAGACAAGGAGGGAGAGAATTAGCGAGTTTCAAAACAAACAGTTGCTCAAACTCTTATTCAGGCGTCTCTCAAGTCAAACCATGTAAAGAAGCCTTTAGACTTCACATGGGTCAATGATCACCTGTCATGCTCACATCTTGCATGGACTACCACAACAACACAGAGGACTTGTTAGAGCCCAGCATGACAACTCAGAGTTCTCTTAGGGACTGAGGCTGTTTCCATGTTTACTGATAGCCAGGTGGTCACTACATGTGGAAGCTCTACTTAAAATGAGGGACAGATGAGGTAAAGTTAGCCACTTGTTTAAAAAGTCAAGAAATAACCCAAGTGATTTATATGTGGTGTAACAAAGAATTTACCCGAGAAGTTTGAACCATTTAGTAAGTCGGCCACTCCATTGGACACAAAAAGGTCTCCTGGTGAAACATCCAATCCAGGCAAGCTGACCACCACGGAGCTCCGCCTCCGCTCCTGCAGCCTAAGAGAGAAGCAGACAGGTGAACTTCTTCAGATGGTTTCACACGTTTGCTGGCTGCTTGGCACGTTTTGATTAAAAATGCTTGACATTTTCCAAGCAGCCTCATTGAACATGTGAGATTCACTTTTACAATTTTACCATTTTACCATTGTAAATACAGCACAAAGAGAATAGACTTAGTACAAGCCACAGGAAATAACAGAATTCCTTCTGTTGTTTTACATGGTTGAAATACCACTGAAATACCATCTGCATTGTGCAGCACACTGGAGATTAACATGAGAAGCAGAAATTATAAAGAACAAGTGTTATGTGTCGGGTTTATGCCTGGATAGCTGCTGATTAAAGATCACCCTATTTGTTTGGAAGGAGGCGTGCTGTCAGTGTGAGCCGGTTATAATCCTCCTGATCCCCTTTTCATAGTTAGTAGCTGAGGCATGGCCACGTCTGGAAAAACACAGGCCTGCCTTTTAGCCCCAAGCAAAGCTAAAACAGCTACTGTTCTCAAGTGTTTTGAAGGGATTGCTGCTTAGAGCACAAATGGACAATGACGTGTCCAAACTAAAAGCTTAACAAATGTAATTCAATTGTATTATGTTAGACAGTGAATATACAGACTAAATATTTCAAAATGGCATGGCTGCATGAATGTTTTAATTTGCTGCATGAACAAAAAGCAGTTAATGTAGTAAAACTTGATCGGTCACTGTGTGACTTGCACAGTCCCAACCCAGACTGTGCCAGTGTCAACAAGAGGCTTCTAGTCCTTTACGTGTCTTATAAGCTGCAAAGCAACCAGACAGGCTGGTTTCTGCTGAACGTAGGGTTCGACGGCTGGTCAGTGAGCAACCGCAACACACTGTGCTTTCCCTGGATTGAAAAAGAACAGCTTGGAGTGAAGGTGGAGGGAAAAGGATCAGATAAAGGAGAAATATAGACAGATCTCCATTATATCAGGGTAGATCAATACACGTTCTGTCAGATAAATGTTATCAGGAGATCGAAATAAGGAAGAGAGGCTTTCAACTGTCGTCCCTGTTTATGATATCAATATGATAAACTGGAGCAGAAGTACAAGCGACAGGAACAATGCTGGCACAGGCGTGTCACTATCTTCTTTTGTATGTAAAATCTGCTTTGTGAGATTAAATGATCTCAGATTTTCTTCCTTTTACGGCTCATAATATCCCCTCAACAGTAGCCATACTTCTGCTTCATTGCCTGCACTGTTGAACAGGCAGCAAACGAGACTAACTAGAATGCACATGTGGGGCACACGGCCGCGGGGCCGACCTGTACACTTGGAGGGTAAGTCAGTCAACAACTGAACAGCAGCAGAACGTTTTTATCCTCCAGGACACTTTTGTCGAACTGTGAAAGCACCAACTGTTCATTGTTCGTTCTCACTGACAGAGGATGTGTTCTTCCTGGTAAACTGATACTTACAACCCCCTCTGTTGCAGATCAATGTATAGGCAGGCAGAGCTGAGTCAGCAATGCAACAGACAAAAGTCTCCGGCAGCACCTGAGCACCGCAGAGGATAACGTGGCTAGCTGGACAGTAAGAAAGGCACGATTCCCGCTCTAAACCAGGTCAGTGCCTCCTTGCAGTTCATTCCACGGCATCCTCACAATGACAGCCTGTTGCTGTGTGACCGCTCAGAAAGCTCTCTCTGTGTCAGCCTCTCTGCCACCGTGAGCACTTGCAAAAATGGGGGTTTTGTTCCCACACAACAGGAGAAATAATGATGCCCAAAAACAAACGACTGTCCCAACCAACGGCTCGCAGGGCTCCGGTCACTGTAAGAGGCGCAGTGCCAGGGCGTAATTACAGGGACAATAGCTGCCTAATTATCCAGCGAGGGGAAGAGCCCGGCAGCCCATTAGGAGGGGTGTGGGTGGCAGTAAGAGAAAACAGCCTTAATGAGGGTTTGTCTAGCCCATACATAACCATGGGACTCTCAAAACTTAACACACCAAGCTTATGGTCCATTAACAAAGACGTGAGCGACAATGAACGCACAATGGGGCTCCTTAAGCCCTTAAACGTCCAATCATCCTCCCTCATGAGGGACCTGCAAGCACATGATGCTGAAGTGTAAAATAAAATGATCTGGCAGAGATATTTCAGAAGCAGAAGCAGAAGCAGAAGTGGTTCACTATGGAAATTACAGGTGAATCAAAGTGATAAAAAAAAAACATAGGTGTACGTTACCACCCATCTTATCACAGATAATCTATTCATACATTCCTGACATGCAAACATGTTCAGACAAACTTGAAAGAGAGTTGGTGTTACTGGCTAAACTGACAGGATCACACAGGCAACATGCAAAACACTCCAAGATTTACTTACCTGATATGTAAATGCTCTTTCTCCTGCAGAGAGAGGAAAACACTGCATCAGTCCATGAGAAAAACATCACAATCATTCTATGTACAGGTAACACACAAGTGTGTGCAGAAATATAAGTTACATTAGATCTAGTGAGATGAGATGTTGATTATTTTTTGACGCCTCAGTGAGAATTAAAAACAGGCCTTGAAGGTACAACGAGAATCACAAGTTTGAATCAGATCATCTCAAATGATACAACCACTCTTGTTCTTTAGTGCTCTCAAGTTTCAACCACCTGTAATTATCACACTATATACATGCCTTATTAGCACCGTCTTAGTGTACAAGCAAAGACTTCCTGCTGCTAACGACACCACTATATCACTTTCAAAGACATTCAAATCTGAATCGGTGTTTTAAGTGGTCGCCTGGACTCAAAAGCCTCTGATATCTGAGGAGAATGTCGGCACTCTATTGAGAATTTGCTCGGTTGAATACCGCGGGCTGATGAATAGATCCCCCCATTATCTTCTTCTATCGCTCACTGACCCCTCCATTATTGGGTGACTGCTGACTGCAGTGAATAGGGGCCCAAGGAGAGCACTTCCCAGGGCTCTCCAAGCAGTGGGCTTGGTCAGAGCTGTCAGTGCATGTAACTGCTGATTCATTTGCTGTCAAAAGCTCACATTGTGAGTGACCACGGCAGGAGGCAAGGCCGAAAGAAGGGAGTGGAGGTTTTTCGCAAGGAAGGAATGTGTAACCATTTCATTTATGCATAAGAAACCCAGATCAGACCACAGCACATGACTCATGGTGACGGTGGAAAGAGGTTTGCAAGGTGTTTTAAAGAGCATGCATGCTTTATTTAAAATTACATATAGAAGTGGAAAAAGCTCACCTGTTTTTCACTGTCAGGAAATCCAAATTTTTTACTCTGAGTAGGGAGAGCGCTGTGACTTTCTTGTCTTTTGGAAACGATACCGTTGTCAAGAGTCTTTGATCTGTGAAATGTGGTTCTCTGTCGACCAGATGATGAAATGGACTGATGATCTTGAGGGGCCGCCCCATCAAAAAGGGGGCTTGCCGCAAGAGGAGACTTGACTCTGTGAAACTGGGACTGGGGGCTTATGGGGGATGATGAGGTCTCAGAGGAGGGTTCCTCTCGAGTGCTTCCCATCCTGACGGGATCCCAGGTATCCGTCACAGAACGCCGTGTGCTCCTCATCCTCCTCAAGGTGGGAGATGTGGAGATGCGTCCAGGGGCCTGACGGTCAAACTGGAAAAAAGGTGGTACCAAGCCATCGGTGTCCCCGAGGGACGAATGTCTCAGCTTTGAGTGTGTCCGTGTGAGATCTATGTGCATTATGACCGGGTTGCTGGTCTGACACTCCTTGTGTTCAAATAGCTGCCGGTCTGTTTGTGTCACTGCATTTGCCACACCTGTACCGACATCTTCATTTTCAACCCACTCGATGTAACTCCAGTCCAGCTTCTTCTCATTGTCCTGGTCTTTATCTTGCAGAATAACGTGCTTCAGCGTGGACATTATGACCTCAAAAGCATTGTAGTGCAGCAAAGATCAGAAAACGTGTGATGTAATGGTCTGGCAGCTTTGCCTCCACGGAGTTAAGGTCAGAAGATAATCCTGTCGCATTCCAACACTGTGCACCATTCACTTTCAAGCTTCTGAGGAGCGAAAAAAACAGAAAATGTGTCAATACCCACAAGCAAAATGAAGCAGGCTGAGCAAAAACTCACTGAACTAATCTGCTGAGAAGGGATTTGGACTGAGTTTAAAATGGTCAAATGGCTGTCAAGCTGCCTTAGAAAATAAAAGTGACTAACTATAACTATGAGTTAGTGTGCATTAACACAGCTTTGAGTCTGAAAAGCAGGTGGAGTAGAGTGGAGGCATGAACACGTATCACTGTGTACAGTAACTGCATAGTTTGTGAATATGGGTCTTGACAATGTGATGTTGAACACAAGGAAGCCATGCACCTTGCTTCAGCTCTCCTGTCTCACTCTGTTGTCTGCTCCGGTGTCTGTACACTCATAATGATTTTCTCCTTCTGTACCGAACTAAATATATCACGGTGGCCTTTTAATTCCCGCCTGTCATCCATATTAGCTTAATTTCATTGTATATTAAAATCCGCGTGTGCAGTCGACTCGGCGCATCCACGAGGCAACAAAGGTACAAAAAGAAACAACGTATCCAAAAGTTTTTAACCACAATCAGCTGGACTGAACTCCACCTGTGCGCGAGCACTAACCGCACGTGCTTGGAAAGAAAGTCGGTTAAAAATTGAAGCAGTCTGGATTACTTACATCCACCGGAGCCTCGAGACGACTTCAACGACTGGCGGTGAAGTGAAGTGTGACCGGGAGAGCCGTGCTGCTACCGCTGGCGGTGTCGGAGGGAAAGCGGGGGGAGATTAATACGAAGTTTACTAATTCAGAGGGAGGAAAGTCTTCTTTTCGACGGTGTTTAGTTTCCTGTCAAACGACAAGAGAGAGGAAACAGGTCTGCGTGGTGCGGAGGGACGGAGGGAGAGGCGCGTGTCATTGTCCCGAGCTGGTGGGAAGGTGCGAGCGCACTGCATGGGAACATCAATACACACACACACACACACACACACACACACACACACTCTCTCTCTCTCTCTCTCTCTCTCTCTCTCTCTCTCTCTCAGCACTAGCCATGGAAACAAAACAGCACCTACCTGTGTTGTCTATAAAAACTTTAGATGTAATCCACCAGAAGTTTAATTGCACCGATTATAGACCAATTAAAATACGCCGCCCTCTTTAATCTCTGGTCGAAACTGGATCTCGCTTATATGGGGGACATCGTCTTAAATCTTTTCTCAAATATTTGTTTGATACGGTGGAATTTTCTAGGGGTTTTTTTTGTACACTTGGTACTATTTATATAGTTAATATTTCAGTAGGCCACAGTGGAAAACGTAGTCATGTACTGATTTTAAACAAAAATATATAAAACTAATGACAGTCCTACAAGCATTTATTATGCAAATATTTATTGTGCAGTCTTTCAAAATGATGATTATTATTTATATATTACCTAATCATTTATGTAGTAACATATAAGCAGCATTTTAATGTTACAGATGATCAAGGTGGAGATACATTTGAATACTAAATATGATGTTTATTATGTATATGAACATCACATTTTAGTTTTGAGATTAAGCTGCCAAAGAAGGAATTAAGTACAGTAAGAGTGCAGTAAATCTTCACTCTGATATGTAGTGGGGTCGAGGTAAAACGTAGTGTAAAATGTGTATACTCAAGCATAGTGGCTCAGATTTGTACCTATGTAGTACTTCAATACACATGCTAAATGTATAATATCATGTAAATTACACAGTGGAATAATGTGAAAATTATTTGTTGTATGTATTTTTGTTGTATTTTTCCTCACATTTTGAACTATTACAACATGCTTACATGGTACATGACAGTACTGTAAAGTCGCGACCACAAATCTCATTGTAATTTGACTATTTTTTATTAGTTCCTTTATAAAGCTAAAAATAGTGACTGTAAAGTGCAGTCCTGTACTGTTTCCTTTTGTAGACACTGTATCAAAACAGCTTTTACGCACGATAAGGCTACAAACATGTAGTTTCTAGGTGGACATAAACCAGTTTGCTTGGCTACATTGCACAATTTTACAGCTTAAAAAGGTCAGCAGTAATCTGTGTTGAAAGAGTGGCCATAAAAACAACACCTCTGTTAATGGTTTAAGAGCATTTTTCTGGTTCTCAGAGGTGAGTCCATCTAAATACAACTATCATTTCCTCCTCATCCAACATGTTCGACTGTATAGTTTATTAGTTATATATTTTCCTTTAAATCTATCAGTGTTTTTTAGTTGTTGTTGTTTTTTGTTTGTTTTTTGCTTTATATTAGAACATATAGATTTACATGTGTGTCACTGTGCCTCACCTGCAGACTGTGTGTATCCCTGACGAACCTGTCGCTGGCACCCTCAGTATGAAAAAACTTTTCTGCTCCATTTGTCTGTAATAATCACACAAACAAAGTCAAGGGATCAGCAGAATTACCTGTTAGTTCACTTATATTAACACTAGAGGGCGATATAGATCAGATAATGAGTCTGACCATGTGAGTCTTGATCCCTAGCGCCCCACCTGTATCAATAAGGGTAGTGCATTGGTATGACCGAAAACAAGACCATCCCTCTTTCTTCAAGGTCTTTTCAGGTCATTTAGCTTTCCAGCTCCAAGTTTTCCAATGATCAGGTAACTGATGGGGTGAACAACAGCTAGAAGAAGATTCAGTTGTCAGTTTTTCTCAGATGTTTTTATCTCTGTGCGGCATAATTATTACTTTTTGTCAAAACCGATACATTGATATGTAGATGGAATTTTGCTGTTGTAGTAAGTTGAGGCGGAGCTACTTTGACTACTTTATATACAGTTTGTGAGTGTAGTCCAGTGGTTCCCAACCTAGGGGCCGGCCCCTTTCAAAGGGTCATAAGATAATTCTAAGGAGGCAAATGGTAATTACTGGGGAAGGAAAAAAGAAAAAGCAAAGTTTTGATATTTAAGTTTGTTTATTTTTTTTTTGTTCTTTAATCATGCTTTTTCTGTGACATACTGGATAAATTGAGCTGTTTTGCCTCTAACACCTCTCAACAACCCAAGATATCTGATTACACACCCAGGGAGACCAAAATAGACACGGGCTGTTGTTGTAAAGCAGTATGTTTTATATAAACTGAGATTTTTTATGTAAACACCCAATCTGGCCAGCAACTAGATTTACTATAGCCTTAAAACAAATATGGTGAAGTAAAAAATCCATCTGAAATCTGAAGTAGAGGAAGTTGAAGCATAAAGAATCATAAACTACAAACAGTCAAAAAGTAAAAGTGCCTTGCACTTAAGCACAGTATGTAAGTATATTTATTTAGTCATAATCCAACGGTGGTTATTGTGTATTTCCTGCAAGAAGCTACTGGTATGAAAAATACTTGTAGACCTTTAGGTAGCTCTGGATTACAAAACACAAGATTTGATCAGATAAATCCACAAAAAGGAGAGAACACACTGACATCTGAACAAACATGTAGACATTACATCAGCCCTCACTGAATGCAGTTGTGCTAACATGTGGTTCTGTTGCAAAGTGAAAATAAGACAGTTGCTTGTTTGTCTATTTTTTGTTTTTGTTTTTCTCAAAATCACGTCTATCAGTCTCATTCATGTAGTGCACCATGTGACCTGTAATGACTGGAAAACAGAGTCACTCTGGCCTTGTGTGACTGCCGCTGTCAGAAAATGTAGTTCAGTGATGAAAAGAACTCAGATCACATGGAAACCCGTCGATAGGCTTTAAGTGTGGGAATAATGGTTTCTATGGTTGTGTTGTCTTCTCATGCATGCTCATGGCTTTATCCAGATGATACTTATAAATATATTTTATTTTTTGCAAACATTTTAATAGAGACAGCTGGTGCTTACCACTTGAAGTTTGTGAAATGTTAAAATTCCTTCTTTTAAATGATTGATTTTATTTTGTTGTGTTGTTGTTTGAATTATTTTCTGAATTGAAATGGTTTGGACTTCATGCTGCGGAGAGCCAAGCTAAAATAAGTAATTGAATAACTAAATACAGACAAAAAGGGTAGTATAACCATGAAATCATTAAAAAACTGGACAGACATTTACTGTTCCTTGGATTGAATCGTTAAAAAAATCAGCTCATTATTGTGCTATTTTGTATCATCTTGTTTTCTTTTCACAATAACAGCATGTATTTTAGTTAACATTAGATCTCTGCAACATTTCACATCATCAATCGCTGTTTTTTCCCTAATTTTTCTTCATTTTACAACACCAGACTTCCAATGACGGTTTTATCAGGTAATGCCATTCAGCCATCCCCAAGTCTTTGACTAAAAAGACAAAAAGGGCAGAGCCAGTTCCTGAATGATTCACATTTTGTCATCAATTACGGTTTTGTAATCATAACTGTATATACTATGATTGTCTGTTATTGATCCATTCATTAAAGTCAACATTTTTTTTTGATTGTCTGTCCTGTGAGGGGTCTCTCATATAACACTATTCCTGAGGTTTTATCTGTCTGTCTGCCTGTCTGTCTGTCTCTCTGTCTACCTATCGATCTATCTGTCAATCTGTCTATCTGTTTAACTTCAGCGTAAGTTTCATATGGCATGGGCTGTATAAATATAAGTAGACTAGACCAGTGCGATGTATTTCCATCTTCCAATTATAATATAACATGTGTTTTTACTTCTTAAAGTACTAATTAACTGACTTGTGCATGTCGGAGGTCTTTTCCCTGAATAAAAACAAAAACATATCATTGAACGGAACTTGCTCACAGCCGTGACAGCAGCAGTCTCCTCCCCCTGAAGTGGATGTGAAGAAGAGCCCTCTCCGTTCTGTCTGACATACAGGAAGAAGTTGAATAAGTCTTAAAACACTGTGCTTTCTGAACAAAAAAAAAAGGCGCCACCACTTTTTGCACTCTCGTCTTTTTTTCTCAATCGGCTTGCTGAAATGTAAAGGTGGAGGAATGGATGTGGTTTTGCGGACTGCTGCTGAACTGGAGGCGCTGTAACGTGTGGATCACTTCACGCGAAGAGAGAAGTGCCATTCGTGCATAAATGGGAAACCCGGACAAATCTACAACGCATACTGAGTGAAAATGTCAGAGCACAGATCCAGTTTCCTTCACATTGGAGACATTGTGTCTCTTTACGCGGAAGGCTCGGTGAATGGCTTCATCAGTACTTTGGGGTATGTTCCTCCTGTCTGCCTCTCACTTTCTGCTCACTGGGGGAGACCATATGGATTAATCCTCTTATCTTTACCACTTTCACTTTACTTCTTACACCTCCTCTCTCTCCCCCCCTCCTCTCCTCATCAATATACGCTCAGTGTAGACTTCTGGAGTCTTAACTTTAAAGTTTGTGACTTGTAGCCAAGGCCTGTCAGCGCGCAAAACGCTGTTTCGCAGGAAATTCAAATGTGACAGGAATGCAAAGCAGCGTGTTAACCCAGGTACAAGCTTGAAGAGGGGTGCGCGACACGAGGGGCCGTCAGCAGAGCGAAGGGGAGGGAGCTGTGCTAGATTTTCATGCTGTTTCATATTTAGAAACCTTCACAGATGTTTGGATCCAGCCTATGTGTGAGCTTACTGACCCTAGAGAACACTGCTTCCTCTTAACTCTTAATCCTGTGTGGATTGATACTATTCTTTGGATAAACGTGTCTGTGTTGAGACTTGTCATCTTCCATATTGTGTAATCTAGTAAATCAGCCCAGTTTTAAAGAGAGATATGCTATCTCATTTCAATATGGAGCTTAAAATCCCACTTCAACTACCAGATTCAAACAGTGGGGCATCATTTTAAAGCAGGGGTTTCCTACCAGGGGGCTGAGGCCCCTATGATGGGTCAGTCTGAGAGGACACAAGATAAATAACAGGACAGGGAGGAAGAAACAAGATTAAATTTAATACTGAATTTGTCAGATCTTTCAAAGTCTTTGCTTCTTTTTTTTTTTTTTTTTTTTTTTTTTAAAAAAAAAACAAAAATTTTTTTTTTTTTTAAGATTTAAATTTTTTTTTTAAATTAAAATTTTTAAAAAAATTTAAGT
>JAQMCX010000050.1:10497584-10518127 GCA_029814765.1 Acanthurus leucopareius
TTTTTTTTTTTTTTTTTTTTTTTTTTTTTTTTTTTTTTTTAATTTTTTTTTTTTAAAATTTTTTTTTTTTTTTTTTTTTTTTATTACACAAAAAAAACAACAACGTGCCCCCCCCCCCCCCCCCCCCCCCAATGCACACACACACACACACACACACACACACACACCTACACACACATCCTGCTGAGCTGGAAAACAGAGATCAAAGCAGAATGAAAATAGATGAGCTCCATCCAGAAATGTTCAGAGCATCAGTCCAGACACAGACGGAGCTCTGCAGGGATGTGAATGATGATGCACAGGGCCGTCACTTTTTCTCTTGTGTTGCCAGCGCAGCAGGTGGCCAGTCAGCTGTAGAGCGAGTGTGGTTTTGAACTGTGCATTCAAATGATCAGTTTTAGTAGCCTGACACTCCGCTTTGTGTATTTGCATTTGACCATGATACCACAGTTAGAATACAGTTTGAGCCATTTAAATCTTTACCTTTAGATCGAGTTATTTACAAGGCCGGTAGAAGCATTGCATAAAGGCTTTCACCTGTTATCTGCAGCAATATGTGCTGAAGAGATTATGGTTATTTAATTGTCACAATTTTGTGGTTTTCTCTGCAGGCTTGTGGATGACAGGTGTGTGGTGCAGCCTGATGCTGGAGACCTGGCCAACCCTCCCAAAAAGTTCAGAGGTGTGTGGAAATACAGTGTATTAGTCGCATCGGTTCAAGGCTAAACACACACACACATGGAGGAACACAAACACACATTTTAAGCTGTCAAGGCTGAGCAGATCCTCTGTGCTCAGTGTTTTCTAACACAACATTGTGGTTTTAGACAAGCTCTTATATGTTTAAGTGACTCTAAAGTCTCTGGTGGGTAAATAACCATTAACCCCAGATATGCTGTCTTACCACATTAAGACCCTTGGGTGGTGCTTGACCCGACACACACAGAGTGACTCCTGTAAGCCTGAATACTTCTCTTCCTCTCCAGATTGCCTCTTCAAGGTGTGTCCCATGAACAGATACTCAGCCCAGAAGCAGTTCTGGAAGGCAAAGCAGGGAAAACAAGGAAACAACAACACACAGGGAGACCTGTTCAAGAAGCTACAGGTAGGACCTCTTCTCACTATCTTCATCGTGATCTTCATTTTCATTTGCATCCCAAAGCTTCAGTAAATCTCTGTTTTTCATCACTCAGCATGCGGCAGAACTGGAGCAGAAGCAGAATGAGTCAGAGAACAAGAAGCTCCTGGGAGATGTGGTCAAATACAGCAATGTCATCCAGGTACAGCCCATCTCTTCAGCAAACACCTGCGGCGCCGGGTCGTCTCAAGCCTTTGTTTTTGTTTTCTTGTTTACTGAGGTTGTGTGTTGCAGTCATCCAATCCCTGCCACCTCAGGCAGCTTTTGCCAAAGGCCTCGGTGGTGGTATTTGTTTTCACTGATTGCCAAACTCTTGTTTTAGGGAGCTGAACTGAGAAAAGCAGCTATATAATTTACTGCTTTGTAAATTGCATTCAAGGTAGACTCCATTGTTCCATTGTTTCAGTAAACAGACATAATCAATAAGCAAATTGCAAGGGTTGGCCTTGAACACTGCTTTAATTTAGCCCCTGTTTGTTTAATGGAAATGGGAAATGTATTGTATGGCTCTACACAAATTTCTTCCAACAAGGTTAAATTGAAATCAAAGCAACTCTTTTGAGTCAAGCAGGCAGTTACCTGAAGGTGGTGACCAACCTCTGCTTTTTCCACTGAAACTGGATCTGCAGCTAGTCTTTCCGGTGGTGGAGTGAGAGGAAATACACGGGCAACTACAGTATTTTGCTAACTGATATAGTCATTTTCATGCAAAAACATATCATGATTACAGCTTTATATAGGTGAGGATTTTCTTCCTTGTCTTCAAAATTATTTAAATAGTAAAAAATTTTAAATTTAAATAATTTTGAGGTTTGGACTGTTGAACAGAAAACATATTGTTCAAATGTCAAAATCAGTTTCTTACAAACTAAATAGACAAATGATTAATGAAGTAAAAACAGCAGATGAGTCCATAATAAAAAAATAATTATCATTTTTTTTAAAAATAGCTCCATCTAAACCAACTAGCACAGTATAATGCAGCTAAAATATTGCTTGAATAGTAATTATCTATTGCTATAATCCACAATAGTAAAACAGTCACAAGTTTTTAGTTTTCTGCATTGAGACTATTATTTCTGATATTTTGAATACATTTTCCTGAGGTTTTTTTGCATATATTCATTTAAGTAACATTATCAATGCTTTTAATGACGTATTTTTAAAGTATGCTATTATTGATTTACCTAATGATCTTAACACACCTCCTCCACTGCTCTCGCAGTATCTTAACACGTTCATTCCTCTTGTCTCAGCTCCTGCACATTAAGAGTAACAAGTACCTGACGGTGAACAAGCGTCTCCCTGCTCTGCTCGAGAAGAACGCCATGCGGGTTTCTCTGGACCCGGCCGGGAACGAGGGCTCCTGGTTCTACATCCAGCCCTTCTGGAAGCTCCGCAGCGAAGGAGATAATGTATGTTATGTGGTGCCACACACATGCTCAGTGACTGAAAGTAGTGAACAACAACTTGACATTCCCTCTCTGTTACAACTACAGCAGATGTTGTTTTGTGTTTGAGCCGATGTTTTCATCCTATACACTGTCAGTTCATTGTTTGTCCTGTTCCAGTAACATTTTCTGATTTTGTCCCTCTCCTTTGGCTTTAGCATCCTATGGTTAAAGGTATTGCTCTTGATTGTGCATGGTGTTTGTGCATTATTCGGTCAGACACAGAATATCATATAAAAAGCATCAGTGCACCAGCTTTTCCATTGCATGTAGGCTTTTAGGTTGAGCTTTAAAAGCATCCGGCCAGTTGTCAGTTTCTATCTACTGTATGTCACTTACACTGCTTCATTGTATTATTAAAAGTTTGATACATTCCAATGCAGTATTGGAATACATGTGATGAGCCACTTGTTTCTAAAAGCCACAGTGTGCTTGTGTGTGGCTGGTTAAAACATGATCCATGTGACTGCGTAGAGTCTTTCATAACTTAGGTTTAGTTTTTAAAGAGCATGTATTATGCAAACAGTGATACAACGCCAGGTAGTGTACTTTTCAGTCACCATATCTCTGTATGCTGCATTGTCCACTCACCATGGTATGAATCAACCTGTTTCTCATGTAAGTTCAGCCTGTTGCTGTTGCACATAGCACCTTTTTTTTTAGAGAGGAAAAAAAAGGGAATGTTTGCAGATCTCAGACAAACTCCTTGCATGGACACACTCACTTTCTTTTTGCTCCATTTGAACAATGCTGGAAGTTTAGTAAACTGTGTCTCTTGCTAAGGTGTGACTGTCTCTGATTGGATTCAAGGTGGTGGTTGGAGACAAGGTGGTGCTGATGCCAGTGAACGCAGGGCAGCCCCTTCATGCCAGTAACATTGAGCTGCTAGACAACCCCGGCTGCAAAGAGGTGGGATTAGTATATCTGATATTTTTTTTCCTCTTGGTTCTGAAACATGTAGCTATTTTCAAAAGTCTTTGACAAGAAAAACATGTAGCTTTTCTTCCAGCTGTAGTTTATTTAATAGTTTTTAAAGAAACAACATGTTATCTTGTGAGATTCTTTCTTAAATGTTGCCTCTGCCTCTCCTCTTCATGCAGGTCAATGCTGTCAACTGTAACACCAGCTGGAAGGTCGCCTTGTTCATGAAGTTTAGCGACTACAGGGAAGATGTGCTGAAGGGAGTACGTTGTTTTCTTATCACTCTTGTATCTGTTTCCTCACTGTATCGTTTTAGCAGAACTGCATGTAGTGTGCATGTCTTTGGAGCACACAGCAAACTGTTATCTTGCAGCTGTCTCATGTCTTGTGTCTGTCCTCTGTCAGGGAGACGTGGTGAGGCTGTTTCATGCTGAGCAGGAGAAGTTTCTGACCTGTGACGAGTACAAGAAGCAGCAGCATGTCTTTCTCAGGACCACACTGCGGCAATCTGCCACCTCTGCTACCAGCTCCAAGGCTCTCTGGGAGATTGAGGTAAAACACACAGGAATGAACAACATCCAGCTCTTATGGGAGAACATATTTGAAGCTACTTCATTATTTATTTTGTCAAAATTCAGTGCAATTTTATTCACAAATGTGGGTCATAAATTCCCCTTTAATTATACATGCTTCACATTTCTGCCAGAACTTTAACCTTTAGTTCTCTGTAATTTGTTGCACTATTGTGCTCTATGTTCCTCTTATCAGCTTTCACTAAATTGAAGTTCCTGTTGTTCTTCTGCTGTTTGTGCCAGAATGTGCTAATGTTACCATATCAGTTGTTGACATGTTGTTTCGTCAGTCCGACAAAAACAAATTCCTATTGCACTTGGCGCCTTGGAAGACTCTCATTCTGACAAACTGACGTCAGTTGTGCCAAATGCTGAAAGTGAAGCCATGCTTCCCTTTTATCATTTGGTTTGTGAAACACTGTCAATTTAAATAATACGAATCATCCAAAAATACAAACTCTGTCAGAGCTGTTCTTTCTGCTAAATAACATGAGAAACCATAAAGGACTAAAATCCATCCGCAAGTAAAAGCACAACCACTCTTATCTGATACCAAAGAAATTACACAAGTGAAATTAAAAAATAGTTTTTGAGAAACCCATTTAAGTTTATAAATTACTCAAATAAGAAGTTAATTTCTGTTTTAATATTGATGTATGCTAAATATCGTCAATTAATATGTTTTAATTTAAAAGCCTGAAAGACTACTGTAGCTACAATACTTTAAATAGTAAATCCACTGCATTTACATAGCACTTTTTTATTTTGACTGCTCAAAGTGCTTTTACAACACAAATCAGCATTCACTCATTCACACACACACACACACACACACACACACATTTACACACTAATGGCAGGAAGTTTCTGTAAACCGTGCCAACCTGCTCATCAGGAACTCATGCACACCAGTGGAAAGATTGCATAAAAGATTAAAGTTACACAAGAAAAATTTACAAGGCTAATGTTAGCTGGCTACTTAGTATGTGCTTACTGCTATGTCACACCAGTTTGATGCAGCTCACCAGACACTTGCAGGAGATTAAAAACTTAATAAAATGATGGAGAAAAGTGACGCTGTGAGGTGTATAACACTCCTTATTTTGTGTCTCTGTGCCAGGTTGTGCACTATGACCCCTGTAGAGGCGGAGCCGGCCAGTGGAACAGTCTCTTCCGCTTCAAACACTTGGCAACTGGGAATTACCTCGCAGCTGAGGTGAGGTGTATATGATTGTGGTGTTTGATTAAAATATGTTCAGAAGTTAGCATGAACTAATGATAAGTCTGTGAGAGTCAGTTTTTTCTCAAGCTGAGAGTATCTACTCTGCAGTTTCTAAGCAGAGTTGAAGGGGTTTTTAGGGGATGTGCTGTAGGTGGCAGCATTCCCATTGATATAACCACTATCACCCATCTTTTGCTGTTGAGTAGTCTGGATTTGGGTGATGGGGAATCATAATGACAGAATTGTCATCACTGCTTTCTAGACTTGAGTTCACTGACCACTCAGTTTCTCTGCAGGTGAATCCAGAATTCAAAGACAACACGGCGGAGCCTAAGGGAGAGGTGAGTCAGTCACACGAGCACATTTAGCTGCAAAAACAAGTGAACCAAACCTCAGGTTAACTACTTCAAACAGATTTTTCACATTATTTTATATTCTGAGTTGGTAATTATAATTCAAGACATTCAGAGCATGCAAATGGTTTGTAATTTAACACCATCGATGAGTCAGATTACACTTGACAGAAAGAGAGAATGAGTTGGTGAACAGAGGAGAAGAATATATGAGTGGTTTAGTGGAAAGAACAATTATCTCAGCATTTATTCACAGCACAAGTTAAGCCTGTACAAGTACTTGTACACTCATGCATGCATGCACGAACTCTGAATCTATATCTAGACATTTCCTTTAGCTCTGAGCTACCTTGCACATTTGTATTCTGGCAATGCACAGGAACACGAACAAAAACTCTCTCAACCCTCACACACTTTCTCCTGCACATGCTGGATTTCAGACACACAGGGGGCTCCTTACATAACGTCTGGGTGTGGGGGTGCCCTGCGAGAGGGGATGGAGGGGAGGCAGACGTGCTGTCTGCTCTGCTCCGTTCGCCTGTGCTAAGCTGGTGGGGTGAGTCACCAGCAGAACGGCAGGGGGAGGGAGAGGGAGAGGGAGGGGGAGGGGAGAGGAGAGGAGTGGGAGGATGGAGAAGCGGAGACGGTGGAGGCAGCTCTGGGGAGCTTCCCGTTGACACGCAGAGAACAGTGGGAGAAATTAGCCCTCGCCATTATCCGTTGCATCTGCACGGCTAACCGGCCTACGTACTGCAGAGTCTAACACACCACACAAAGACGTCATGGCTCCGTGGTTACATCTCTATGCAATATGATACCTCATTAGTGTAAGAAGCAGTGACATTATTTTTGGCTCACATCTGACTGTCTGCAATTATCTATTCAATCAACAGTTGGGCTAATTTAGTACATGAGTAAGTGTAGAAAGTAACGGCACATTGACACAAAATATGGCTATGATCAGCATTAGGTCCTATAGCCTCATTACTACTCAACATAAAAATTCTTGTTTACTTAAGTGAGGATGCATTTTTAAAATATAGCAAGACAGACAACATATAAGCTTAGTATACAGTGAGTGTGAGTACAGTTAAAAGTTGTGGCCATGTGGTTTTGTCCTGCTGTGCACAGTGACTTTAAAAAATATGTTTGGTTCTAAATAAGTTATAAGTCAATTGATTAGTGGACAGAGAAATGATTGATCAGGGTATTGTAACATGCAACAATTAGTTTGTCTGTGAAATGTCAGAAAAAAGTGAGAATATCCATTGTTTTCCAATTTCTGTTGTGGTTACAACAATTCAAACACTTAAGATTGTGATTTTGCCTTCATAAATGATAAAGAAAAGCAGCAACTGATGATGTTGTCATATAAGTTTTTTGATGGTTAGTCAGCATAATAAGCACTTTGACTGAACCTAGGACCGTGTAAATTCACTGCAGCTTTCTTTTATATATTTTAATATGGTCAGAACATACAGTGACATGTAGTGTTGTGTTCTACATTTTAAGAGACTGCTGGAACAGTATGAAATCCTCTGTCTGTGCATTGATTAACTTTTTATTCTCATATTTACAGTTAGACTGGCAACACTAATTTCTACTTTATTTGTATATGTGCATGTTTGTGTGCGTGTGTTAATCCTTGAATATGTGTGTATGCTGCAGAATGAGACAGATACTGTGTTCTCCAAAAGAAAGCATCAGGCAGCAGAGAAGATTGCTTTCACCCTGGTTTCTGTTCCCCATGGGAATGACATAGCCTCACTGTTTGAGCTGGATGCCACCACCCTGCAGCGGGCCGACTGTCTCGTGCCCAGGTCAGTAACTCACATGTGGGCAGCAATAACAATAACAAGTTACATCTGCAGTATTTGTATCCACAGGGGACATTTTTCGCTAGAGTTCATAGCACAGAGCACAGCAGTTCTTGTCAGAAAATCTGCTATTAGTGTGAGCTAAAGTCACTTGTTTTGACACCAAACCATCTGCTTTTGAGAATTTACTTCTAGCAAGTGTTATTTTATTGTTTACAAGAGAACAATCGAATCCTACTGGCTCTGGATAATTTCACAAACAAGTGAAATTATCCATAAGATTAAATTTAATGGAAGCATCCCATTTAATTGGGTTACTATACAGTTATCAACATATTTTATTACAAGACTATGAGTCTGTTGCCATGCTAGTTGCTCTGTGAGCCTGTCTCAGGAATACTTTGAGCTAAATGCTAATATCAGCATGCTAACATGTTCACATGACAATGCTAACATTCTTATGTCAAGTAGGTTTTATGTTTACCATGATTATATTACTTAAGTGTGTTAGCATGCTCACATTCATACTAGACATAAAGATACCTGCAAAGTGTTAGGGTAAAATGTTGACCTGATGACAAAAGATGAAAAAATTTTTGAGTTTTGAAGAAGTTTTGAGAGATGTAAACAGAGAAATGTTAATTTCATGGTTATGCTAGAGAAAAAAAATCATAAAATTGCCAAAATCAGTAGGATCCATCCTATGAGAGCTGTTTATGTCTGTACAAAAAATCAGGGCAATACCTTTAGCATCTGCCAGCATATTTCAGTCCACGTTAAAGAAGTGGATCACATTACAGGCCAACATTTCCATAAGCCTCTAGCATGGCTGAAAAATAAAATTCTAAGACTAGATATGATGCTAACTGAATAACCAGGACAGATACAATCAGCGGGAAATCATATCAGTGTCCCATCCTTTCTCAGAAACTCCTATGTGAGACTTAGGCACCTGTGCACTAACACCTGGGTGACAAGCACGAATGTCCCCATCGATGCAGAGGAGGAGCGCCCAGTTATGCTCAAGGTCTGCACATACCCACCCACCCGCACACAGACATACAAGTAAAACAAACATGTAAACATTATTAAAAGCTTCTTTTGACTGTCACAATAGATTGGCACCTGCCCCACTAAAGAGGACAAAGAGGCTTTTGCCATCGTGTCTGTTCCACTGTCGGAGGTCAGAGACTTGGACTTCGCCAACGATGCCAGCAAAGTCCTGGAGTCCACCGTGAGGAAGCTTCAGTATGGCAACATCGCTCAGAACGAGAGGAGGTACAGACATACGAGCACGACAGCACAGGTGACACGAGATGGTGTGCATATTTTATGATTTCATATGTTATTTTTTGCATTCATGTCTATTTCAGGTTTGTGACTAAGCTCCTGGAGGACCTGGTTTTCTTTGTATGTGTGGTACCAAACAACGGGCAGGATGTTCTGTCTGTGGTCACCTCCACACCCAACCGAGAGAGGCAGAAACTCATGAGGGAACAGAACATTCTCGCTCAGGTCAGCACGAGTGTTTCCACAAACACAGGCGGCAGACACACACTTTCTGTCTGTCCTTTCTGACCTTTATATTGAGACAAAATTGAATGAAAATTATGTACAATATTCACAAATAAAGATGTTTATTTTTCACTGTGTTTTTCCTGCTTGGTTGTTTCTTCATCATTTTACGTTGGTTTCTGTCCCTTTAGATCTTTGGCATCTTGAAGGCCCCATTTACAGATCAGGGTGATGGTCCGATGCTAAAGTTGGAGGATTTGGGAGACCAGCGCTATGCTCACTTTAAATACATGCTGAGACTCTGCTACAGGGTGCTACGTCACTCCCAACAAGACTATCGCAAAAACCAGGCAAGTTTCCACCGTCTGCACAAATCCAGCTTTAAGAATCAATGGATTTTCATCAAGTGCATTAGCATCCTCATTACCACAATCATGGGGAGTGGTTTAAGGATACAGAGACGACTTTAGACTGGGAGTTTAACAGCGCAGATGATGGCAGACTGTCAGGGAGAGATCTTTGCAGGGACCACAGCTGCTGTAATGATGCCTTCAATCAAGAAAACTAAGTAACGCTTAAATAGTCTTTCGAATCAATTAGTGGAGTAAAGAAATAATACATGACAATGTTAAGAGTGAAAGTGTGTGGATAGTGTTTTGAATAAGGAAAAGGAGTGTAGAAAAAACAAATTGCATCATTCTTAGCTCTGTATACATGTTGCTTTTTCAGCAGGAGTCTTATCTGGGCTGATATGACCAGTGGCTAATGTTAGCTTTTAGCGAGCTAGCTTAAAGATGACTTAAGCAGAATATACCTGTTTAACTGATTCTACTAAGTTATTTGACAGACTTTGGGCTTTACTTGTGTTGCTGTTGTTCTGCATTTTAGCATGTCACAAATAACCATTTCTGTGGTTTTTGTCACAAGAACAAAACAAGAAGTTAGCATGCACGCTTCTTAAGAAGTTTCTTTTGTTTTCCTGTTTTTTATTTTTACCTCCCTTCTCTCTGAGTCACATAACCTTACAATTACTTCATTCAAGCAACTTAAACCTGTTGCGGTTTTCACAGAGAACATTCTGACAGGTCACAGTAGGAAAAGCACAGGTGTAAATAATGCATTTAATTAGCTGACTATATGACTTGCAGGAACATCTGAATAGAAGGGAGCCATCATTAATGTTATTAGTGTGTCATGTGCTTCTCTGATATAACAACTCAAAATATCAACAATGAAAGAAATATAATGGCAGGACCTTATTTGAGCTTTGGCAAGTTTTCTTAGCAAACTTGGAATTATTAAAGTATTTGAAAATGAATGAGTAATCAATAAGTAATTATTTGTAGCTCTTGTCTAATCACATTTAACTCATGTCAAGCTGCTCAGTGGCTGGCAGGTTGTGAATGTGACAGGTAGCTCTTATGTGTAACTGTGGGTAACTTCTTTAATGTGAATCAAGGTGTTTATTCCACAAGTCCTCGTTAAGTTCTCCTGCAGTTATGCTTATATTAATGCACTACATGTATTGATTCAGCATATTTTCATGATTTCTGTACTACATAAACTTTTTCTTTCTAATTTCTTTCCACTATCACTCACATCAGAAGATTATTAACCATCTGTTTCTTGCGTTTTGTAGGAATATATAGCCAAAAAGTTCTCAATCATGCAGTCTCAGATTGGATATGAGATCCTGGCTGAGGACACAATCACTGCCCTGCTGCACAACAACCGCAAGCTGCTGGAAAAACACATCACAGCCAGAGAGATTGAGACTTTTGTCAGTCTGCTGAGGCGCAACAGGGAGCCCAGGTCAGACACGTATACTTCCCAAAGATAAGATGACCGAAGGGAAAAAATTAATAACAGAAAATATAGAAAAAATGTATCACTGTGCATGAAAGTTAGTACTCATACATGAGATGCTTTCACAGCAACACAGTGTAATGCAGAATAATAATATGCAATACAACATGTTAAACTTTAAGCCTGCTTTTGTGAAATTTAAAATGTTCATTTTTTTAATCAGAAATTCACCTCTTACTTCATCTCTTGATGCCATATTGAGCTGCATTGTGTTGTACTGTATAGGGGCTATATTTTAAGGTGTTGCTGTTATTTTGTCACTCTGCTTTACTTGTCTAATATACTAGTATAGTATATGGAGTGATGGATGAAGTCATGGCCTTAGACGGTAGAAGATGACTTATACAACTCTGCAGTTACCTCTTAGAATGATTGTGCTGAAAGTTTGAAGTGAATATCATTTGTGTTTATTATGTTTATGGTAATAAAAAAATTGCAAGTCAGCTCTGACTAAAAATAAAAATTAACAACATCTGCATGTGTGCAGTCATAGAGCTTCCTACTTCCTCACCATGCCTTCTCACCCTCCCCAAATGTTGCCTACATGTTCTTGTGGAGCTCCTTGGGTGAGCCCTGGAGATGGAGATAGTGGATGACTGCACAGAGGTTGCCACTGTCAAATTTCTCCTAGGGTGCTGATCTGCAATTTTAAATAACGTGCATTAGAAATACAATAAAAGTTATTAACTTTTAACTTTCTGCATGATAACTGGGAGAGCTGAACTGCATGTAATAAGGACTGTGTAATTCATCTGCTTACACTTAAGGCAACAATCTTATGAACCACCCGTGGCAATGTAAGAGACCAAAAAAAATGAACATACAAGGCAACAATCATAGTAAAGATTTTCCCATCATATTCTGACACAGAAAGAAGGGATACAAAGATGTTCAGTACTGTCAGGCACACACATAAGCTTCCATAATTACAAACAGTCCATGGTTTTCTACAACAAAACTGTTTGAGTGTGAAATATTGTTAAATGTGGTGTTTTATATCTGTTCTACTCTTTCAGATTCCTGGATTATCTCTCTGATCTCTGTGTGTCCAACAAAACCGCCATCCCCGTCACACAGGAGCTTATCTGTAAATTCATGCTGAACCCCACCAACGCAGATATCCTCATCCAGACCAAGTGAGTCACACCCTGTGGTGTCTTTATGTAAAACATCCAAGTTGAGCCTGTCATTTTTCAGTAGTTCGTCATGTATAAACATGCACATGCAGTCCCTTCTACACCATGTTTCCTCCAGTGTGCCTCTTGTGAAATAGATCCCTTCAGCAGCAGCAGTTCTACCTCAGACTGTAATGTGTGTGATTTTTCTAGTATCTGCTTTATCTCACACATCCCCCCCCCCCCCCAGACTTATCCCTAACACAGAGACCACCCTGGAGTCGTCTCTGATGCATGAGGAGGTGGAGGAGGAGGAGGTTTGGCTCTACTGGATCGACAGCCACAAGGAGCCTCACGGCAAATCCATTCGCCACCTGGCACAGGATGCTAAGGGCAACCACAAGATGGATGTAGACATCATCACCTACTATAGGTGACAGTTGCATTTTTGCTTTTTCCCATGTGCTAAACCTTCTTTAGTAACACAAAAATGAACTAAAACCAGTTAACAAGAGACATTTTTTCTCCCTCTTCTCACTTTTTTTTCTGTAAAACAAAAAACCCTATCCACATTTTATTTTTCCTCTCTTTCCCACCTCTCACGTCCTCTGTAGGTACCAGCTCAACCTGTTCGCTAAAATGTGTCTGGACCGTCAGTACCTAGCCATCAACCAGATCTCCTGTCAGCTCCCTGTGGATCTGATCCTGCGCTGCATGTTTGACGACTGCCTGCCATACAACCTCAGAGCCTCCTTCTGCCGCCTCATGCTGCACATGCACGTTGACCGTGACCCACAGGAGTCTGTGGTGCCCGTACGCTACGCCCGCCTCTGGACCGAGATCCCCTCCAAGATCACCATCCATGAGTAGGCATCGATCCGTGTGATTATGTTTCGTTATGGACATGCTGTGATAGTGATTGTGATTGTGTTTACTCACAGGTTTGAATATGAGTCCACTGACACCTCCAGAGAAGAGATGAAGAGGAAGTTTGCTCCCACCATGGAGTTTGTGGAAGAATATCTTAGAGATGTGGTCAGCCAGCCTTTTCCATTTGGGGACAAAGACAAGAATGAACTCACATTGGAGGTAAAAAAAACCCCTCAACACTCACTTGGAAAAATCCTCAACACTCACTTAATACAAATTTATTCTCTCATGTGGGATATTTGAATGATTTGCCTGTACTTATCTTTTCCAGGTGGTGAATCTGGCTCGTAACCTGGTTTACTTTGGTTTCTACAGCTTTAGCGAGCTGCTGCGTCTTACACGCACTCTGCTGGCCATTCTGGATATTGTCCAGCACCCACTCACCTTCATGAACAAGCTCAACAAGAGCCCAGAGGCTGGTCAGTGCTCTTACACAGTATAAATGCTTTATTTTACTGCATTGATCAGCTGAGGTTTATTTTAAAAAAATACTTTGGACATTCGATACAAAGTTTTAAGTTTATGAGTATAACAGCTGGTTGTTATTTAAGGGTTTAAGAGACATGGAAAGGATGGAGGCAGCTGTATAGTTTTGCTGAAAAAAAAAGAAAAAGCCAATAAAAAACACATGATTCAGCTTAAAATTGTAATGAAAAGATTTGTCTTCTCTGAGTGAAGTCCAGACAGGAGCCAAATGTCAGTAGTCCTCAGGTTTCCAGATGGAAAATTTGGATGCAGCAGTTAAATATATGCAGGAGCAAGGCTACGCCTGAGAGCATGAGGATTTAAAACTAAACTCTGATAGTAGCATGGAGGTAGCAGAGCGAGGAAAGAATCGTGGTGATAATTTTGAGATCTTGTTGGAAGACTTTTTACTGTGTTTTTTGGACCAGACAAAGAGGCCTAAGTTTCAGTTCAACCAAAAAATACTAAGTTACAGAAATAGAGACAAGTCAATATGAGGTTAGAGGGGACTTTCTGCAGACCAGCGGAAAAAAGCATTGATCTTGCTCTCGGAAATTATTCAGGATAGATTGCAACTAGATGAAACAAAACTGCTTTGGAAAGTTGAAACTTTGCAGGGGAAAGTTTCTGGACCATCCATTCGATGTCCTCAGGCCACTTGCTTTAGTTTTTATGATACACACAGTCAGAATTTCACAGGTCTGAGTTGAAATATGTCAACTATGTGAACATAGAGGCTCTGCACATACAAACACAGAGCATATGCTAATGTTTCCTGCAGGCAACAACGTCCTGCGTACCATCCATGGAGTTGGGGAAATGATGACTCAGATGGTGATGAGTCGAGGTGTGCCGCACAGCCTCCCTGACACCCCTCCTTCACTGCGCTATGGCAAAGGTCACTTCCTGCCAGACAATGAGGACGTCATGGTGATGGACACCAAGCTGAAGATAATTGAGATTCTGCAGGTAAGCGCCACCTAGTGGATGTACTTTTAGTGATTTCTGGTGCAGTTTGGTGTTATTCATGGTTGATTTCAGTGTTTGATTCCATTTTTTGTGTGCTTTCTGTCTCCTCTGTCTCTTCTTAGTTCATCCTCAGTGTTAGGTTGGATTATAGGATCACATACTTGTTGTCCATCTACAAGAAGGAGTTTGGGGACAAGAACTTAACTGACAGCTCAGTCTCTGTGGCGGATATGCCCCCTCTGACACGTGAGACTATTGTCTCTTAATGCAAATACTTAAATATTCATTTATTATTCTTTTGTAATTGTGTTTGCCAGTGCAGCTTGTACTTAACCTACCTTTTGTCCACTTCATTTTGTCTTTAGCTTCTGAACCAGACATAGATGAGATTGCAACCAAAGCAGAGACCATGTTTGCAGGGAGGTGAGTAAAGTTGTTTCTAAAACAACACCGGTGCAAAGAAATTGATGTTTTTTTTAATTATCTGGTCCCATAGTCTCTGTGGAAATTAATGCACCTGCTTAAAACCTCCTGTAAGCTGTATTGTGCACGTGTGCATATGTATGATTTCAGCTCAGAGTTAAGTGCTGTGGAGCTGGACGATGAGGGAGGCCGAACCTTTTTGAGGGTTCTCATCCATCTCATCATGCAAGATTACCCTCCACTTGTGTCGGGCTCCCTGCAACTCATCTTCAAACATTTCAGCCAGAGAGCTGAAGTCCTGCAGGCCTTCAAACAGGTAGCCACAAAGTGTGTGTGTGATTTTTATTATGATGTATTTAGTTTGGGTCAGAAGGGTTCTCCAGAAAAGCCAAACAGCAGCTACTGTAAGCTGTCTCACTAAGAGCCTCCTCAGCTGGAACCCAGAGCTGCACAGGCTCCCACTTTAACATCTCGCCGGCTTTCCAGACTTCTTGGCAGAGATATGCTTTCACACGCATTTGTTCTTTTAATATCTTTATGTCTGGCCAATTTCTTATTGTGTGTGTGCGTGTGTGTGTTTTATCCAGGTCCAGCTGCTAGTGTCAGAGCAGGATGTGGAGAACTACAAGCAGATCAAGGCAGACCTGGATCAGCTGCGTCTGACTGTTGAGAAGTCAGAGCTGTGGGTGGAGAAGAGTGGAGTCTACAGTGGGGAAGACCTGGGGGTCAGGCAGGGCAAAGAACAGAACATGGAGGTGGTGTACCAACATTTAATGGTATCCAGCATTTAAAAGCAAAATTTTACCCTTCAGAATTTGGTGTGACATTTATTTCTCCACAGGAAGCTGCTATGTTTGTCTTTAAAACCAAATCAGTCATTCAGCTGCACTGTAAATGGCTTCTTTGTTTGTGTTATCATTTATGGAGAGCTGTTCTGTTGGCTTAGCACTTAGGAATAATGAATAGTTAAAATGAGTCAGCAGAGAAACCTGCTTTAAATCAGTTTTATAGGTCACATCTGTAACATGTACATCATTATTGTTACAAGCATGAGCGATAAGGATGAACCGTGCACTGACTATTCTGACCACACTTGGACAAACACCTGATAATTAGAGAGTAGAAGTAGAGGATGTTACTTGTCAAGATAAACCTTTGAACACGTACATATCTGCAGATGCACAGAGATGTCTTCCTCTGTATCTGAGTCTGTTCAAAAGACTAAATCATCTGTCTCTGTAGCTGAGTTCAGATAGGAGGCCACAAATGAGACTGGTTTCTGCCTGCAATGCATCTTAAAATAAAAGATATACAGAAAAATTCTTCGAATAAAGGGAATATTTTTAAATTCCTTTGATGCTGCATTAGTGTTTCTTGATGTGTAAATGTTGATGCAGTTCACTAGGGAAACATACAGAGATGAAAAGGAATATCACATCAGGACATATGGAGGCAGGATGCTATGGTTTGTGCTTTAGATCAGTGATTGTTGAAGGCACATGCCAGCTTTTTTTCTACATGTTGTTATAAATAAGTGTTAAGGAACACAACAGCTGATGCACATGATTTGACATGTCGTTAAAGAGTGAGCTTTGCTGATCAGTGGATTCTGCTTCGGGTGCACCCTTTTGTGAACTGTAGGCCTTCAGTCAACTGTGACATAAACTTGCAGCAATTCAAATATTGAAAATACTGTGACATGAGTGAAATGAAACTGATGAGTAAATGTAGTTACTCTGTCTCTTGTCAGGAGGTTGTCCTGAGCCCAGTGCAGGATGGAGATAATAAACCTCAAATCGACAGCAACAAAGCAAACAACTACAACATTGTCAAAGAGGTGAGCTCCATGTCTTGATTCCCAGGTTTTTCCTGTATTTTTCCTTTGCCCACTTTGTTACTAATTGAGTGTGTTCGATATTTAGATCTTGCTGCGGCTCAGTAAGCTGTGTTATCCCAGCAAGAAGAGTCGTGTGCAGCAGCAGAGGCTGCTAAAGAACATGGGAGCCCATACTGTGGTACTGGACCTGCTGCAGATCCCCTATGAGTCAGTGAGTATAAACTCAAACAGCCAATGAAACGACAAGTTGCACTTGATGCTTTTCTGTTTTAAATTTTCTCTAATAATCTCTAATCTTATTTGTTTGGTCCTGCCTTTGCACAGAGTGATGAGAAGATGAGGGAGATCATGACCCTGGCACATACTTTCCTGCAAAATTTCTGCAGAGGAAACTCTCAGAACCAAGTTCTGCTGCATAAACACCTGAATCTCTTCCTCACACCAGGGGTACATTGATATATATATTGATATATGTTCTAGATCAGCAGAAATAGCCATTAATGAGTAATCCAAGTGATATGTTGTCCTCATTTTTTATGCTATTTATATAAAGATCATTATCTATCTAAAACACTGACTCATGTTTGTCTCCAGTTGCTGGAAGCTGAGACAATGCGTCACATTTTCATGAACAACTACCAGCTGTGCAATGAGATCAGCGACCGTGTGGTGCATCATTTTGTCCACTGCATAGAAACACACGGAAGACACGTTCAGTACCTCAGGTTCCTGGAAACTATTGTGAAAGCTGATGGGAAGTATGTGAAGAAATGTCAGGACAAAGTCATGACTGAGGTGAGAGGAATGTTGCTTTCAGATCACATCAGTCTGCATCATAGTTCTCATAAAGCTCCAGCAGTATTATTTTCAGTTAACTGCATTGACTCATTACCTGAAAGATGTTTGCTGCATTAATTAAATATTAAACAGGATTCTTAAATAAGTAAACCTCTGTGCTTAAAAAAAAATGGAGCTCGCTGTTTAAATACCTGCAATTTGTTAACACAAATATTTATGACTTTCTGTTTCTAGGGTTGAGGGATTAGGGTCAGGCTTTTTATTTCCTCAAATTAAAGCAGGGTTTTGAATAACGGCTTAAGAGCGCAATTGACAAGAACCAATAAACTCATCTCTCAGACGAAGGTTGGAAAGAAAATCAAAGTCCTGCTTCCTGTGTTATAGTTTTTATACCAGATAAACATAATGTCCATTTCTATCACCTTAATTTAGTATTTTCAACAATTTGAACATGCAATATTCTACACTTCTGTCTTCTGGATTACTAAGTGCTAATGTTCGGTCACTGGGGGTGTATGTGTGTTAACGTCTCAGCCGAACTATAATTTATAGTAAAAGCAGCATAAAGCAGCTGAAAAACCTAAGAAGGAAAAAAGGACTGAATTAGGAAACAAGCAGGCTTCATATTAACATATGAATAAATATTTTCTTATCAAACAGAGAATTCAAAAAGGTCTAATGTGCTTTGCAGCTAAGATAAATAAAGATCTAGGCCACTATTTGAGGACGTAGATTATACTGTGGCAATAGGACCTCAGGGAAATCCCATTGAACCTCAGGTTACTTTTTTTCGGGTCTAGCTGGTGAACGGAGGCGAGGATGTGCTCGTGTTCTACAACGACCGCGCCTCCTTCCCACTGTTGCTGAGCATGATGGGCTCCGAGCGAGAGCGGACTGATGAAGATGGAGCTCTGGCCTACCACAACACGCTGGTGGAGCTGCTGGCCGCCTGCACCGAGGGCAAGAACGTCTACACTGAGCTGAAATGCAACTCACTGCTACCACTGGATGACATCGTCAAAGTCGTCACTGATGTCCACTGCATACCAGAGGCAAGATCAGTTTTAAAAAGAGTGTTTTAAAGCTTTTAGATGATTTTTACATTCTTTTTTTTAATCAATTTTATATAGCATGAGTTTTATGGTGGAAAAATAATGTATTTTTTGTCATAAATCTTAAGAATTTTTTAGTTTAGACATTGTTTTATCTTTCTGTATCTCTCAGGTTAAAACGGCCTATGTGAACTTTGTGAATCACTGCTACGTGGACACAGAGGTGGAGATGAAGGAGATCTACACGTCCAACCATATCTGGAAGCTCTTTGATAACTTCCTGGTGGACATGGCCAGTGTAAGGCTCTGTCAGACTTAAAGGTCACGCAGGTCTGCCCAATACTTTTCTAATGAGGCAGCAGTCGTGTCAAGATACATCAAGACTTACTGTATATATCTATTCACACACTGCATGTGCAGAGAAAAGTGATAGAGATGTGAAGTTCAGATGTTTTCCCTTATTTCATTTTTTTTTTTTTTTTTTGTATTTAAGGTGTGCAACACTACCACAGACCGTAACCATGCCGATCCTGCCTTGGAGAAGTATGTGACAGAGACAGTGATGGCCATTGTCAAGGGTTTCTTCAGCTCGCCTTTTTCTGTCAACCACTCCAACCTGCAGGTATTGTTTTTCACCTCTGACAAGCAGGTGAAATGTGCCCGCAGAGGAAGCCTCATTCACAGCACGTCCAAACCCTTTGCCAACTTTTAGCTGCCTTACAGTAAAAAACATTTGACAGCAGACTTCCTCCTCCACTGCAACTAAGCCTGGAACCTTCTTGTTTCATTGCAGATATTTTGTACTTAAGGTGCCGCTTGAGGTGTTTTACAAAGAAGTCTGGTGCTAATGTCTCCTATCAGACACAATATTGAAGTGTTCCCATCAGGATTCTGTCTTTCGCTGCACTTTTGCTCCCCCCAAAAAAACTGTATTCCCTGCTTTCTCTCCTCTTTTTACAGACAAACCAGTCTGTTTTCATCAAGCTGCTCCAGTCTGCTTTCAGGATCTACAACTGCACCTGGCTCAACTCCCCTCAGAAGGCTAACATCGAGAGCTGCATCAAAACACTGGCTGATGTTGGTGAGTGTTGCTGCTCTGCTGTCCAGCCTTTTAATTTGATCAATGACGGATAGAAAAGCAGGGAAATACATTTAGAGTTAATTATTTGAATGGAAATTAATAGTGAAAGTAATAGAAATATATGGGCTGTGCTGATTTTGTATTTTTTCAGTGTTGTTTTGTTTAAGTGACTTTTTCACATATTCATGCCAAAGTTTTTGAAGATATGAGCTGAATATGAGAAATATGAATTAATATTAGAATAGAAAACTCACTCCAACGTCTCATCCTTCACATTCATTCACAGCTAAGGCTCGGGCCATAGCCATCCCTGTGGACCTGGACAGTCAGGTCAACACTTTGTCTCTCAAGGTCCATACCACCATGGTGCAGCGAGCAGCCAAGGACTGGAGGATCTCTGCCCGCACACGACCCCGCAAAGAGCCCCTGGGTGGCCCTGACTACAAGAACATCATTGAGAAACTGCAGGTGTGCATGTTTTAACAAGACTGAGAGTTTACAACCATACTAATGGCTCCAAAATTGAATGTGGTTTTAGCTTAATGCTAATGTCAGTTTGCTGTGCTGACAGTCCAATAGCAGGTACTTTATTTACCATTTACCATCTTACCATCTTAGTTATTTTGAAGGTTTTGCAAGGCATGAATTTCAAGAGTGAATCTTATGGTAATCCAACTAACAGTTGTTGACAAACTTAAAAAAGAAAACTTATCAAAGGTGTGATGATAACCTCTAACTTTTCCTTGTAGGAAAAGTTAGAGGTTATCCAAGGTGACAACATCCTACATTTTGCACATGTTTGGTAAAAATATGGCAGTGCTGTTAGTGTAGCTAAAACATCACATTAGGGTCCAAGTTATGACTTGTCAAGACTTGACAAGTTAAGAGGGGGTTTTATGGCCCTGAGCAGTGTTTGTCTCTCCACATGTATAATTTGATTAAGCCTGTGTGTGTGTGTGTGTGTGTGTGTGTGTGTGTGTGTGTGTGTGTGTGTGTGTGTGTGTGTGTGTGTGTGTGT
>JAQMCX010000050.1:10518227-10546678 GCA_029814765.1 Acanthurus leucopareius
GTGTGTGTGTGTGTGTGTGTGTGTGTGTGTGTGTGTGTGTGTGTGTGTGTGTATGTGTGTGTGTGTGTGTGTGTGTGATGTGCAGGGAGTTGTGTCTCTTCTGGAGGAGCAGTTCAGTCCAAAGGTGCAGGCAGAGTTTTCTGTGCTGGTGGATGTTCTTCACAGCCCTGAGCTGCTGTTTCCAGAACCTGCTCGGTTACGCTGTGAGAGCGGAGCGTTCATGTCCAAGTAAGTCAACATCCATCATCTGTATAGGTAACAGAAAGCATTCCCCTACCTGTTAGGCCTCCACAACACATGTTAAAGTTTGACTAGTTAGGAGGAAGACCAGCAGCATGGCTGACATCTTGGTTTTGCGTTAAGTTAATTATTATCTCTGACAGAAGTTGCTGACTGGTAAATTTTTTTGTTGATATTCAAGATGAGATAAGTTAAACATTGGCAGCTCAAAAAAAGTAATAGTATTGTCTTGTACTACTATTAATCTTATGTTTATGAATTAGTTTAGAAGGCTTTTGCAAAAAAATAGAATATATTAAGAAACAGTAAAACAGTAAAAAAAAAACTTAAATATTAGATATTTTAAAAAATGAGTGAAGTACATCATCAAACCTCAAGGGGTGCTGTTGCGCTGCCGCTGATGTCTGACCTCCTATAAGAGCACAAAAGGAGACCTCACCTGTGGTGATCAATTAAACTTTGCTTTGTTTTTACCTCTGGGCCAGTGACTGCATTAGCGGGACATGACTGGTAATGATGCAGCTCTTCTCTTGTCGTCCTGTCAGACTCATCAAACACACTAAGAAACTGATGGACAAAGAGGAGAAGCTGTGTATTAAGATCCTGCAGACACTCAGAGAGATGCTGGACAAAAAGGAATGTTTTCAGGAGTCTGTGAGTATTCGACCCTGCATGGGGTGTATGTCACTGAAACATGGCTTTCTTTCAATTCTTCATCATTCCTGCAAGCCAACTTCTAGGATTCTGTGAGAAAGTGGTTACAGCCTCTCCTGCTCTCACTGCTACATGAAAAAAACACATTAGATTGGTCAAATTATCTGAGACTTTGGTGTGGATTCAGCTCGCCTTCCAGTGTCAGCAGTGCTGTGCTCGTATCAGCAGTGCAGTGGAGTCCTTGTTTCCTCCCAGGTCTGTCTGCCCAGAGCCCAGACTCCCCTTCATCAGTATGCTGTGGGCCTTCCATGTTACATAAGGCAGGGAGGCACTTGAGGACACACTCACACTGAGAGGGAGAATAGGAGGGAGGAAGTAAGGGAAGGACGAGGAGGAGGGAGGGGGGCAAGCACTGAACAAACAAATCAATACAGCGGGGTGGGGGGATGGGTGGGTTGGAGGGGGGCGCAGGAGCCCGTCTCCCGCTGCACCCCCTCTCAGCCAGAGGCCTCAGGAACTGAAGGATGGGAGTTGATAGAGGAGACATGAGGAGGTGACCGTGTGTGTGTGTGTGCGTGTGCATGTTAGAGCTCACCAAGGGGGCGGAGGGTGAGGGCCAAAGTCCAAAAAAAAGTCACGTTTGCAATCACCTTTGGAAGGTTTAGGAGAGTTTGTTCCAGCTGTGCGGTGAGAGGAGGCGACGCTGTGAGACTCAGACAACACGAGCTGCTCCAGTCGAGACTCCAATCAGTGTGCAGAAGGAGACAACAGCTCCACAGGCTCATTTATTGTTCCTGCTTTCTGCCTCAAACTCTGTTCACTGTGCAAACCGGTGTCCTTAAAGTTAGGAAAAGTGTGTGTTTCTACCCTCAGACAAAGTGGGATTTTAAGCAGACATGATCATGTTTGCTTTGTGCTACTTACGGCTGTTTTTGCAACACCAGAATATCACTTGTTAAAATTGAATATACATATATCTGAGCCTTGATCTCCTCTTTTAGTCAAATTTTACTACTAATTCTGTCAAAACGACCTTTCCTGACATGGCACACGTCAGCTAGTGTCACTTACAACTGCTTGAGGTATCAGAGTTTTGTTTTCTCTCTTTGTTTTTGCATTCTCTGTCACTCTGCCAAGCTGCCTTTTTTTTTGAAAGGCAAATTGTTCAACAGTTGTGTGGAACGAGATCAGGGGATTTCAAGGTGGAAAAAACAGTCACTTTTTTAAAAGCGGCTCGGCGCATTCGAGAAGCCAGACAGTGCGGTAACGATATGTGAAATGTCAGTTTGTGTAGGTGTGTGTGAGTGTGCTCAAGCATGTATTTGTGGCCTCTCTTTGTCATATCCCTGTAGCCCTGAGCGTGGAGCTGCAGCCTCACTGCACGGAGAGAGAGAAAGAGAGAGAGAAAGAGAGAGAGAAAGAGAGAGAGAGACAGAGAGAGACGATTGATGGAAATAATGAGAGAGGGAGAGGCAGACAGACAAAAAACAGAAGGAGAGAGAGAGAGGGAGAGAGACAGAGTGACAGCATAGGCAGCAGAGGTTGGTGGCTCTCCTGGGGTGCAATGAGTGGGTGGAGGAGAGTGAGAGAAAGAGAGAGAGAGATGGAGGAGAGAGGGAGGGAGGGAGGGAGGGAGGCAGCCATGTGAGGAGCCATGTGAGTGGAAGGGAAAAAAAAAAAGTGGGCAGCGGCTGCAGGGTGAGGGATTGGAGAGAAGCAGAGTCTGCTCGGTCTATGAGGAGACAGGGCAGGGGGTGCGCTTACGTAACAGCCTGCAGTGGCTGAGCCAGCGTCACGTGGACCGTCATGTTCTCCCTCCCTCCCTCCCCTCCCCTCCCCTCCCCTCCCCTCCCTCCTTACTCTCACTCCTCTGTCCGCTCACTGCCTCTCCTCTCCTCCTTTGCCCCCTCCATGCATTGTCTCAGTCTATTGCATTCTGCCTCCCTGCCCGAGTTATTTTTCTCCATCTCTGTCCCCTCTGGTACCACCCAGGCCCGGGTCTTTGTTTTCCCTGGGTCACGCCAGGAGCGCCGTTCAGGCAGCTCAGGGAAGATCTGCAGCAGTCACACAGTATAGAGATGTGCTGGCTCCTGCTGCTGCACTTCGCTTGTTTTGACTGTCAGATAAGGGCAGCTTTAAAAATGTTTGCGCTCCCACTTGCCCTCAAGATGTCTTGAGTGAGTGAGGGAGGTTTTTTGGGGAGAAAACAGACTTGACAGAACTTTTCTTGCATACTAATACTGTAAACAGATATCAGATTGAAGAAAATATGCATGAAAAACAATAGTAACTGTTTAAGTTTTCTGGTTGGCAATTCATATGAAGGACCTCAGCCAATGATGCATCAATCTGCCTCTCACTTCTTCCCCCCGTGCTACTCTGACACTCAACTTGACACTCAACTGCAATTAAAGATGTAAATCTTTAAAGTAAGTCACAAAAATATAGCTTCTTTTATTTATTTATTTATTTTCAAAAAGGCTTAATAGTTTCTAAAATCATCTGGGCAAAAAAAAAATTCAGATATTACTCAAGCAGGAATTAAAAATGCATTTGTTCAAGGTTATTTTTGCATGTTGAATAACACGTGCTTGATTTGCTGCTGAGTATATAAAGCACTGGGAGAGTTAATGGTTGAATTCAAGAAAATTAATTGTCATGTAGGGCGGAGCATCACTGTGGGCTTGTGGCTAAATGTAACATAATGTTATGATAGCAAAGGCCTCAGTTTGATATATTGCCTCATCCTCTATTCCCAATATGCACTGATCATAATAAACAGTGATTAGTGCCTGTGTTCATCATAATAAATGAACATGTCACAACACAGATTTTATAGTTATGAGACTGAGGAATAAGTTATATCAGGCTGTATATACACACACGCTTCTTCTCTTCATGGCATGGATTGACATTAAAAAAACATATCTCCCTTTAAAATGAATGATTTCTGTGAACACATGCATGCAAATGTATGTAATGTGCTGTCATGTGTGTGTGCACGTAAGCATGTCTTCTTGTTTACAGAGGATTGAAAAGCCAGTTATGTAATATAAACCACTCTCACACTCTCTCTCCCTCGCTCTCTTTCACACTCATCCCTGTCATTCACGCGCTGTCTCTGTCTGTCTGTCTGTCCGTCCGTCCGTCCGTCTTTCCCTTCCCTTCCCTCTCTCATTCTCTTTCTTTCTTGCTCGCCAAGTTTCACACCACCTGCCCAAAGCAAAGCAGATTTACAGATTACCACCCTCTCTATGCTAAGCGCATCACATGGACGCATGTACACGGAGAGCTTCGCTCAGACACGCACGCGCGCACATACACACACACACACACACACACACACTGTCCTTGTGTGAGCTCTCATGCTGCAGGGTGCTTCTCCCTGTTTGTGTGCCTCCTCAGTGGAACATGACTTGGGTTCAGCCACAGGGAGCGGGTCAGCAGGCAGAGAGCTGCCTGAGCTCATCAATACCTCATATAGCTTCACCTTTAGCTGAATTCAAGCTGACACAGCAGGCTGAGTCGAGTTAAAAAGTTAGAGTGAGGAAATGTAGAACCTTAATCTAAACCGTAAGTGTATTAAGTATCCATTTATCTTATCTAATGCCAAAAAAGAAAGAATAACTTGTGCGAAAATCGATTCATCATGTATGTTTTAGTACAGGAGATTGTGCTGAGAAGGACCTTCCTTCCCTCCCCTTGCCCTCACTTCCCTCGATCCATCAGTCAGGTGTCTGCTGGTGGAGTATTATGTTTTGGTTTCCATGGCGATGAGGGATTAGCACATGTTGTTTGTCTGTCTGGTCTGGCTGTGACTGGGCACAGAAAGTCTGTGTGCCCTGTGCAGAAATGCCTTCAGAGCTGGAGCGCGGCGCCTGCCGAGCCGTGGAGGATAGAGACGTCCTGTAAAACCCATTTTTAAACATGCAAATGGCCCTGACTTCATGCATCTGAGGACCACTATGAATGAGATTAGTTGTCAGTGTGAACAGTGTTTCGACACAGTTCATAGTGTGTTATTTGAATCTGATTGCATGTGAGTTAGGTCTCTTGTGCTCAGGGGAGGCACATGACAGGCAACAGGATGGATCATATGAATTGCAACTTGTGTTTGGACTAATTACTTCTTGCGTTTGATTTTGCGACTGCAAATAATAGAAACACCTATATTAGAAACACCAGAATAACAAAACACAGTCCTTGTGTGTGAGTCGAGAAGTAGAGAAGAAATTAGTTGGCCTCAGTTTTGCTTTTTGTTAATGCAGTCAGGGGTGGTTGTTTAAAGAGGCTGGTTTGTTATGCTGTGAAGCAGAATTCCTTATAGGTGTTGTTCATCAGTGCCAACTTACAACCATTGTTGCTGTTTGTGTGTCATTACTGGTTTGAGACTTTTCTTACAGCCACGGACAATAATTGCTATGTTTGTAACTTATACACAAATAAATTAAGTAGCAACTGTCTGAAACAACAGTGAGAATACCTCTCTTATAGCTACAAAATGTATTCTGTTTGACTTATGTTGACTGTTTGATTGTGATTGGCTGAATTTCTGTTGCATCAGTGTCAAACACTGGATAATGATGTAATGCTGCAATGGAAAAAGTCTCGCATTGTCAGCGTGTGTCAGTGGTCAAGAGCAGACTCTCACCTACGCTGAAGAAAACTCTTCAAACTACAGACTCAGAAATGTGAAGATGATTCAACATCAGATGACCAAGACTTGGAGTCCACAGACACAGTAGATCTGTGAGGTTGAACGCAGAACCAGATGAAATGGTCGAGATGCTGAAATGTCCAGAATGACAATTGTAACATGCTAATGTTTAGCAGGTAAGGTATTTGGTGTGGTTACCATTTTCTTTTTAGCTCTGAACACAAAGCATAGTTTAGTCTAATGAGGACATCATTAATTGTGCAGGTTTTTTTCCTGAGTTTGTCAACGGTTTCACCTGATGATGGCACTAGAGAAAAGGTTATGCGCTGACATAATTATGATTCATCCTTTCGAGGAGGTGAATGTCGTACCAAATTTTTTTGGGGTAATCCCCTGACACGTTGCTGTGATATTTCAGTTGGACCAAAGTGGGCCAGAGAGCCACAGGCGAACACAACCACCCATAAAGCATCGCCACCGGCATGGCTCAAATCCAAGCCCTCAGCCAAATCTGATTGAGCTGTTTTATTGTAAGGTGTTTCTCCTATTTTGCATACATGTCTGGGCAGCAGTGAGGCAGACATAACAGACAAGCCTCCCTTGTGCTTTATCATCTAACCCGTCCTCACTATTACAGTCTTCCAAACAACCACAATCAGTGCTTAACACTGTTAGTGAATCACATGTAACACTTCCACAGTGAACCGGCCAGCTAACAGTTGGCCTTTTTTTAAACACTTGTTTACGCTGCTGGTCTTTCCATGAACCAGTCTCACCAATGGCTCTCACATGAAGACTTAATTTGTTTTGCTGATGTGCTTGTTTGTTGGGTGAAAGCATTTTATGTGCTGTGGAATTGCAGCCTGAAAACATCATAAATGACAGCACGTGATACGCAGGGTTGTGCCTTTTTATTAAACACATCCACTGTGTTTGTTTGTTGGCCCCTGTGTTACAATGCTACATAACCACCTGCGGGGGGGTCAGTGAATGTCTCAATACCAATGGAAGAGATTTGGAATAAGGAAGGCATCCGGAAGTGTAATTGAAATGGTTCTGTGTGCTCAACCCAGCCTTAGTTGAACAGCATCACCTAACATAGCCCAGCACAGCCCAGAATTAAAGCGGATGAACAATAATTCACTGTAAGGTTCAATCTATTGGTACATAACAGGAGCTGTGGCTGCTGTTTACTCACGCTGTATCAAGGCACGTAGCTAGAGTTTTAGATATCATGAGGTTATGAGTCAAAACCACCATCACCACCCGTATTCAATTAAATTTTATGCAATTTTTATCAAATTCAAAGAAACTCTTACAATCAACAAATGATCATCTCGTAACCAGACTGAAGAACCTCTATGACCTTTGTCTTTGTGATTAGTAGCAAGTCATATATTTGTTTTCAAGAAATGTCACAATGGTTGCTCCAGCCCGACAACCTCCCACATCTTTGTCTTCACTCTCCCACCTCATGTTCCCAGAGTGTCTGAAGTAAAACAGCAGCATAATGTGACTGCTGTGTCACGATTTCCTGATTTTGTCCTGTTCATGAACTCACTCCCTTGGTGAGAAAACCTTACAAAACACATTGATATGGATGTGTATTGTATTACTAAAGGCTCCAAGTTGTTTATTTCCCTCCCATTTCCAATTTATGGAGGAGCTTAGTGACTCCTCAGAGACACATGAAATCTTAGATCAGAAAGTTGCAACACATTATCTTGTGCTTGATCGGATCAAGTTTCAGTTGGACTCTTTATCAGGTGCTAATAACAACAACAATGCAAGCTACAGTTTCAGTTTGAAACTCCTGACTGAACAAAGTGTATTGACTGCAGTTTCTGCTCAGGCCTAAATGTTGCCTCCTGATGGTAAAGCTGTTGGATGTTGCTCAGCCCTCACATGGCCCGTAGGGGAAACTGATCAGAGTTCTCACTGTTTACAAAAGACACACACACCCAGAATCCTCTCAGGTTTCTGTCGAGAAAGTAACACAGAAAAGAAAACTATTAGTCCCCCTGATTTGAACCTTGTTTGGGCAGCAGTCTCCCTCTCTGTGGCCCGAGTCTCCTCCGTAGTCAGCCCTGTTTGATCTGAGCAGTTCAAACGTCCTGGCACTGTCTGTCTGGGTTCACAGCTGGTGCTGTCCTCCGCTGCCTTTCTGAGCTTTTTGACTACCTTAAAAAAAAAAAAAAAAAAGGCAGAGGGCAGACTGGTGCCTTTGTCTTTTTCTCCATGCATCTCTCCGGAGTCTGAGAGATCTGCAGACAGCAGAGTTGTGAGGGGGGCTGGTGGGGGAGGGAGGGAGGGAGGGAGGGAGGGAGGGAGAGAAAAGGGGGTGCAAGGATGCCGGAGGTGGGGATCGGCAGCTCATCCCCGACTTGGACACCAAAGCCGCAGTGTGGCGTGCCGCTGCACATTTTAAAACACCACGACTTTCTGCTCCTCACTAGGTTTTGTTTATCCCTCCCCACCAAACACACACACACACACACACGCACACACACACACGCGCGCACACACACACGCACACACACACATGCACACACACACACACGCACACACACAAGCACACGCACACCGTCCTCCTCCTCCTCTTACTTCTGTCAGTTCTTCTACCTCTATTTCTATCTCTCCTTCTTTCTCGTGGCTCTTACATCACCTGACTGGAGTTTTTCTCGTCAATGCAGCAGCAAGCAGATGAGTCAGGCTGGGCTGACTCTCCTCCGCCGCCATCCTGCCTCCCCTCTCCTCTACCCCCTCTCTTTCTCTCTCTCACTCTCTCTCCCTCTCTGCAGACATAGCCAGCAGACTGCATCGTCCAGAAGAAAGGCAGACAAGAGCAAAAAACCTGTCAACCCCCCACCCCCACCCCCCCACCCCTTGTTGGAGCATTTTTTTTTTCACTGATGTTTGAGAATAGTGAAAAACCAACATGTCCTGTGTCTGAACGGGGGAAATACTGAGTCAAAAACGATTCAATCTGTAATCAGTCAAAGTGCGAGCACTGGGATGTGGTAGATTGTGGTTTGGAGTTTGTAGTTGCACTGAGAATGTGTCTGTGCATTGCTGTGTGAAAATGAGAGAGGCAAAAAGTGTGTGTGTGTGTGTCTGTCTGTCTGTCTGTCTGTCTGTCTGTGTGTGTGTGTGTGTGTGTGTGTTTGTGTGTGTGTGTTTGGGAGACAGTCAGCCAGACAGTGCAGGCAGACAAGTGTCTCTGCTGACTGCAGATGAGATGGAGTGTTTACTGACACAGGGAGCATCAGCCACACGTGCTCCCCCATATCTTCACTCTTTACTGCACTTAGTCTGAGGCTCTCCAGCTGGACTGTACCTGGGCAGCCTTCGTGGCGAGGCGCAGAGGTGCCTCATTTGTCTGATCTCTCATTGCAAAATATCGATCCACTCTTTTCTCGAAGGGAGCAGTCCTGAGTGTTGTTGAAAACACACCGTCAATAGTGACCAGTATTTCTTTTTAATAATTCAGTGTCAGCGTCAGACTTCTTAATGTGCCACATTACAGTTCTGCAGAAATTTGCAGCGCTCCAGGAATTTACCGTAAGCCGCCGCTACTGTAAACAACACTTGCAAAGGCAGCGACACAATTGAGTCATATTAAGCTGAATACCAATTAGCAGCATGTGTCAGCTGTAATAGAGGTGTGATAGTTGCAAAAGGGAGAACTCGCAGAGGGAAAGAGAGACCACATAAGCATTGGTGCATCAGTCACAAACACAGGAAAACTTTTTTTTAATGTGATAAAGGAAAAAGGTTGAGACCTCTGACAGTTTATGTCACGGAAAAAGTAACAGGAACAATGAATTTTCACTATTGATATATCTGATCATTTCTTGATTAGTCAATAAATCCATTGACATCTTCAGATTCCTTGTTTTTCTGAGCAACAATCTAAACAATAAATATACAAAAAGAAAAGAAAAGCAGCAAATAATTATATTTGTGGAACCAGATGATATTCTTCATTTTTACTGAATAAACAACAAAACTATTATACCATCGGCCACTGAATAAAACTGTTGGCAATAAACATTTCTGTGATTGGCTGTATTGATGAATCAGTGAATAGTTGCAGCTCTCATTAGCCTGACAGCACCGGAGACTGAGTTGCATCAACACCTCAGGATCTTCATCGTATGAGCTTCATCAAAACTGCATGTACTCAAGTCAACCTCAAGTCTCTTCAGGTGTTTCTGTTATTTTGTCCACCACCTATATCCCAGAGGAGGGCTGACCGTCCTACTAACATGTTTCCATGGAAACCACAGGTGGCTTGCTACAGTCCATTTATCCTGTTGCTCCACCCTTCAATCAATGTGTTTGTCCATCCATTCATCCTTCCCTCTCTCCACCCTGCTGATCAATACTGACGTGGGTGATGTGTCATCACAACAGGGCCTTTTTTAGGTGTCATAGGTTGCCATAGAAACTGATGCTGACCATCCTTGGTGTCCATACATTCTTTATATGTCTTCCATCTGTCCGTCCATTAATCCATCCCTCCCTTTGGTTCTACAATAACTATATTGAGCACTATGTTGAGCACAATGCAGCTCATCCACCTGTCAGTCACTCTCACACTTTGATTACACAACCATCGCAGGGAGATTATCTCTGTGAATCCTTTAATGTCATTTTTGCTGGTCTGCGTCAAATGTCACCGGAGACGTGCAGAGATTTTGTGATGGATGAAAAGAAAATAAACACAGTCTTCAGATAAACATGTAACCAGAAGCAACGTGGTGTTGTGTAATGCACTGTTCTGTGCATATATATAAAACATCATCACACTCACACACCACAGGCAGCTTCCTTTTGTCATGTTTTCACTGTTCCTGTGTGCATGACGTAAGTGTATTTTTGAGTTGTTAGAGTTTTTTTGTTATTTTCATTTCTGCCCTTTCTCCATTCAGAAAATTTAAGCTGATGTTTCCTGTTATGGTCTCTTGTTCAGAAGGAAATAAAGAAAGACATCAGTAGGAATGATTCCTGAAAGACAAACCCACAACGAGAGATGTTAGACTAACTTTTTGTCTTTCTTTGCTGCCCATTTTAAATCTTAATGAATGCTCAGTTAGAATATTGTTATTGGATAACACTATTATTGTCTGGCCCCTAAAAAATAGGCTCCAATTTTTGTTTCGATAAGAGCATAGACATCACATCAATGAGGAAATGCATCATGGGATGACAGTGATCATTCCTATTAGGTGTAAAGTGAAATTGGTCCAGCTCTCTTGTTTGAAACATTTGTTGAATTTCATTCCAATTTATACTCCAGAGCATAAATGTTGTCTAGGAAGGGACACTTGCTCACATGTGCTTCATTTTTATGTTATTTTCACGGTCTCACAAAATGCTTTTTTTCAAAATCTGTTAAAATGTGAAGTTTCTAGTTTGAGGCTGGTGCTCTCTCAGACTGTGATATGGATTTAACATCACGATTCCTGTCTCCGCAGGGAAACGAGTTGAGAAAAATTCTTCTCACCCGCTACTTTGGAAATCAAAAGCTTCTCTCCAAGTCAGAGCTTGGGAGTGGAAACAGCTCATCTGGCGGCTTTGTCAAGCCGTCATCTGGAGGTACTGAGAACCCCAAATAAACCCAGTAGACACTGCAATAACTACTCACTGCAGAGGAAACAACAGCAGCTAACATGACAGCACTCTGCTTCTTAGGAGAAGTGCTGTTTGACATTTGCTGGCAGGTCTTAAATCTGTATTTTTATGTGAGGTATTTTAATTTTAAACATTGGACATCTCCACAATGAAATGTTGAAAAATGATTTTTATCTTTTTATCAATTTTGCTCATTTCTGTAGTTACATTATCCCGAGTGTTTTCAACAATATTTAAACATATTGTATTGAGGTAATAGTGCATTTTATTCATCATATGTCGCTTTTTTCCAGATTGACACCATTTCCTTGTTTCATTAAAAGACCTATAGTGGCAGATATTCCATATTGCATATTCACGTCTAATCAGTTGTGAAATGTAGTTTGCATAAGTAATGTATTCAGAGCACAACCATGATACATGTTAATGTTCAACCACTGCAGGAGGCTCCGCCATGCTCGACTCTGACAAGCCAGGCAGCAGTATGGTGGAGATCCAGTGTCTCCTAGACAACGTTGGGGCATCAGAACTGGTGATTGACCTCATAGTCAACACCAAAAATGACCGGGTGTTCGAGGAGAGCATCCTGCTGGGCATTGCCCTCCTCCAGGGTGGAAATACACAGATACAGGTGAGTGGTGTGAACTCTTAAGGGCAGCACTTTAAGCAGCTGAGCTTATTTAATGAGGTTGATGTATTTTAATTATCTAGCAATTTCGGGTTTTATACATATGTGCATCACTTTGTATAAAAACATCACCTGGATAAATAGAATGTGCTTTTAAATCTTTTATTTCTGTGCTTACCAATCAGCTTAAATGAACTTATAGATAAAAGTATATGATGCTAACTTCTCTGCCTCCCATCCAGAACTCCTTCTATAGCCAGCTGTACAAGCAGAAGAAGTCCGAGAGGTTCTTCAAGGTTTTCTACGACCGCATGCGTTTGGCCCAGCAAGAGATCCGTGCCACCGTGTCCGTCAACATGTTTGAGCTCAGCAGCAGAAAAAGGGATGATGACAGCGACGTCGGTAGCATCCGCTACAAGAAAGGTGCAGCCCAACAGTAAAGCATTTGAAGCTTTCTGTGCTTTTATAGTAACCAACATGCTGTGCCTCCTCCAAAAACACAACTGTCCTGTGCAAAACATTTCCATAGAAACAGTTCTTGATTGAGTGAAAAACCACAAAATAAGCTCAAATGTGAGTTTGAAATCCTTAATGCGTTTCCCAGTATGTGTTGTGGTCAAGTTCAGCTCAGCCTGAATGTAAAACAATAATCCAGAATTATCTTTGTTGCTCCGCTGACCTCCGTGCAGACTGTTGTTCTCAGTTCCTGCAGTCACATGTCAGAGGCCATGTGACGGCCCACATCACAGGCCTATCAAAAGGCCATTGTATCAAGATCGGGTACTTTCATGCTGCAGAGCCCCACTCAATACTTGCCCACTCATTGAGGGGGGTCTTTGGATTTCTTTTTTTATTATGTCTACAATGTAGGCTTCCATCGATCACGCTGACCTTCTGCATCCTTCACCCATTTAGAAAAGCCCATCTTCTGCCAAAAGTTTTGCTCCGTCCAGTAAACAGTGTAACATGGTTTTTTTTATATCCCTTCATACCTGCTCTAGGGAAAGACTCAGGGCTTCATATGAGGGAGGAAATGCGAGGGCAGCTGAAGGAGGCCTCCTCTGTGACCTCTAAGGCCTTCTGTGCCTTCAGAAAGGAGCTGGATCCTGACCTTGAAGGCCTCAACCACAACAATGAGATAGTCGGGGTCGAAGAGGCTTTAGAAGAAACTCACATGAGCCCAGCCATCTCCATCATGAAACCAATCCTACGTTACCTTCAGCTGCTCTGCGAGAATCACAACTCAGACCTGCAGGTACTGACTCCCTTTAACGTGACTGAAAGTTAGAAGCTTGAGGTCTAAGTGCTTTTAAATTGATCGCTGATGGATTGTCGATTCTCTGCTTTAAATTCAGAACTTTCTGCGCAACCAGAACAACAAAACAAACTACAATCTGGTGTGTGAGACTCTGCAGTTCTTGGACTGTATTTGTGGAAGCACCACCGGAGGCCTCGGCCTGCTGGGCCTTTATATAAATGAGAGTAATGTGGACCTTGTTCGCCAGACCCTGGAAACCATCACAGAGTACTGCCAGGGACCCTGCCATGAAAACCAGGTAGAGAGGGGATTTATTTAGTTAAAGGTTGACTGTAGGTGTGATTGGATGAATGGTTAAGTAGGTAATAAGTTAATTAAATGTATAATATGTAACATGCCCAAATTAAAATATCTTAAAAAAAGCTGGAATTATATTTTTTGTTGAGATGTTTACTTAAGTTATCCCAGATGGTTCCTATAATATATGCTTCAAACCCAGAGCAATCTTTCCCTCTTAAAGGTAATAGTGGATTTCTTTTTGGTTGCCTGTTAGTGGCAACACAGGAAATACCAAATGATTGAGAAAAGAGATCTGTGAATATGACTAAATGTAACACGAATTAAACTTTAATACATTTCCTGGTATGTGAACATTTCTGCCTGAGTCAGTCAGACAGATTTTTATCTAGAAATGGAGGCTGTTCAACAATGAAATATACAAGTCCCACCATCCCATGCTATTATTATCTTCATGTTATATTACACAGTTCTTTTCTCACTGTGTTTTTATGTTTTTCAAACGATTTTTGCTGTTATCTTATATGCTATCTCTCTAACCATATCCTTCTTTTTTCCAGACCTGTATTGCCAAGCATGAGTCAAATGGCATTGACATTATTATAGCACTGATAGTCAACCCCATCAACCCCCTGGGGAAGCATCGACTGGACCTGGTGCTGGAGCTCAAGGTGAGCAGCAGGTGTTTCTGAAAGCCCAGAGAGGCCACTTGCTATGACGCACAGCCATTGACACAGCCATTACCATAGTAATACTTACGATTTGCTTTAAAATAGCGATTACCTTTTGTGCTAGGGGCTGAGAACAAGATAACTGGAAACAGTTTTGCCAACAGTTTCAAAGGGAATTTTGCTAAAAATGTCACTTTTATTTAACCAAAAGACACATTTTTCTTTGGTGAAAGTGTTGCATCTCCTTTTTTTTCCATGTGAGAGTGTATGCTTGTTGGCTACACATTATGTCAAGCTCAGGTTTTCAGTCTTACAACTTATGAGTCTTATATTGCAGAATAATGCCTCCAAACTCCTGTTGGCCATCATGGAGAGCCGCCATGACAGCGAGAATGCAGAGAAGATTCTCTACAAGATGAGGCCCAACGAACTGGTAAGAATGTGTACACATGCACACTTTTTGTCATTTTTTTGAGTCAGTTTGCTTTAAGACGCAGTAACATGTTACTTTTTGGCATCAGGTGGATGTAATGAAGGAGGCCTACGCCCAAGGTCTTGAGAGTGAGGAAGATGAGGACAGTGTTGGAGACCAGATCAAGCCAAGAGACGTTGGACACAACATTTACATTCTTGCCCACCAGGTATTAAAAATGGCTTAACTTGTGTTTTTTTTTCTCTAGCAGGGGCATTACTGCATTTTCTCTCTCTGCCTCTCTGCCCTGCATTGCATTAGTTGATGCGTGTGTGTGTGTGTGTGTGTGTGTTTCTTATAGTACCAACTTTTGGGGACATATTTTAGACTAATTGGGGACAGCCCGTCCAATTCGGGACCAACACTCATGTCCCCATTTGGAAAGAAGTCATTTTTAAATCAGCATTTAAGGTTAGCTTTAGGAAAGTAGTGACTGGGGTCACAGTATGGAAAAGTCTCCAGGATATGAATGTTAGTCAGTGTAATTGAGCCAAGTAAACTTGTGCATGTATCAGCCCCCACATGCATGCTCTTATCTGAGTTCACCCTCTGTGCTAAACGTTGGAAGACTGTTCTTCTATGAACGAGTCACTTTGCAAGAAGTCTAAAATTAACTTTCAGGATGTGACACTGGTCCTGCTGACATAGCTGTTCGCTTGTATAGGCAGTACTCACTATATTACTAAGCAAATATGTTTCGCCTGGTCTACCGTTTCACAGAAAAGACATGAGATGGGTGTGTTGTTCCACGGAATGGGGAACGAGTGTTTGATAAGTTTTTGGCCTAAGGTGGAAAAAATTGAGGGAACACAGTTCCCATTACACGCACGTGCAGTTTAACTCTTTGAGCGACTATGTGGAAAGTTTGAATTAAATAAGCTCTTGTGGTATTTTTGTTTTGGGTGATTGAAAATGTCAAGTCAGCTATGTCTGAGGAAATGCACAATGGCCTTTGTGCAGTAATATCATTCTACCTCTTTTGAATTCAGCAGCCCACTTCCTCACCATGCAGTAAGAAGGGGCACCCTCCCCTGGTGCTGCTCCTTGGGTGAGCCCTTGAGATCAAGGTGCCAGATGACTGCGCAAAGGCCAATATTTTTCATTTTCTCAGACAGTGCTGACTTGCAGTTTTCAATTACCCGAAACAGAAATACCATGAAAGTTATTAACTTCTAACTTTCTGCATAATCACTCAAAGAGATGAACTGAACGTGCATGTAGCAGGAGATGTATAACTCATCTCCTTCCACCTTAAGCCTGGAACTCATCAATCACCCGAAAGTTGTTGTATTTTGCATTTGTGTGTGTGTGTGTGTGTGTTTGCCTTTCTTTACAGTCAGTGAGTTGAAGAAGCAGGCAGAGTCCAACGTGATTTCACTTCTGCCTCTGAAAAAGCTGAGCATCAGACGGGCTGTTTTAGTCCAACCAAAAGACTAATTTTATCATGACAAGAAAAAAATGTATTCACTGTTACACGCACACACACACACACACACACAGACAAACATCTGATCACTGATGACACAAACTTAGATATGAGCTTATCAAATGTCTTACTGTTGATATTTAATAAGTTCATATGATATTAATTATGAATGATATTGATTTTTATCTCAGATATGCTCCCCAAAGCAGCTACAGTTTATTAAAAATTAGTGTGAAAAAGGAAATAAATGAGTAAGTAAATAAACAAGAGTCACTGATAAACAGTAGATCATGAAAATACAGAAGTGAACTACCATATTTTTTTAGTGCTGAAAATTATGGGATTTACAGAAAGAGATTATAAGGAAATTCACACATCTTGCTCTTTTTTCAATTATTTTATTTATGTAATAGATTTAAATCATTAAAAAAAAAGAAATAGAAAACAACATTATTAAACTGACTAAGTGTCCACAGAGTGAATTTAAAAAGAATTCTGAATTTTTAACTTGAGTTTGAGACCGTATCACTTTACCTGCAGAATATAAACAAAAAGGGAAACAAAACTAAAAGATGGGATCAAGTTAAAAAAACACCGCTTAATCAAGCTTTGTAGCTCATAGTTTGAAGCTCACTGTTTAGCATTGCTCCTTGCAACTCCACTGCTTTGGATCACTGTCACAACCCCTTTGGTTTCATATCAGCTGCAGGAGGAAGCTGTATCATATGAGAAGTAATTGATAAGTTTCTGGTCTCAGGTGAAGAGAGATGAGTCATACAGCTCTCATTACGTGTACATGCAGATAAACCATATGAGTGGTTGTTCAAAAAGTCAGAGGTGAATAACTTAGGTGATTTTTCTGTTCTTAGTAATTGAAAATTGCAAGTCAGCACTGTCTGACAAAATTTGACAGCATCGTCTGATGTGCAGTCATCTGGTAACTCAATCTCATGTGCTCACCCAAGGTGCATCACTAGGTGAGGATGCATCTTCTATTGCGGCTAAGAAGTGGGCTGTTGAATTGAAAAAAGACGGAAAGACATGACTAATGAATAAATATAAAGAGTATAATAAATAAAGAGTTTTTGGCACAAAATTTATTAACTGCTCAGGGTGGTACAGATCAAAACAGAGACAAAAGTGAGTCAGTATTGGACATAAATTCACGGAGTTAAACGAAAACATGACTCCAAATGAATAATTATTAATATTGTCATGTCAGTTCATGTGTTAAATCTTGTATTGAAAGCGTGCATATTTAAATCTCTGTGTCACAATATGGTTGTGTTGCGATTGGGTTTTTGAATCATTCGGTAAACTGACAGAGAATTCCCCCCCCAGGTCGATCATGTTGCCATATACACATACTGATGCTGTTTAGGTCCAGTGTAAGTTCCCTCCGTAATGCCATGTAAATGAACTAGATGGTGTTTTTGCATCCCAGTTGGCAAGACACAGCAAGATCCTGCAGCAGAGCCTAAAGCCAGGGTCTGGATCAGGAGTGGACCCAGACAATGAGAAAGATGACGCCCTACGTTACTATGCCAACCACACAGCTCAGATAGAGGTACACCTCATCAGCATTTCATCTATTTATCCTCTGAATCTCTAAAAATTATTTTAAGTCTTTTTTTTCCTATCTCTCCATAAAAAAAAAAAAAGTTTTGTACCGGATTTGATCTCTTTCTTTTTTTCTTTTTTTTGCCAGATTGTGCGACATGACCGGACAATGGAGCAGATAGTGTTTCCTGTCCCCAACATCTGCGAGTACCTCACCGAAGAGTCCAAGATACGTGTGTTCACCACCACCGAGAGAGACGACCAGGGCAGCAAGGTCAACGACTTCTTCCAGCAGTTTGACAACCTGTACAATGAGATGAGATGGCAGAAGAAGATCCGCAGTAAGTCCTCACATCATGAATCCAGCTCTTGGAAGTAATGATGGTGGCAGCAGAAGAAGACTGCAGGGAGGCGAAATCATGATGATCACCCAGAGTGTCTGGCTATTGTTATTCCAGAATAAATTGAGGTCTTGCAGCGACTTCACGTGTTTCTGTGCTGAGTTGTGCTTCTCTCTGTATTTATACTTCCTGTTTTGCCTGTGCAGAAAATAAGGCTCTGTTCTGGTTCTCACGCCACATCTCTCTTTGGGGGAGCATCTCGTTCTACCTGGCCTGTCTGGTCAACATCGCTGTGGCAGTATTCTACCCTTTTGGTGATGATGGAGATGAAGGTGAGAATTTTTTTTTCATTTTTCTTTGTTTACTGCCACAAAGTATCTGTTTTAATATGTTGTCTTAGTTTGACATTAGTTGACATTAAATGATCATTTTAGCCAACTGAAACTCAATAACAAATCCTTGCCTGTTTGATGGATCATAGCATCGACACTTCCTGTCGCTAAAAAAAGATCTAATAAGCTTACAAATTAATTCAAATATAACCACTTAATTTAAATTTAACAGTGACCAATCTCTTAAATTTAAATGTAGAAGTAATTTATTATCAGTTTTATATGAACAAAGAAGTTTGAGCCTTTTCAAAATGAAATTGAACAAAGATTCTGTTGTTTTCTTAAACTCCAAAGAAACCACATCAGCTATTCCGTTAAAACAGTCAAACTATTGACTGTGATGATCAAAGTGATAAGTTGCCAAAACTAATGGCCATATGCCTTCAAGTCTGTTCATTACTATTTATGATATTTTAACACAGTGTGAAGAAAACTGGTGTTAATAAATAAAGAAGGGCCGACTGGATTAGATTCAGCTGCCTCCGTTTCAGGATCCTTCTACTGTGCGTTCTGGCTCAATGTCACACTGAAGGATCTTTGGGCAGTTTCAGACCAAATTAGCTCTTGCCGTGGTCACTGCAGGTTTGTGCAGGGGTGTGGGAGTGTTGGCCAGTTTGTAAATGCCAGTTAATGTCTTTGGAGTCCTTCATGAAAGGATTGATCAGCCTCTCTTGGTTTGACAGCTGATCAGCTGATTGATCAGGCTGACCTCAAGTTGTGTTCCTCCAAAAGTTGACTCTTCTTAAACTTTCAGGGCCAAGAGCCACAGGGCGGCAGGGCCACAGGGCTGCAGGGCCACTGCGTTTATGTTCCCAATCCACTGTAATCTGAACAGCTGCCTCCTCATTGGATGAAATAAAAATGGGAGAACTTGCACATTTTCTGCCAGGACTGACTTAGTTGGAATGGGCCCTTCAAAAGACACTTCAAAAGATCAGAGCCATTGTTAATGTTATTGGTAACATCGGAGCTTTTCCTATCATGACAAGTCAAATACCTTCTGTTTTTATGGACTTTATCTTACAACGTCTTCCTTTTTAAAAGGCTGTGCCAATGTGACCTGAGGTTGCTTTTACTTTGAGGCCTGATTTAACTTAAGGACACGGAACGTGCTTCACTGAGGTCCTGCTCATGTTTTGATTGCACCTGTTAAAGTGGGAAAACAATAACTTAAATCATCTTAATCAGTATATTGAGTTTGTTGACATCCTTTCATTTCCTGCAAAGCTTCACCCAACTTCACCCCTTAGGTCTAATCAGCCAGGTTACCTGAAAACACCTGTATTTACGACTTTTTACTACTTTCCCTACTCACTCATTACATTTATATGTGAGGTTGAATTAAGGCTTTGTTAAACTAATCACACCATCAGATGTACTGGTCACAGTATTGGGGGGGGGGGGGGTTAAAGATCTTACAGAGATGGGAGTTTAATGGTTGTGTCATAGTGGGAACAAATAGTTAAACCTCACTGAAACGTGTTTCTTTTGTCTTACTGATACGATTTTTCATCAATAAATTATAGGAGCACTGCAGTTTGTCAAAGAATGAGCTCTACTTCAATGGTTACAGTGGAACCTGAAGAAGAAATTGTCGGTCCCTATAGACCACTGTTTGACATTTCAAAGTGTTGCCTCTGCTGTGCCGTGCTAAGTTAAGCTCTTAGCTCAGGTGAATTATTCATTAGAGTAATGCCACGAGAGCGTCAATGTGTGGTTCCTTGATTGAAGCTTTATTCTCTTGTCCAGGCATCTTGTCCCCATTCTGGAATATCTCCCTATGGGTGGCACTGGGGGTGTTCACCGCTTTACTTCCTGTCTTACCCAAGCCGTTGGGCATCCTGTTCTTCCTGGTCTCCCTCATCCTACGTGCCATCTACACTATGGGCCTGGGTCCTGCTCTGTTGTTGCTGGGGACTGTCAATGTAAGTGAAGGAGGATTTGACCCTGTGTTGTAAAGGGACTTGTCAGTTCTTGCCTCTTCAGACGTGTTGACCTGTTTTATTGTGCCTTAACTTTGTTTTCTTCTCTTTCAGCTGTTCAACAAGTTAATCTTTCTTGTCAGTTTTGTGGGGAACCAGGGGACGTTCACTCGAGGCTACAAAGCAGTTGTTATGGACATGCTCTTTATCTACCATTTGGGCTATGCTATTGTCTGTGTCCTGGGCCTCTTTGTGCACGAGTTCTTCTACAGCTTTTTGGTAAGAGATCAGATTTACTGATTACCACTCTGACTAATTAGTTGAGGAAGCACTTCAGGAAACAGTCTGAAGGAAATAAATTTGCTGATGACTCACTGCTGTTGATCTCCGGCCACAGCTGTTTGACCTAGTGATCCGAGAGGAGACGCTGCTCAATGTAATAAAGAGCGTGACGAGGAATGGCCGCTCTATTATTCTGACAGCTGTGCTGGCCATCTTTCTTGTCTACTTCTTCTCCATCATTGGCTTCCTCTTCCTCAAGGACGACTTCCGAATGGAAGTGGATCATCTTCCTGCAACAGGTGAGAACTTTTTGCACATTTAAGCACACTCATGCTTTTATTTAACACGCAAACGCAATTTTAGGTCGCAGAAAATGGATCTGTTGTGCTTAAAGGTAAAACAAAGCTTTTAGGCTGTGAAGCCGGATTTTGCACCAATATCTTCTTTGTTCACATGAGGGAATATAGTGCTGGTGCTAACATTGCTAATAGATGGTAACACGTAAAAGTACAGCCACCCTTTCACTATGTCGATGAGCACAGTTGCATCATGCCTAATGGAGGTCACCAGCACAGTCTCTGCAGCCAGCATGTCAGATTTTGGATGAGAACCAGTCAGGCCTCTGGATGCAGGAAGCCTACCAGTAGTACTTTTTTTTTTTTTTAGGCTGTTGATTGATTGAAATGGGTAAGAGTTACATCGCCACCTGTTGTGTTGGTATGCTTTTTGTCGGACAGAGATTTATTTAAAACAGGGCTAGTGTGGAGGGGAATTAATTTAGAAACAAAGGGTAAAAGTGTATGTTTGAAAGTAAAAATTCCCACATACTTGGCCTGAGATGCACCACGCTTTGAACCTTTCCCCGTCCGTAGTATATTTCGACCATATTGTTTTTATCAGTGCCTGACTGTATTCTTATCAGCAACAGCAGTTTTATGCTGTTTCTGTTCTGCTACCTAATTCAACCTCAGTGAAGCCAAAACATTTCCTGAGTCTGCACTCTTTTTACAGTTCTCTCATAAACATCTCTGTTGTCTGTGTTCTTTTCCTGTCCTAAACTTATCTGTAAACAAGAGATGGTACATCTAGAAGTTAATGACTTTCTAAGAAAATTCAAAGATAATCAGCACACCAGGCAGCTGTTAGCTCTACACACAATATACATGTATGAGACACTTTATCAGATGTTAATGACAGTGACCTCTGAACTGTCAGGAAATGAATAATCAGCAGGATTCTCTGACTAAGGAGGAAAATCAATTGCGCAACTTGGTTTCACATTGATAAGCTTGACAACCTTATTGAATTTGAATGTCTTTTTATCTTTCTTTTTACTTTTTTTGACTATAATTGCTCAATAAAAGCTGCAGAATCAATGTTTGCATATGTATAATTTCCCCGTAAAGAACTGCAGAATATGTGCAGCATGCTGTATGCACATCCACAGCCAGACACATGTTTTGAAAACACTGCGTAGAGTGTGGGCGTGTTAATGAGCTCTGGCACAGTGCTCCAATGGTCAGGAAGACAACCTGCTAGCACATGTGCACCTGTTGCATAACCTGGTGGCCGCGCCATCCTGTGTTTTTGCTGAATAGAACACAGCAGACACAGCAGAGCAGTGGTGGGTTATGTAACCAGCTGGGCTCACGTCTGTCTATCTGTTCACTGTGGGGTGAGCTGAGGCTCGACCGGAGCTCCATCAAAGCTGAGGAGCACCCTGTCCACGCTGCTGCTGCTGCTGCTGCTGCTGCCTCGGGGCTATGACCCCTGCACCTCCTCCTCCTCAACAATCCTCCTTTTCCCTCCACTTTTTCTTCTCTCCTTCTTCTTCCTCAGTCTCCTGTCTCTTTGCCTCTGTCTGTCTGTCTGTCTGTCTGTCTGTCTGTCTGTCCAGCCCATCAGGAAAGAAGGCCTTTTTGGTGGCACTCTGACCCAGGTGCACAGTCCTCCTCCTGTCTGTCTGCCTGAGCTGATCACACTCAACCACAGCTCCTCTGCTGCTCAGGGCTTTGCCGATGTGCAAATGATTTGTTCAGGTTTTTTTCAGGAACACTTCACCGCCCACCCAGCAGCTGCTGCCTCAGTTTACATAATGTCTGACTATATCTTTCTTACTGATTTTTTTTTTTTTTTTTTTTTACCAGCGCCAATGAGAATTTGCGGGAAGAAATTTCAATGCCAGAACACATTTTAACTGTCACCTTTCATTTGTAAATTCTCATTGCTGTTATCATTATTCATTCAACCAAATATTTTCTTTTTATTCTCTTTTTTTTTGTTAAAAAAGGAAAAAAGGACTTATTGAGTAACAAAGCAGTTCCTGACTCATGTTTGAAAGAAAGCTGCCCCGTTTCAACACTGAAATCTGTCCCTGGTAAGTTTTGTGATAAAAGTAAATTTAATTAAATTTTGTGTTTTTTGTAATGTTTTTTGTTTAATTTGGTGTAATTTTTATACATTTAATTTAATTTGACATCATATCTATTATAACAGTCACAGTTAAGTTGACAAGTGTCTGACCAGGGTGTGTGTGTGTGTGCGCACGTGTGTGTGCGTGTGTGTGCGCGTGTGTGCGTGTGTGTGTGACCTTTCCAGCGGTAGTCAGTTCCTGAAAGGTTACCCACACACACACACACACACACACACACACACACACACACGCACAAACACACACATGCACAAATGCACACTCTAAGACAAGCACACACACAATCATACACTGTGTCTAGCACGCACACACTCACACACATGGTTTGCACACAAAGAAACTTGATGAGGCAGAGTTGGTGACTCACACTCCTGTTTGTTCTCCTGCGTCTCCATGGATCACCTGCACCATAGGGGCACGCACGTGATCTCATCAACATCCCTCACCTCCTCTTTGTCCTCAGCGCCTGTGCATGCCATTTCCTACTTACATTACATACACTCGTTTCATGTGCGATTTATATAATATTTCTGACTTCTTCATGGTTTTTAAAGCTTTATTTTTTTTTTTAATTTTAAGTCTCACATTTGAGGGGTGGAGGGAGTTGAAGGTATTCATTTGATCTTTGGTCGCACCATTATCTGTGGGTGTTTTATTATCAGGCTGTTCACCTTTATCAAGGTGTTTTATTATCGGGTTCATGAATGTCAGCTGAGTGATAATGTTTTGAATTAGGTCAGACAGTGTTTGAATGATAAGATGGTTTTTTTTCTCCTTAACTTGAACTCTGATGTCCTGAAAAAACACTCTTAATTCAGTTCGATTTCATTCAGATTGATGATCTGAAAGATTAAGACAGATGTTGTGGTTGGAAGTTTTATATAAAAATGTATTTGATCCTTTTTGCAGAGTTTGGACCAATTTATTACTTTACCGGTTGCAAGCAGGTCTCAAGGGTTAGGATAGTTCAAAGTTGTTTTTGTTTTTTCTCCATCTGGAAGTGAATAGCATATTAACATTAATTGATTCAGGAAATTAAATTAATTAAATTTATTCTTTGCACACTTTTTTAAGTAACATACTTATTTTTGGGCTCCTGTAAAGGAATCAAGTGTTTTCAAACCAAAAAGGCTCAAATCCAACTAATGACATGAGTCATTGGTGTTTAAGTTAAGTTGCAAGCTGATTTTGTCAAGTCGAGTTTAAAGTCATCGAATTTATGTTCTGAGTCTGACTCAAGCCAAGTCATGTGACTCAAGGCCACACCTCTGTTCCTCTAGTCATCAAATTAAAAGAGCGGTAATAAAAGAAGGAGAAGCAGCAGAAGTTATGTACTGTGTTTTTATGTACATGAGGCCATATTACGTAATTTTTGACTCGTTGATGTGTTTGCGTTTGTGTTTATTTATGTAAGAAGGAACAATGAACATTGATTGACACGAGCACTTCATCATGCACATGGGCTGATAAAGCCATACAGGCTTATTTTCATCCACATGTCCCTGTCTGGTTAATGCCATAATAAAACATTCAAAAACACCTTAGCAGATACAGAAGCACAAAATATCATAATATTTGCTGTTTTCCTTCTCATCCTTGTCACTGTCAGTCCTATCCGTCTACTCCCACATGTTTTCTGTGTGTTACAGATAAAGATGATGGGATAGAGAGGGTGTGCGACACTCTGCTCATGTGCATAATCACAGTGTTGAATCAGGGACTAAGGAATGGAGGAGGTGTGGGAGACTTTCTCAGGAGACCCTCCAAAGAGGTAAAACAACCAAGATTAATTACTGTTAAATAACTGATGACTCTTTGTAATAAACTGCACATGAATGGTATTTGTGCTGCGTCAGCCACTGCTGAAGATGAAATTAAATAACTGTGATGGTAAAAGTTTTAAAAAAGCTTTTTCTCCCTGTTTTACCTGCAACTGGACCATCCAGGAGCCTCTGTTCGCAGCCCGAGTGGTTTACGACCTCCTGTTCTTCTTCATTGTAATCATTATCGTTCTTAACCTCATCTTTGGTGTCATCATCGACACCTTCGCTGACCTGAGAAGTGAGAAACAAAGGAAGGAGGAGATCCTGAAAACCACCTGTTTCATCTGTGGTGCGTTCATCTATTTGGTTCACTGAGTGTTGTAAGCAAATCTCACTGTACAGACAGATCATGATACTTCAAAGAAGTCATATTAAATACAGCTAATGTCTTTTTCAGCGTTGGAAAGGGACAAATTTGACAACAAGACAGTGTCCTTTGAGGAGCACATCAAGTCTGAACATAGCATGTGGCATTACCTTTACTTCCTGGTTCTGGTGAGGGTGAAGGATCCAACTGAGTACACCGGCCCTGAGAGCTACGTGGCCCAGATGATTGCGGTCAGTAGACCAAACAAACACACAGCTCAAACACAGGAAACAGTCACACAGTCCCTTTTGTTACATGGTTTCCTACACTTCAACTACAAGTATTGCAGCCCATGTTACAGTGAAGCACTTTTAATCTTGTGTTTGTAATATATAGAATAATAAAATCATTCAGGAAAGCATAGGGAGACAGCCCCATTGAACCCAGTTAGGTATTCATTTCCTAAAAATGTTTAAAAAAGCGTGCAAATATAATGTAGTTTGCACTTAACTTGATTGGAAAAGTTGTGAAACCCAACAATTTTATTAACTTTCCAATAATGTAATAAATGTTCTGACTGAAATTGTTATACTATAATGAAATAATCTAATTCCTTACTGCAGTATTGGGATCCTCCCTTCAGACTCATTGGGGTTGCAGTTGGTTTTTCACATTTTAGATGTACTCAAGCACTACAGGGAACTTTCATCTAAACTTCAAATCTGATTTGTAAACTTTCTTAAATGCTGAAATTTCATTGGAACAGAAAAAAATAGAGACACTTAAGTTAAAAAAGAATCACTTTTGAACATGTAATGGAGATCAAATCAACTGTTTTGCCTCCGTGACTTGCTTGTGTAACGTAAACCAGCTTTTGCAACCTTTTTTCATCCTCTGATGGGGTCTCATCCTGAATCCATTCGGGTCTAATGGATGATCCTTGCACAAAAAACACAAAAAACAGCATGGAACTGAATGGTGGGGTATTATAGATATTACATAATACATAAATCGTTATTATGTTACCAGTCAGGACATTTCATTCCATTATTGTCCATGTTAATACAATTTTACTTTTTATTAAATTTTTTGACCAGGTTAGGTGTAAATTTGTGCTATATTTTCAGTAAATTATTAAATGACTGGGTGTTCCGAGCCCTTCCCTGCTTTTTAAGATGATACATCAGTACATAAACACAGCCAAGCCTTTGTTATTTGGTATATTTTTCCAGCATCTATGGACAAACAAACACATACCTTTCACCCCATAATTCACACTGTGCTAGCGGGCTGTAGCAGTCAGCATACTGATGCCTCAGTGTTGGAGCCTCAAAGTTGTGCAGCCTTCCTCGCTTTGCAGACTTGCACAGTGGGCTAGACAAGCGTGAGCCTCTACAGCAGACGAACGATTGAAAAAAATGATACCCAGCCTCGGAGCTGTGCCAAGCATCCCAATTTATCCCCCCCGCCTCTCCCCTCACTGCTGGAGAGAGATGGGTCTCTCTGCTCAAGTTTTCTTCACTATGCTGAGCTCCTAACCTGCTGGGACACAGTGTGGTTAAATAGTAATTAAACCCAGTCCAGCTCTATTATCATCAATGCACCAACTTGCTGCACTGACACACTGACAAGAAGTTAAAGGATGTAAGGGCAACTAAAGGTGTTGCCTTTAGGTTAATGGATTTAAACGAAGCCTCGGAGCACAATAGCACATTTCGTCATTAACATTTGGCCATGATGGACACAAAAATGGTGCCATTATAATGAGGCATTTGCATAACAAACAGGTGACAGACATTGCATTAATATGCATCAGCAGGTCCTCCAACAGGTCGGCTCTGGGATGCCAGGCCAAAGTATTGCAGTGTGATGAGGTAATGATGAGTCAGGAATAACACCTACTAATATGCTGCAGAGCAGAGACACACAGAGGAGAAACAGACTTGGGCCAAAAACCCCTTTTGTCTCCATCCTGCCACTTCATTTAGCACATGAGTTTTATGCACCGACTCTTTCATAATTTGCATAAAATAGTGACATCATTTTAAAGCCTCTGAAAACTTGGATTCAAATCTTTAGTATTGAATATTCATGTCTAAATAGGAATATTTAAGATTAGAATGTTGAAAAAACATCCATCCACCCGTAGTCATTATCCATTACGAGAACAGTCAGTTTCATTAAGACTGTGTGGGTGTCTTTTTGATTGACAGTGGAAACCAAAGCACATAGACCCCTCTACTGTAATCAGATCCTGAAATCTTTAAATGTTGCTAAATTCTGATTGGTCCGTGGAAGTATGTGTCACCTTGTTATGACCGAACACAGAAGCAGAAATTAAATATAGAAAACTCTCATGTGAAATAACAAAACTGGTTCAACTTTGGCAGATTAGAGCCTGTAAGCCATAATAAGAAGCTGATAGAGAAAATATGTTTTCAGCGCCTCTAAAATTAAATTTAAAGAAGGTGTCCTGTTATCTGACAGTTGGCGCTCAGAGTGACGGCTTTGGCCTCATCCTCATCCACCTGCAAGGCTCAGGAAGACAGAAAAGCACTCCTAAGTGTGTGTATATGTAATGTAATGATATTAACTTTCTAAGACTTTCATCAGGGTCAACATGCAAGCACTCAATAAAGAACATTAAAATGAAACTTTAAAAGGGAGACATTTTTAACCTGAAAAGTCAAACCAATAGTCACACAATCATGATTGCATTTAGGAATAAAATGTTGGTTTCCAGTGTTTTTTCCAAGTTACTCAAATCTTGATTTAAAGTCAAGATATACCTTTTAATTGTAGTGACATTGATTTAAGTACAAACAACACTTAAAGTACAATAATGACAAAACAATGCAACCAGCAGAAATAATCTGCAACATTAAAAACTTGAAAATAAAATATATTTTCATCCATAAAAGGTGACAAAACATTAAAAAAAACTGTGACAAAAGCATGGAATTTTATGCAAGAGTAATACTAAATTGTCTCTGGTTAAACGAGACCTGAGCTCGTCACACAGTCAGAGAGTCTGGATGAGAGAACATGGTCACACTGACGGAGGCTGAATGAAAAAGTAGAGGAGTTGGTGATGTTGATCTCTGCAGGAGCCTGCTCCACCCTGCAGCTGTGACGTGATGTTTAGTAGGGATAGAGTGTGTGAGTGTGTGTCTGTGTGTGAGTGCATGTGTCAGAGGGCAGGTGGGATGTTGGGGGAGGGGCAGTTTGTAGTTAAGGGCTGCACTTGTTAAGCTCCATCTATGTTATTTTATCTGCAATACAGTCATTGAAACGACACTCAACATGGAGCTGCACTGCTAATAAAAACTCTGTCCTCTTCCTCGTTGGATAAGAGCTGAAGCCTGATGACCTCATGCACACACACCCACACACACACACACACACACACACACACACACACACACACACACACACACACACACACACACACAC
>JAQMCX010000050.1:10549963-10562766 GCA_029814765.1 Acanthurus leucopareius
CCCCCCCCCCCCCCCCCCCCCCCCCCCCCCCCCCCCCCCCCCCCCCCCCCCCCCCCCCCCCCCCCCCCCCCCATGCAAGCTCAGCTTTCAGCAACAACAAACAGCTTTCACCTCTACCTCATGTCCTCCCCTGTCGGCCTCACACGGCCTCTTTCACTGCATTTCTCACCCTCAGCTGAACCTTAGACATAATTTTGCTCGCTAAAATGCTGCTAACATTTAGCATGATGACTTACTTAATGCTAGAACACAGACATTTAGCAGAGAATATTGCAAAATGTTGCACGCTAAATGTGAGAACATTAACATTAGCACGTTAGTACTAAGTCAAAAGCACAAAGTGCAACTGAAAATAAAGGCTTTATTGATTTTAAAGAGGCTTAAATAGATAAATGTAGAAGTCTTAACTGGTAGATTTAAGTTAATGAAAGTTAGGTCAGGTGAGACAAAGAAGAGCTGAACCTGACAAGCTTGGTGAGTTTGCTCTGAGATAAATTTAGACAACACAAAAGACAAAAGCCTGTTGATTTAGGTTCCAAAATGGCTATAATTTCCTCTGCAAGCATGCACACATAATCCGTGGGGAAAAAGAAACTTTTCTCCCACATTCTCATCTATTTAAAAGTTGTGTTTTCTGCTTTTGTGAACATAGACTTGTATTCTTGCTTTTCTTTAACCTCTCATTTGCAAGATCACGTGATCTCACAAACGCATGTTGGCCAGGTTTCAAGCTGTGCACTTGTGTACTAACCTTAGTGGTTAGAACCAATCAGAACATCCAACCACTGTGGTCATGATTTAGGTTTGATGACCAGCATGAGTGTGTTTAAAAGCAACAATGGCGGCTCCTAAAGAGCCTGTTATATCAGAACTAAAAGAATTTTATTGTGTAAAGAGGAGCAAAGAACTGCACTGAAGGCTTTTGTCGGTGTAAAAATTTTTTCACCTTTGTTTCTGACTGACTTCGGTAAGACTTTGACTTACCAACTGCTTCTGCTGGTATCCCTGTCCTACTATGTCATATGGTTGGTTGATCTGATTGGTTGAAGTTAGCCTGTGATAAATGGTGACAGACAGATGGTCGGTCCAATGTTGCGCCCAGCAAAGTGTGATAAACTCATTAATTAAGGAAACAAAAACAAAAAACCCACACAACCCACGCAGCTCCCTCTCCTCATGTCCTCCTCTCCGTCTTCAGCGTCTCACACTCTGATCAGCTTCTCTATCCCTGTAGTCTATTCTTATATAAGAGTAGGTGGGAGAATACCTCACTCCTCCTACTGGACTTCATGTGGTGCCAGTCAAATCCCACTCTTAACACCTTTTAAGTAATTTTTATTAGAATAACTGACAAAGGAATATTACATAAGATCAGCTGATGGCAGCCCGTCTCTGTAAACCTATCTCACTGTCAGAGATGCACAAGAGCATGTGTGTTGTAAAACACACACCCGTGTTCACAGTCTGCTATGTACATATCCATGCAGACGCACACCATCAGTACGCACACCCCCACATGTACAAACACAGACGCATTTAAGTCCATTACATAATGCTATAGGTTTGTTTTGCTCACTGTTTTCTCATGGCATCAGATGCAGATGGTTTGCTCTTAGTATTGCATGAGGGCACACACACCAACACACATACACACAGATAACACCACACTCCCAGTTGTGTTGTCGGCAGACGACAGTGACTCATCCCCACATCCACAGTGTGTTTATGGAGTGGGTGAGAATGAAATGCCAGTTGCTGTTCATTTAGTATATAATTGCTATCTGCAGTGTCCAAGAGGCAGCAGAGCTGCTTAAAAATTTTTACACTGGCGAGCATGAAACAGAGAGCCGCTTCCACTCTGATGGAATGATTCAAATCAAAGCCCGCCGCCGGTCTCCAGTTACCAATTCCTCTCTGTTTACTCTCCTCCTGCAGTCTGGCTTCAGCTCTGTAACGTTCCCTGCATATCTATGCGATCCTCGCTGCCGTTGTGTGTGTGCCAACACACTGTTGCCGCCGTCTCTCTGACCTGCTGAGTCAGCTCTTATTTCAACCCTATTCCTTTCACCTTTCTCACTTTCTCCCCTCCTCTCCCCTCCCAGGAGAAGAACTTGGAGTGGTTCCCCCGCATGAGAGCCATGTCTCTGGTGAGCAGCGAGGGAGACAGCGAGCAGAATGAGATGCGCTCTCTGCAGGAGAAACTGGACAGCACTGTCACTCTGGTGGCTCAGCTGTCCAGCCAGCTGGCTGAGCTCAAGGAACAGGTAGAGTGCCACTTCAGGGAGTTTTTAACGCAGTGGTGGGAAAAGCTCTGGTGTAGGCACTGTTCGTCTGAATGCCTGATGAATAATATAAAGCAAAATTTTCTATTTTCTGTTTTTAAAATAAATATCATTGTTGAGTTTTGTTTTTAAAACATGTTAATTCAGTCAACTATAGCACATGGACTGTGAACTGTGTGTGCTACCTGATCTTGAGACAGTTTTTTTCACAAAGAAATACATCCAAAGGGCAAAAGGTTTGCTTGAGCAGTCTCATTTTGCCGTCCTTCTCTTTACTTGATGCTCCTAAACGCAGCACGATAGGTGACTATCTCGTCAGCAGTCAACAGGGCTCGGAGCCACCAGTGAGCCTCTGGCTGTTTGGATGACTAGCTCTGCTGCTGCAGTGTGACTGATCACTCTCATCACCTGCCTCCCCTACATGTGATTCCAGTCACAGGCCTGTCCTTGTTCCTCTTCTGCCAGATGTGTGAAAACAACTCCTACTGGGGGATGATCACACTGCAATAAACAAAACAAGTGTGAAATACCCCCGCTGGTGGGGCTCCTTTATGAAACCACCGTAACAATCAAGTTTTATGTGCTGTTGAAGTGCCCTCGGGCAGGAGACTAACACCTCACCTCAGAATATGTAGTTATGGTCGCCTGTTTGCCTTTAAACTATTTTAATTTAAATTTCCAACAGTCTAATGTGACCAGTATGGAGTCATGGGGTTAACAAAGATGTAACTTCACCTTATATTTCTATTGATAAGCAGAAATTTCAGCAAACACCACAAGAGGTGAGTGTGTTAACGCAGGCCCACCCACAGCTCTGCAGTCACACGTGGAGGCCTGCACTTCTCCAACCGTTTCTGCCTGAGAGGAAAGTTCTCCTGCAGCTCCTCCCTCATTACAACCTCTGCTGACCTCAGCACTTTACACCTTCACAGCTGAGATTGTGCTGCATATGTGTGTGTGAGAGTGTGTTTATACAGAGGCTGCTTTTTGTTTTTTGAGGTTTTTGGGTTCTGCACCACACACTCCGTTTCTGCTAATCTGCATGTGCAGTTTATTGTTAATAGAGCTGCTGGCCCCCATTTATGACGACAACATGTAACCACTGCAGATGTGTTGGTGGTGTTAGAAAGCAGCCGCTTCTGATTCATGAAACTTCCCCCCCGACACTTACACACCGTCCAACATGCAGGTCACAGCTCTAAGCAACTCATGACAGCGTCTTTAATGAAGTTTCCAAGGGATTTTTTTTGTTTCCAGTCATGATAGCAGGTCTGCAGAGTGATTTGCATGCAGCAGTGGGGAGAGTTTATGTCTCCATAACACATAAGGCCAACATTGAAATGGAAAATTAGAATTAATAACAAAACTCTCACAAAGTGGATGTTTGCGATGACTAATTTTAGAAGTGGGTATTTTTGTGTCACAGGCTAATCCAGATAAATTTCTTTAAGCAATGAGCCAAAGATACTTTTTCTTTTGTCTAAATAAATTAACTCACTCTTAGAGTAGAGATTTAGAGCATCCTGCACTCCAAGTTCAAATAGATAAACACTCATCTCTGGAATGTAATAATTATGTATGAATATAGTGGAAACATTATGCTTTACATAATAAAGTGCCTACCAGAACAAAAGTGGTACAAACACAGGTTTGCATATCAGATGCATACCACGTACTAAATAAAAAGCCTCTCTGGGTTGACGTGCTCTTCTCTCCGTCTCCTGCACAGATGACAGAGCAGAGGAAGAACAAGCAGAGGCTTGGATTCTTGGGTCCGCCTCAGCCCAATCATCACATCCAGGCCCACTGAGGGGCCTCGAGACTCAGACGGGACACAGTGACGGCCAGCTCGACTGCAGGCTCACCGTAGATAGAAATGCAGCCTTACACACAAACTCCAGCCTTAAGAACAATACAGTGTACTCAGAGTACACTGACTATTAATGATGTTAAAATGCAAGAGAGCAAGTGTTGATGCATCATTTTTGACATAGTGCCTTGTCTATGACACAATCACTGCCTTATGGGATACAAACTGTGCCTTATGTGCTCACACGGCCATTAGGAGCGTTGCTTCACCGGCCGTCTATACACACACACAGACACACACACACACAGGAACAGAGGAACCCGTCTCTGTGAATGATTGGTCAGGCGCGGCACACATCTGCCAGTGTAGTGTTAGTGTGCCAGACAGAGGTGGAGGGAAAGTTAAGTTAAGGTTAATGACGAGGTGCTATCAAGTCTGTGGATGGCCTTTGTTCCTCTGCTGTCTCAGTGCTGATGTGTCAGAGAGAGGCTCAGTGATCGGCGCTGATCACAGAGGCCAGCTGTCAGATCGCAGGTGGGCCTCCAGGGAAAGAACAAAAGTTTTCTGATGGTATCTATGAGAAAATTTGAGGGTCATAACTGGAGTATTATTTTTTTTGCATTTTAGAAAAGGAATCACGCTGCCTTACTCATTAACTTTTATAAACAGAACATTACAATTGCTGAAAGTGCACTTTTTTAAAAAGAATAAGGTAAAAAACAAATTTAAGTCTACAGCTGAAAACATTGGTTAGTTTGGGGTATCATTTTCTTGCATGTTTTGTGCTTAAAAATGCTTTCACTGCAACATTTCAGTTGCCTTTTTACAGAGTTTTTGAGTATGTAAGTAACAGAAATGTGAATAAGAAATTATTTGTGCAGAACTTACTTGAAATTGATTTTAAAGTCTAAATCTTATATAGGTACATAATGTACTGACCCGAGATGGTAAGCTTACAGTTCTTTGTTACAATATCAACACCGTCGTGTCCGTAGAGATGTTAGCTCACACTGTAATATTTACCTGACCTGTTCAAACCATCCTCATGTTCTAGTGTTTCCAGAGGTTTCCTCTTTTTTCAGTGTAAATCATCCTCATCCGTCTGTCTCTGGCTGCAGCTGTATTTGTGTTTTAAACTTGCACAGACTAATTGCAGATCACGAGTGCGTGCACTTGATGGCAACTGTCCTTTGACACTTTCTGTTAAAACAAAGTGTGTAGAAATGTGTGTTTTATGTGGTTGGATGTTGTAATAAATTTGTAACAAGATTTCTTAGGGATGCTTTGAGTCAGCAGCTTTCTTGAAGATTTTTGCTTTGGTCCTGGTTGCTGTTGAGGAATGAGCTCTTCTCCACACACACACACACACACACACACCCTGACCCCTTCTGCACCACCCACCCACACACTCAGTGTTTACTCACACTTGCGCTTGTCCATGAAGGGAGCACATGACCTATGAAAGGACGGGGTCATGTTTCAGCTCCTGCAGCATTGTTATTCATCCAATATGAAAGCAAAATGAACAGATCAAATAGATTTAATGGGCAGTTTAATGGTGGAACTGTGCAGCGTCTGACATTACAAATGACTGAAGTATGAATGAAGACTTGACCAAAGTGATTCAAGCAATGACAGTTAAACTGTATGAAGAAACTTGAAACAGTATTTATTTTTCTACACTTAAATAGTGTTAAAATCTCCTTTAACAAAAGATTTGTCCCTCTCATGTCTTATATGTCCCATAAAATGTCAAACTTGGACTTTACTAACTGTGCAAAGTTAGTTACTTTGGAGGTGTTTTCACATTGAAGGAGGTAATGTCTGTTCACCTCCCTAAAAATCCTAAAAAATCATACTTTGGACAAGCTAGATTTGGTAGCTTTCAAATTTAAAAGCCAGTCACAGGCAAGAAACCTGAAACCTCCAGCACGGGGAACCCTAACCCTTTTCAGTGCAGAGGGTGAGAGTTTGCATCGATAATCACTGTGTCAGCCGCTACTGGTGGCTAACAAGCTAACAAACAGCAGAAACATAGGCTAACTACACTTAGCCTTCCAGCGCATTTGCTAGTGGCTAATTTTGATGCACATCGAACTCCTCATCTAAATCCCATGCATGTTGGAGCTTGTGTGACTCAAACAACCAAACACACACTGCCATGGTGGATTACAGCTGCTTTCTCATTTAAGAAGAAAGAGTAAAAGTTCTTCCAGCCCAATTTTAGAGTTTTTTTTATGTAGGAAAATTATGTTCAACAAAATTTTAATTTCGGCAGAGTATTTATGCAAACTTTAAAACATTTCTGCAGAAAAACTTTGAAAAACATAGAGTTTTAAATCATACATACATTTCAAACATGATGGCTGGAGTTGATTCTAGTCCATCTGACATGACTGTGCATGGACATGAGGCAGAAAAGGTTGGGAGCTACTTTTCTAAAAGATGTGAAACACAAAACATTTTAAGTTACTGTCAACAGGTGCTCTTGTCTTTGAAAAGGCCGTGCTTTGTCTTTGCAACTCAATCTGTTTTAATCCACAGAAATATGATTCCTTCATCAGTGTGAAGCTCTGGTCTTATGCAGGCCTGTCATCCACACATCCATTCACACTGCTGGTTATTTTACTTGTGGTAATGGATTATTTGAAGCTGTGGCTGGTTGGTCGTCTGTTTCTGTTTGTGTAACATATATGAAATGATAAACGAATGACAGAGAGGCCTCGACTTGTCTTTTATCCCGTCCTGTCATTTACCCTCCACAGAGAAGCCCGTCCTTCTTGGCATCAGTTGGCTGTTTATGCTGGCAGGCCCGTATTTTCTCCTGCTGCCTGTGACAGCCATTAAAATTAGCTCACGCAGTGCCATAATGGTGAGCAGCTGTCACTGCGTAGACAAGAAGGCTAAAGTGCAGCATTGCTGGGATGTATTGGACTCAGAGAGGAAAGGGAGGGACGAGGATAATATCAGGACCATCATTACTGTTTGGCAAAAGTCTTACTGCCTTGGTGTGATACCAAACAAACATACACTGCTTCAGTCTGCATCAGTTCCCTAACAGACAGATAGATGGTTTTGATCAGGGAGAGAAAATACTCAGCTTCGGTGTCCACTTACCATAAAAACGTTTTAAATCAGGAGCTTATAAAAATACACGAGACGGTCCGCTTCACTTCATCCCCTCAGAACACTCTGAACCTCTTAAGAGCACGTGAGTGGTTTTATTATTTACTGTATGAATACAACCTTAGACACATTTGGATCACAGTCATCTCAGTCAAGAGTCACATGCTTAGCCTGTGTGTATTTAGTAGTGAGGATGAGGAAACACCCAGAGAAGGTCAATAAACACACGGCAATGTCCCAAACACCTCTGTGGCTGGAGGCAGTGCTCTACTCAGCGGGAGTCAGACAATTTGACTTTGATGCACTGAAAGAGGCCGACCATGAGAGCAGGACGATTCTGACAGATTTGAACAATAATTTTAAACTAAATTGTAAATTTTATTCAATATAAACAATTTATATTTCTGACTACACAAAATTTATATTATACTCTGCATAGTTGTGTATAGTGCTGGTTTAAAGTTCAGTCTGTTCTTCTGAAGTTGCTGTGGAAGCTGTGATTGGTGTCAATACACATATTGATCTCCTGCCTTCTGCAGTCTCCTCTAAAGACCCACAGCAGCATCAGTGGCCACCAGAGTCAAATATCATTCAGTGTTTGGGGAACTCTTTTTTTTTTTTTTGCCTTTTAATATCAATTGGCCGCACAGAAAGCTGAGGACGATGGAAGCTTCCTCCTTGGTGTCATTTTTATAAATATACATGACATGACCCCGTGATGACTGACATGTGACTTCCTGTGTGCGTGTGGTCTGCGGGATGGAGTCTTTGTAGTCACATGACGCATCAACATCACATCGCTTAGTGCAAATGCATGGAAAAACACTGCATACGGGCCCAGTCTTCATCACACATAGGTGCGGTATGTAAAGTGTGAGCCTCACACGTGTGTAACGCATCATTAAACACATTTGATTAGTCATTCTAACAGCAACACACTACTTTCTATTTCTATCCTGTTGTTTCTCTATTTTGTTATCCAACTTAGCTCATCATTAAACAAAAGTCTTATAAAATTTCTCAATTTTAAAAAAAGGAATAGTGAAATGTGCAACCATGATGGTATGACACTGAGGTTGTCTATCAGTTAATCACAATAAACAGTCAGTGTTAACTCATATTAAATGACATTAAAATAACTGATGATCACACAACGTGGCTCGTAAAAAGACAACTTTGTCTCTTGCTGATGTCACAGGTTAGTCATTTGTAGAGGTTCTGTGTTAACTTCATGAACCCTACAGTTGTTAATGTGGCCTCCATTGTGTTGTGTATGTTCCTGCTAACTGTAACTGTAGTGATATGCTGAGATAGCATTAGGCATGCAGTATTTACTCAACACTGATTAAAAACTGATTAAAAACAAAAGCTAATCCATTCATTAAAAGCAGAGGTGAGGCATTGGCTCTGAATTGGTTTCCTCTACGTACAAACTTCAGTGTTCGGTGACAAAAAAAGAAAAAGGGAAACTTGATGGAACTGAAACAAAGATGTGTATTTGTATCCACAAACAGTATGACAGTCTCGAAAGAGGAAATGCACTTATTGGCTTTTTTTTTTTTTTTAAATCGACATAAAAACATTCCAGCAACACATTCAAGGCTTCTGTGAAAAAAAAAATCATATTTTTTAAATCATCCCCAGCAGGTCAATCAATTTTTTTTCTCATCAACAAAATAGATGCAATGTTGCACACTTATTACACTTTCCCTCTGGACACATGATGCATCTTATTTACCACAGAAAGTGTCTCAACTTTAACAGCGTTTACATACTGTAGGTGACAGCTGTCGGCACCTGAGATTAGAGTAAGAATAAAATAAGACTCTGCATGAGGTAAAGCATTTTAAAAATACAAACTTTTGTGCTTGTTTCATTCTTTTTTGCTCTGTCTTGCCTGAACAAAAATGTCATCATTGTAAACACAGTGATATCATTTAGTTACTGGTCCAGTCCAGCTGCCTGTCTGAGTCCCCCTTTCCTCACCCCGGCCCCCCTCACCCCTCCCTCTGTGGCTGCAGTAGTTTGACTCCTACAGGCTGTTTGAGTCATGCTGGCTACTGGCCTGACATCCACCTTCGCAAGCCACAGCCCAGTTCAGTCTGGATCCAGTCTCATGAAGTCTCCTCTGCCCAGATTGTGTTTGTGCTGTCAGTGTATTACAGGGTTACTTCTACTGCAGGAAAGTACTTTGCCGTAGCACTTACACAGTATACACAGAAAGAAATAAGTTTATACTGTTGCAAAAGAGAATAATTTTCATTCTTGCTTTTTTGTGTTTGAAACGAAGCAATAATTAGTTACAGCAGGCAACACCAAAGCAGAGTTAAAAGCTTCAGCATAATGTAGGGTTTTTTTTGAGAAGCAATAAAATAAATTACTTATTTATAATTTAATTTAATTTATTTTAATGTCATATTTAAAATTAAAAGAGGTTTGTTACTAATATTTGCAACTGCATTTTGACAATATGTGACCCTTTAACTGTTAGAAAACTGTTTTTCAGAGACTGAGGAAGTTGTTTAAGATTTGTCAACCATAATTTGACAACACTGTAATTCAATATTCCACCGTAAGTATCACTGAGGCAACTCCTCATGACCAGCAGCTCAAACCAAGGGTCCTCTTATACACCCATGTCCATCAGGTTAAGTGCATAACAAATTATTCACTTTCAGTTTAAGTGTTGTGCTTATAATTTGTTTACAATGGAGGCTGTATATGACCCCATGTCACGACAGCAAATGTCAAGATTATTACAAACACTGTGAAACATTCATTACTGTGCAGTGCGAGTCATTAAGTTTTTCAAATATACACCAGTTGTTTCGCTCCTCGTTGGATTCAAATTATTTGTATAACATAGAACACAGAAAGTATAAAGTCACTTAAAAGGTATATAAAATTTGTGCAAAAAGCCACTACAGGACAGCTACCACAAAAGGTTAATAGAAACTGACATCATTGAAAACACAGGCACTGTCCTCCATCGGAGTCCCCCCCCCCCATTTCTGTTTTCATCACATTAAACCTTCTGCCACTGCTGGGAGGAGGGAGAGCCGATCTGCAGACCAGAGAAAAACACCTGGTAACGGTTCTTCCACATGATGTAGGCGCCGACGGCACACACGAGTGCCTGGATCAGGTTCAGCACAATCTGAAGCAGGAAGTAGAGTGTGAGCCTCTCGGTGATCTCTTTGCAGTCGCTGACTCCCTCGTAGGTGAAGGTGCGGGCTATCGGGTCGGTTTGGTTCAGTTTGCACACACAGTCCTCTCTCACCTCCTTACAGCTGAAGCTGCTGGTCTGTTCGTAATGGTGTCCGGCGAACGCCACGACCAGCACCGATATGACCAGGCCGATTGTGCACAGGATGAAGTAAAGGAGCTGTAAGGGCAGAGGAAAAAAAAAAAGTCTGAGGTCACGCACTTTTACCTTGAAACTTTGATCAGAGAACTTCTTAAGTTCCACTGTGTTTTTTTTCAAAGTGGAAATCTGGCTCCTGCTTTAGTCTGTTGTCTCGTGATTAACCCAGAGTGCCAAAGCTGTAGCTTGGAAAGCAGACATGCTGGCTCAGTGCCTGTAAGGCAAAGAGAGATTAACTATGATACTACAGAGAAAGGTCTGACCCTCAGAACAGGAGCCCAGCTCTTAGCACAGATGAAGAAGAGCACATGCAAGAAAGCCCTGCAGCTACACCTGCTTCCTACCTTGGGTGCACGTCCTGTGTGAGTATGAACAACAAAGTGTCTAAAAATACAGTTGTAAAATGTGACAGAGGCTTTGTGTTGTTTATGCAATCACACAATCTCCATAACACTGAACCTTCATCTTAATCCATTGCTTATATAACCGGAGTCCTCATTTGCTGGTGTGTTTTGATCTCAGTTACATGCTGCTTATGGAATTATGCAAGTGATGAGCGGTGTTTGATTTGAAATGGCATTTATGTTAATTTTGGAACAGCTGTGAAATCTGGAGCATGCTCGGTTATGGGGAAATGTACGTACAGCAAGTGCATCAACAAGCGCTTTGTTGAACATGATGCACTTCACTAAATGGAGATGATGTGAAACCCCAAAGCAGGGAGAAACCGGAGGGAGTCAACATCCGTATTGTTGTTGTTCACACTCCATGTGGGGTCCTGAACACCTTTTTAGTGAGCAATTTAAGGTTCTTAGAACTAATTTCTGAGATACTGAGTGTCTTGAACCAATGGATCATTATTTGAAAGGGTTTTCAAAGAGCAAGGCCCTTTATATTACAACATAGTAACACTTACAGTGAAGTAAGTCTCCACTGAGCACTTTTTCTACACTTTCAACTTGATGCTTTGCTTTGCTTTGTACCAAGAGCAATTGAAATGAATAAATGAAATGACTGTAGAGTCATAAATTCTCAAGCTAGTAATGCAAACAAAAAGGCCATGAGATCACTGAGCTGTTCAAATAAAAAGACATCAATAAATTAGCGCACATTTAAATTTAAGGCCAGGAATGGAGACACTGCAGAATAATTGCAGCAGCTCTGGCATGCACATAAACTGTTTTTTAAAGGAGCACTTTTAATCTCTGATGCAACAGCACTTGATAGATAAAGTGAGGAACTGAAATTTTAAAATACAGAACATGCAAATGCATCAACTGCAGTGCAACAGATCAACACAGTCATTCAAAAGGCAGAAATTTGCATCATTTTGATAACTACTTCTCAGAAGAGCCTGCTTCATAAAGTTTGTATACTAAGATGCAAAACAAGAAAAATCACTGTAATTTTGGTAATTTAGACAGTCTGATGCTTTTTTTAAAACAACACAATACAGATACACTTGTGATCTGATTTTCATAATGCCTCTCTGCAAAGACCATTTTGCAAATTAGCTGCACTTCATAAAGCAAAATACCGTTGAAGTGTTTTGAAATAATTTCTTTACAGCGTACTGCATGTACATATGAAGGAGGGTTGAGAAGTTAAAAGCCTCAGGTAGAAGGAGATGACTTAAAGAGTTCTTCATACATACACCTGCAGTTCTTCTCTGTGAGAGATTATGCAGAAAGTTTGAAATTATTATCTTTTTTTGGTATTTCTGTTTCAAGTAATTGAAAATTGCAAGTCAGCACTGTCTGAGAAAATGAACAATGTCCTTGTGGACCTCCTTGCATGAGCCCTTGAGACAAAGGTAGCAGATGACTGCGCGAAGGCCGATATTGTTCATTTTCTCAGACAGTGCTGACTTGCAACTTTCAATTACCCGAAACAGAAAAACCACAAAAGTTATTAGCGTCTAACTCTCCGCATAATTGCTCAAAGAGATGGAATGCACGTGCATGTAACGAGATCCGCACAACTCATTTCCTTCATTAAACCATGACCTCATCAATTACCCCCTGTGTTTGATCCTGGTAATGCAAACACGAGCCAGACAACTGCTCCTCAGTGACAAACAATGGTGGTCTGATTTTAATTACGCTGAAATTCCAACTGCATATACTGTACGGCTAATTACGCTGAACAATTCAATTCAATTCAATTCAATTTTATTTATATAGCGTCAAATCACAACAAAGTTGTCTCAAGACACTTTACA
>JAQMCX010000050.1:10563174-10611894 GCA_029814765.1 Acanthurus leucopareius
GACAGTGGCGAGGAAAAACTTCCTTTTAACAGGCAGAAACCTCGGCCAGATCCAGACTCAGAGGTGGGCGGGATCTGTCGGCACCGGTTCAAGTCACATTGATGGATGCGCTCATAGGAATCTCCGCAGAGCTCTCTTTAACGCGAATCTAGTTAAATGCCTTTCTCTCTGTGCCATAAGCAGTTACAGTTCTCAAGGAACAGCCATCTAAAGAACCGTAACAAGTAAAACATTGTTCTCTGCAAAGTTCTGGAAGATACAATGAGCCTTATATTATTTACTGCAAGTTAGATCCTGCTACATACATGAGGTTGATTTTAAAGCGCATGAGTGAATAACCTGATATGACCCCATACATGATGTGAAAGATCTGCATACTTTCACCGCTGCAGACAGCTTGTGTGTGGACTCACCTTGCCAATGAACTGCAGTGAACTTCTCTCATCAGGACGGCAGGTTATACAGTAGAGGATAAAGCCCAGGATGGAAATCAGACAGAGCTGCAACAAAACATCAGAAAACATGACATTAACTCATATCAAGACAAAAGAGATCAAGTTAATACTCATTTTGCAGCTTTTTGATATGATGAAGACTGTAATCAACCCATGCACGAGTCATTACATTTGTAACATGTTGCTTCTATACAGCATGTATGCATGTAATGTACAGTATGCATACGATGCAGCATAGACACAGAAACCTACTTCTAAAAGATGTTGGAGTTCAGGTTTTTAGGGTTTCTCTTAATATTGCATGATTGCATGATTCAGCAGTAAGCTGTCATCTGATTGCATTACTCTTTCTCTCTCCCTTTCTCCCTCTTTTTCTCTCCCCTCTCCTTCTCTCTCTCACACACACACACACAGACACGCTCACTCGAACTCTTCAGTGCAATTGGAGTCTTGTGACTAACATGGAGCATCTTATTGAAATGTTTTTCCCAGGTTCTTAAGCACTCAGGATTCTCTGGAAAGGTCTTGATGACCTCAGTGTTTTTCACTCGGCTGAATCTCGTGAGGATCTAACTCGGGATGTTGGTGTCCAGGGATGTTTTCGAGAGCAGATGGTGGCTGTGATAGGCTAGGACAGGATCCAAACAAAAACAACACGTTTTTATGCTATCACCAAAATGTGACTTTAAATCGTATTATAAATGATGATGATATGCAGAATTAACTCTCTTTTTTATATGATAAATCTCACATAGACAGTCAATCAGTCTTTATATGTAATAATATTAAAAAATCAGAAAACATTTTGCAATGTGATCCACTTACACTTTTACTGTCTGTCAATGTGTTTTTTTTATGTTAATATTTCAACTGATACTTCAGCTGGTTTAAGCATGTTTTGTCCTCACTTTAACTTTTTGGAGCAGTTGCAATGTAATTTTAGGTGCTTTTATTTTTTATTGGTTTACTGGCTTTTAAACTTTTATAACTTGCTTTTCAAATGAAGCATAACCTGCTTTCATTTCTTACACTCTGCTGATGCTCCATCTGCTTTCAGTGCTTACAGTTCAATCTATATTTTAATTGCTTCATCTTTAAAGGTGTTTTAGACCACATTAACTTTTGCAGTAATCACCACAGGTTCGTGGTTTTTGGAAGTGTCGTAGAATCAAACTACTCACTTAAAAAAAAGGGGAAACCAAAGCCAGATTTGGCCTGAAACAGCCCTTACACTTATAGTTCAACATAGTTACTCCAGGTTTTACTGGAACATTAAGTGACAACTCAACTTCCTACAAGTCTTAAACTTAAATTTCACAAGCTTCCCGTGTTTATTGTTCAACTAATTTCCATTGCTTTTAGCACAAACACTCTGGGTGGCTTATAAAAAGACAACTCAATGGCTTAAATTAAACTTTCATGTTTGTAGTGGTTAAATGATAACAGATTTATAGGTGCCATGTGCAGGATTTAGGTTGATATGTTTGCAGAAATAGAGCGGAATATTCATAATAAATGTTTTCATCAGTGCTATGTCCAAATACCTCAAACAAGAATTGCTGTGTTTTTCATTAGCATAAAATGAGCCCTTTATATCTACAGGAGAAGCAGGTAGGTTGTGTCAACTTTAAGTGCAACTTTCATACAATATGTCATGTGCAAGTTCATTCTAACAGAAAACTTAATCTTTGGAACTTAGCTTTTCGGTAAACTCAGTTTTGAAAATACAGTAATTTTTACACACATAAACCTATTTAAAGTGTAAAGTTTATCTCTAACTGCCTCTGACTGTCTGGTCCGTCAATGTTAAACTTTTGAGTAAAATGTATGTTCTAATTTTGTATGTATTTTATTTTTGAGGCAAATGGTAAAGATGACAGAATGTAAGCAAGTGAAGTATACATGCATATCATACTTTTGAATAACCACAAGTTTTTAGATGCAACTCAGATGTTCAAGAATCAAGTAGGAACATGGCTGCGATTGGCTGGCTTGCTTCATTAGGCCAGATGTTGAGGATTTGCTGGACGCAGAACAACAACAACAGAAGGTGCGAGCAGTCTCAAGTGGCTGTGATGCAGTGGAGGTTCAGGTGTACACACACGCCAGACAGCAATGTGTTAGAACATGACAAAACCGGTGATTTCCCGTGCCGACAGTGACCTTCTGACTGACACAGAAGGCTTAGGGTCAGTGCCGACATGCAGTGTGGTGAAGATGGACAACACACTGAGGGTTACAGCTGAGGTTCATGCAGAAGTGTCACACTCAGAGTACATGCAAAGATGTGAATGTAGTGGCTGATGTCAAAGCATAAGGATGGAGCTTACAATGATCCCAGCCCAGTGTGGCGTCTCCCTGGCCAGGAGTGAGGCACTGATGGCCAACATAAGGAAGGCCACGGCTGTGACGGCCACCCCCAACAGCAGCTGGAGCAGGGCGACGAGCAGAGGAAAGCGCACGGCTCTGCACCCATGGCGGTCCTGTAGCATTGGGCTTTCACCTCTCCTCTCCCTGTTGTCTGAGGAACCTCTCTTCCCCAGCCCCATTTCTCCTCCTTCCTTTGCTCTCTTCCCCCTCTCTTGTGCTCTCGACTTTTACTGTAGCAATTTTTGGGGTGGGTGAGCCTCTCTGCCGTCTGTCCTTCCCTTCCCTTCCCCTCCCTGCCAAGGCCTCCTCTCACCATAAGCCCTGCTCGGCTGCTATTTGGAAACAGAGAAGGCTCTGAACTAATATGGAAAACATTTGGACTGGATTCCTAAAGCGGCTCCAGTGCCACATATAGAGCAGGCAGCATACTGTGGTGGAAAGGAAGAGGAGGGAAGGGGGGAAGGAAGCTTAGAGGGGGATTCCAACCAACGACTGTGTGATGATTTCACTTTTACTTATATTTAAGACAAGAAAGGGAAAGTACAGAGCCACATCAGCCTGCCTGAGTTAAAGAGAAGCCAGCGCAGGGGAGGTTACACTTCAGTTGAGAGCAGGAGTGACTGGATCATTCTTTGGCAGACCTGTTACACAAGAGACCCATATGCTGTTCGCCAGAAACAGTCACATGACTTACAGGAAGAAGTAAACGGTCATGTGAGGGCATTACAGGGGCTCAAATTTTATTGTTCACAAGAGGGGAACAGGTGTCACTGACAATCACATTAACTTCCTAAAATTATTTATAAAAGTTTTGTAACTTGTAAGACATATTTAGATGGAAAGTTCCAGATCTTGTTCACCTCTATCACCAGAAAATAAAGCGATGACCACATCACAGACTGAGTGACTCTGTATTATTTTGAGAACATTTGATTATTCTTTGGATATTATTTTGTTTTAGAAAAGCAGATAAAAATATATATAAAAAATCAGAGTCACAAAAACCTCTTTTAGCAATTATCCCGCCAATCTTCGTCACATCATTGTGAATAAAATGACAGAGACGCTCAGTTGAAGGTGGAGAGCAGAAACCATGCTGAGGTTTATAAAGAACCGCGACGCACGTGTTTGAGCACACAGCAGGGCCGGTGCCATGGTTACTGACAACGCAGCTCTGAACGACTGGAGCTGTGTGAATAGGTAACCCGTCCCTGCTTCGGACAACGGCACGGAGTGACAGACGCGCATATACGCGCGAGTCTCACACCTTGTTTATTTGAAAAGGTGCCATGTTTACACTCTGTGTTTACTCCCCATTTACACTATTTTAAAACAAAAAGCGGGGAAACTCTAGTATTCGTTAGAGCGATAGAGGGGTATTTGGGGTTCCCTCTAAATTATGTATGCAAGACAGTTTGGTGTTTTCCGTCTAGTCATAACATTAGATCTCACAGCGTGTCACTCATCAGCCCGTGCTCCGCTTGTTCTGTCAGAAAGGCTCGAGTTGCAAAGTTTACAAGACAGCTTAAATTAGACGGAGCACTGTTAGTGAACTGGTGTTTATTTGGACTAGTTAGTCTCACCTCATGTCGGTGCGCGTTTTCCTCTCTCACGCATTGCGCATGGATCGCGTTTCAACTAAACAAACTGAAAGTGTTTGAACTATATCGCCAGAACGGCAGCAGCTACTATAGCTACTATAGCATAGAGAAGGTCTAATTACCGGACTTTGTGCTGGTGCAGGCTACACGTGAGTCGGAAGCTGTTCCCTACCGGAGGCGCGCGTGCGCTCTAACCACAGCACAGACGGCTTTGCGAAGTGGCAGTTCAGGGAACCATAGACATCAGTCTGAATCGCAGCTCTACTGGAGGACACGCACTGTGCATCATCTCCCTCGGCTGTCCGTCTGCGGATCGTGGAATTACAAACATTTCCCCAAAGAAGCTCAGGAGCGGATAACCAGCAGCGGAGAAGTGATGGATGAAAGAATACCGCATTTACAGGACAGGCAGTTCATGGAGCACGCAGATTTCTTGGGGTGAGTGTCGCTTTTGGCAAACTCTGTCAAACTATGTCTAATAAACTGTTCTGACAACCAGGTGAATAATCGGACACTTTCCCTCTTTACTTTAGGGTGGATTACCCCTCACTTTACATGTGCAAGTCCAAAAGAGGAATAAAAAGAGAGGATGCTGGGAAGGTGCGCGCGGTTTCTTACACTTAAAAAAAATCATTTTTTTTTCTTTTAATTGTTTCGAGTAATCAACCTGTGTGTTCATTTAAACTAAACATAATCAACACATATATTTTGGCAACTTTTTACGTACGGTATGTATTTGTGTTTTAATACAGTTAACTCTTTTTGTCAGCAGGACGCTTACAAGTTACCACACCGGTTGATAGAGAAGAAGAGGAGAGACAGAATTAACGAATGTATCGGCCAGCTGAAGGATTTGTTACCCGAACATCTGAAGCTATCGGTGAGATCATGAGACGAGAAAAAGTTTGAACGTGTTCAGAGAACGTGTTTCACAAGACGGGAATCTTGTAGACGGTCATCTAAACCTTTGTTTTTCTCCACAGACGCTAGGGCATTTGGAGAAAGCAGTTGTTCTGGAGTTAACGCTGAAGCATTTAAACGCACTGACTGCTGTCACCGAGCAGCAGCACCAAAAGATCATTGCTCTGCAGAATGGTAAGATCAACAAACTTGATCATTTTTAGTGAGACTGGGTTGCAATATTGTACTGATTGGATTAAATGAAACTTTATTAATCCTCACATAGAGAAAATGTGTTTAAATAAAAAATATACACCATGGTAGTAATAAAGGCATATAGGGACAATATGAATTTTGCGCATGTGACAAAGTGGCAAACAGCGCAGTTGAGACGCGTTATTTTTTATGATAATGATCTGATAACCTTGACTTGCTTGTTTCACAGGGGACCGGTCGATGAAATCTTCCATTCATGCAGATCTGGATGCGTTCCACTCCGGGTTCCAGGCCTGTGCCAAAGAGGTCCTGCAGTACCTGAGTCAGTTTGAGAACTGGACGACACGAGAACAGAGGTGCGCGCAGCTCATCAGCCACCTTCACAAGGTGCTGGCGCAGGTCCAGCCCGGCGCGCCGCCGCTCCAGCACCAGCTACCCACCGGGGACGCACAGGAGGGGCAGAAAGCTGACAGCCAAGCGAACTGTGTCCCGGTCATCCAGAGGACCCAAGGCGGGGAGCTTAACGAGAATGACACAGACACGGATAGTGGATACGGGGGCGAGGCTGACAAGAGCGATGGCAAAGATAAAGAATCTGAGCGCAATAAGGCGCAGGGACACAAGGCAGTGAAGATAAAGCAAGAGTTTGGAGACGATCGCGCAGCCAAAAAACCAAAGATGAACTGGCCTGGGAATGGTTTGGGGGGCACAGACCCGACCAGACCCGACCTGGCGTTAATGAACTCTCTGATGGGAATAAACAGTGTGGGACAGCAGACACCTTTTTGCATGCCTTTCTACTTCATCAACCCCTCGGCAGCGGCGTCATATATGCCTTTTTTCGATAAAAGCAACATTGAAAAGTACATGTACCCAGCGGCGGCCGCTCTAGCGTCCCCTTTCCCCTGGCTTTACCCCGCACACGCGTCAGCCGCGGCGGCCGCGGCCGCTGCTGCCGCGTTTCCCGGCTTGTCTGTGCACTTTGGAGCCTCATCTCAGTCCAAGGACTCACACGGCCCAGACAGCGACGAGTCACTCGAGGCTGAGGCAGGCTCACCTGAGGAGCGCGAGGAAAGTCCCGCGAGTGACGACGGAGAGGGTGACGTAGCTGATCCTTCCCAGGAGGGCAACAATAGCCCACATGATGAGTTCTCCGCCTGTCAAACCAGCTAATCTGTCTGTGTACCTTTTCCGTGCATTCTGCTGAGGGGTTTCTTTGTTTCATTTTTTTCTTAAATAGGCGAGTTTTAAAACGAGGTTTCACAGGAGAGTCGCTCATGTACCATATCTTGGCGAAACAGGGGACAGTTGTGACGGCGTGTGCCTTTTGCACTTATGCTAGATTAATCAATCTAAATGATTATCGACAATGATTGACATTAATACACGACTGTGTTGTGCTGGAGTTAGTTTTTTAATCCTCTTTGATAAAAATATTTTGAAATGGCAGCATTGGTGCCAAAACTTTGAGTACGACAACAGTGCGCATTGTCCAAATCAGCAAGTCTCTTTGGATGTATGAAGTTACAACTGACCTCTGCCTCGGTTATTAAGAGCTTGGCTGACTCTGACTGTAAATATTATCACCTGAGAAACAGTCTGACTCATGAACATGTAAATGTGCACGAAACTGGCCTGGAAAGTGCTCCTGGAAATGTAACGTCCTCAGTACCTCATCCCCCAAACTTTGCTCATGGGTAGACTGATTTGATGGGACATTTCTGTCCCTCCTGAGAATACACACATTGCAGTATGATATAATACTATACACTCACTGTCTCCATCATTAACCAAATCAAAATCAGTTACTTAAAAACAATTTCACCCAGATAATAATGAAGTTATGGGAGAAATACAATGCCTGGCTGCCCTCAACTCAACTTTTACAGATCTGAGTTTACTCTGTTTTTACATATTTTGTTCTTGTGAGATAAAAAAAAACAACAACAATCACTGTAATTATTCAGAGAAATGAAAAGATGAAACCCTACTTTCACATGGGGCTGCTTGACCAGCATATTGTATGTTTTCTTGAATGAAGCATTTCGGCACAGAGATGCTGTGACCTCCTGTACCTCCAGGAAACATTGTAGGATAGCACCTTATAGATCTTTGATATTGAATGTATCTGTATTTTCCCTGCTGTTGCAGTTTGTATGTAGGATGATCTTTACTCTTTAACATGTAAAGTGCACTTTTTTCTGCTTTGAAGCCCGCCCCCCCGCCCCCCCACCAGTCACCTCATCATTTTTAAAAAGTCTATTTCACTGTAGTTCTCTTTGAACATTTAAATTGCATTGAGTTGTCTTCAAAATAAAATATATATATATATGTGACTTAGTTCCAAAAGAGAGAGCAGAGACAAAACATGCTTTGTGAAGATTCCATGCAGTTCAACCTGATTTAGCTCTTCAGGGCCAAATGATTCTGAACAAAATCAGATTTAAAAAAAAAACCCTACGCCCCACAACACAGCAGGCTAACCCCTAGTTCTGTGTCATATGCTGTCATAATGTAAAACTTTGCTTTCTAAATATTTGACGAAGGTGGAAAAAGCTGAGGTCATGTGACTGTCAGCTATTGATCATTGCCGTTTTAGGAATTATGACTTTACCCTGGCCTGTTTTCTAAGAGATTAATTCCTGCAAGTGTAGTGTTGTTTGGCTTTTTTAAGTTTTTACATGTGACTGAATAAACAGATGATTTTCATTGTATTTTGCATACATGACATTGCTTTTGTAGTTTTCTTCAGCTGGTTTTGCCTCAAATCTGTTATCAACTGTTATATAAAGTGGCATGTGCGTCTGTAAATAGGTTTTTGTGAATATACCATAAAGTATACATGTCTATGTCAATGTTGTAGATCTCTATGGATTTTTTTAAAGATTTAACTGAGCAACAGTTGCACATTTCATTAATGCTTTACACATATACTGTTCTAAATTATTGCTGATGAGTTGTAAAATAAATATCAAAACTGAACTCTGCAGGCTTCCTCTTATTTCACACAGATTCTGTTACTTAGTTTCAGGGGGAACAATACAAAGTTTATGCACAAGTTTAAGGTACAGTTGTACTAATAACAAATCTGAAACTCCAGTAGATGAAACGTATTGTTACTGAGAGTCTAATCAGCTGACAGGTCACCGCAGGGGAATGTACAGTAAGCCAAGGCTTTAAACAAATATCATGTGATAAAAGGATGATGAAGTGAGATTACTCTGTCTGTTCAGGCTGATGAAAACAAGGGTGCTCCTCCTAACCTGTCAAAAGCTTTAAGCGGGATCAAATCCACTCTTTGTTGTTGGCTTTTAACCGGCTTACTGCAACATTTTTTTTCATCTTTATAAATGTTTCATCAGTCTCAAAACTTCAGTTTCTAACTTTATGCTTTCTAGTGATCACGGCAACAGTAGAGTCCAGTTACTGCTAACTTATGCCTTTCAAGGTTTGTTGAGATTATGCATGCTGCCCTGAGGTGCAGCCATTTTTCAGTAAATTCACCATGCAAGGCCTCCAATTCCACTTCAGATTTTACTTTTTCTTTCTCAGCTCAAATTACAACAAAGGTCAGCTAGTATCTTAATACATTTCATTTTATCAGATGACCTCATGGAAGGATTGTAGGAGGATGCTAAGTAACTAAAAGAATTTGCATTTCAAATACTGACAACATTTCTTATTGTTTTATTCCTTTGTGGGAAAGAAACGCCTTTCCCCTTGTTCTCTCCCAGCCATGCTGTGTCAGTCTTTCTATCATTAGAGAGGAAAGGTCTCCATCTACTGGCGGAAATCTTGAAAAGCAGTTACCACACATGGTACACAATAAGATGCAAAATTCTTCTTATTTACATCTTCAGGTATTTACTCTCAGTTACCACGAGCACCTGCTGTGATGCGTCTAATTTAGTCAGGTTTTCTCAGTTTATTGAATCATGCAATCCATGTCATATCAGCAGCCAGTTACAGCCATACATCAGTCAACACCTTTGCAGTTTAATATTAAGGCAGGAAAAAAATAAAAACAGGTTATGTACAGTCGACATCTTACAGTTCTCTAGAACATTTATGGTTGTAAACAGTGACCAAGCTACGTCTCATCCCAGGGTGGAAAATGCACACAAGTAGTTTCTTAAAGGGAAAATCCACCCAACTATCATAGTTTAGTTCAATACCTAAGAATTGTAACAGGTCTCTCCTTTCACTGAGAAGCAGAGATGCACTCCTGTGTTGATGTGTTCTGTTGTGTTTTTGTAGATACTCAGTGTTACAGGGTGGACTTCCCTTTTGTGTAACGTCAACTATATATTCCTGGGTGACAGTACTATGGCAAACAGTATGTGCTGCATGTTGAAATAAAAATCAGATTACATGTGAATGCACTTTACAGTACATAGTATATTTGTGACAATAAGACAATAGCAAAGTGAAGAGCACTATCAACAATGTTCTTTCCACTGAAATTTCTTCAAAATACTGACAGAAAACATAATAATAGTTTCCTTATTGTAGCTTTGCTATTGTCATTTCTCTCTGTGCAGCAAAGTGGCACTAATACATCTTGTGACATCTGATCTAAATTCACTCGGATCATTGCTTCACCATCTCTACTAAAGCTTCACTCCGCATCATTTGAATACATCAACTGTGTAATGAATATAAGGCACTTTGATGTGTTTAGCAGCTGAACTACAACCTAGGAGGGGTTTCTTACCTTGGCTATTCTCACTCTGCACACACACACAAACACATTTCTTATATCACTGGCAAACTCACACTCACTGTAGCTGCAGCTATCCATTGTACTATTACATGCCACCATTTCCATATTCAACTAATTTATTTACTGTACTGTGGGTGCTGTGCACATCCCAATATGGCTATATAATTGACACAATCATGCAAAATGACCTGATCTTTGGCCACTGATCCTTACAGTAAAACACGCATAATACAACTGGCAAAAATATACTGCGTAGTAAATGTAACAAAAAAAAAAAAAAAATCAGCTTACGTGGGTAATTAACACTGGTTCATTATGCAGATATTACTGCTGGGAATGTGAGCATTCCATTTTTCAAACTGTGAATGCACAGCTCCGTAGTAAAATATAATCATTCACTAAATAAAGCTGTAACGTAAGAAAACATATTTACAGTGAGCCATCATTTTGGTACATACAGACATTAACATTCTTTAGTAACAAAACTATTGACCATTTGTGCATAGTTTTAACATAAACTGACAATCAGAGCTACAGGAATAAATTCTGCTATGCAAAACGATAAATTCTGGACAGTTTTACTACACGCACAAGTGGGTCCTTCATTACTTGTAAGGAGCAGTCATTATGCTGCATAAGATGTATTCACTGCAGAAATTACATTTAATTTTAAAGATATAGTTCATAGATTCACATACCAAGATTCTTAAGAATACTGTTCAAAGGCAATAGTTTCAATCATGAGGCTAGTGAGAAAACAATACAAATCATTCAGCAGGTACTAAGGTGAGAGTAAAAGTACATTAAGTGGATATGTTTATAAAGGAAGTCCACAACAGACAAGATGCTCTGAGACGGTGCACCGTGATAACACATGGTGCTGCTGCCATGTTTCTTCTTCACCATTTCTTCTAGTCTTCTCCCCCCACCAAGGGCTCCATGACTTCCATGTGAAGGTCACCATCGTCTCGTCACTATTTGAGTCTTATAACTCAAGGCTGCCTTCATGTAATTGAAACAACAGTGCATAGTGGTGTGCTACTGAGGTATCCTGAACAAAGATATCCACTTACAAACGTGTTCTCTGGTGGGCTCTGGGAGGGAGACGTTATATATGTTCCACCTCAAGCAGATATGTCTCACACGTAGATCCCCTCAGGGTTCAGGCCAGAACTCAGGGGGCTGTGGAGGACCCGAAGGTGACCGGACATCGGGTGTGACGACACGGGACGCTTCAGGGAGCCAGTCAGGGGAACTAAGTCTAAAAATGAAAAAAAGCATGAAAGAAGGAAATCACATAATAACATAAATAATAATAATAATAATAATAACATAAAACATAATTTAAAATAAAAGTGTGAGCTGAAATATATCATTTGATTTCCAAAAAATGTTTCACCGATTTTTAAATGTTAGTTAAAATAATATTACCAGTAAATAACTGAGTGCAAAATACTCTGTTTATGCCACATGATTTCTCTGCTCAAGTGCCACCAGGGGGCAGCACTGGGCCATGCAGGAAATCTGCCAATGCAGTGAATTTTTCACCAGGCACAAAATAGCTTTCTAATTTTCACACATGAATTGCAAGGTTACTAGAAGGACATGAACACTCAGTTTATTACTTTTCATAGTTGAAATCCACAACCATCATGTTTAATGAGAATGTTGAGAATGATGCAATGATGAAGTGCTTGTCATACAATCAGACAAATATGTAGAGACTTTATTAAAGTTAAGACAGAGCAATCTTCACTGTCTCTGCTGTCACTTGTTTCTCCATTTGCTTCTCCACCTTTCAAGAGGGGGGGAGACTGGATTGGACTTTTTTCTGCCAAATCCAAGCTAAACATGAAATCCAATATACAGCATTTATAAATTACAAATATACTAAAATGATTCATAGGTGAGCCAGAAAATAGAGGTTAACTGAAATGTTAAGACACTTGTATGCATGGATTAATTTCTTTGCTTGCATCCTTAAGTACATACATATTGGTTCTGATCTAAAAACTAAATTTTGCTTTGTGAGTTGAATATTCAGCTCTCTGCTTATAAGCTTCATTTTAAAATCTGGTGGTCATTTTAAAAGCTGGTGATTAAGTCCCTGGTTACAATAATGCATAGCTCTGGTCACACCCCAAAGCTCCTGAATGTCTCTCTTTTTATAAGTCATTACTACGTTGTTACTGATAGTTGCTGTGGACGGTTTCTGTCTGACAGCTCTCCATTATTCACTGTTTTTAGTTTATGGATCAGCTCTCTGCTATTCTGCTGTAGGCTGACAGAGCTTTGGTCCAATGAGCCCATCACAGAAACTGCTGAGCATGTGATACAGAGCCAGCACGATGAAGGGAATGACAGATAGACAGAGAAAGCAGGGACGCCAGGTCTGCCCGTATCCAGGCAGCTGTTGGCATGGAGGCTGTAACTGCCACTGGAGTGAGTAGTAACTAATACTGCACTCTCCACTTCCTCCGCCCATTCTCCATTATGCCTATCACAAACTCTCTCTCTCTCTCTCTCTCTGTAACACACACACACACTCGAACACTAAACTGAGTGATTTTCTCTCAGCATGCTGTCAAGACATAAGGTAAAAAAAAAAAAATAGTTCCCTCGATGGAAGAGAATGACTGTACTAATGCACAGGCAGACTGAGACACTCGGTGCACTTAAATAACAGTAAGTCATGCGTCTCCTGTGTGTACACAAAGAGCAACATTTATCCTCACAGCATGCGCCATATAAATATGGAGTTATGGTTCCCATCTCGAGTCGAACCAGTTCAGATTAGTTAAACTGAACTGACCTCTGTGTCACTAACTACAAACTGTACCTAAAAGGCCAATTCCTTACTTTCCATTTAAATAAACAGCAAGAATACCTGGGCAGATATAAAATTATATGGAACTATATTTGAAGCATGTCCTGATGCTTAAGGATATTCTTCAAGAGACAGAAAATCAACCCATTTCATATTTATAACAAAATGATATTACCTTTGCTGTGAATGTTGTGAGTGCTTTCATCCTCAGAGGGTTCAGCTGGTAGCACTGTGACCTTGGTGCCCGTCTGCTTGATGAACTGCTGCAGGTTAACCTGCCTCAGCTCCTTTGTCAGCTGCTCCAGCTCGTGCTGCATGTCCTTCAATGAAACAGCATGAGAGAATGATTCTCCAGCAAACATGGAGGCTTTGCAGCATCTTACAACTGACTAAATATTTACTGGCAAATATCATATGAAACTGAGTTTGAGTAGTTTGTCAGTCTTACTTATTATCCAACAAGATCAAAACACGGACATGTTGCTGCATTTATTATCATTTTGTTTAACTGAAATCACCTCTTAAGCAGCAATATAGCTGACACACCTCAAGGTCACACCTTTTAACCCATCACTCACAATACTATGTGAAATATACAGAGGAACACAAAATTTAAATACAGCAAACAAATCAGAACCAAGTTTCTAATGATATGAGCCCTATTTGACAAAAAACATTTTTACTTTGCTTATTTGAGTAATATTCTTTTTTTTTAAACCAGCTGATACTAAAAAAAAAATAGGACACCAATGGTTTCCTTTTCAGAACTGTGGTCTACAGTTCAAACTACTAAAACCAAATGAAGAGATACTAGTTTTTTCACATATGCAGTGGTATTCCCTGAGACAAATAAACAGACTTTAATTTTCAGAAACCCGCATCAAACTGGCAGGGATTCAGCACCATGCTGAGGGATGAGTCAGGTGAACAGATGCTTAAATGCATTCCTACTGATGGATGGTCTCCCTTATTACTGCATCACCCTACAGCTTTGTTTTGTTAAAAAAACCTCAGTGGCAATTAAAAGTGAGTGCTCTTATGCATGCATATGTCTGACCTGCAGTTTCTTGCTGCTTTGTCCAAGTGACCTATCCACAGCTCTGCAGCTGCTCTCCAGCTGCACAGCCTGTCTCTCCTGGGCTTTCAGTTCTGCTTTGACCCTCAGGACCTGCGCCCGGGCCTCTGCCTCGCTCACCCACTGGGTCTCCTGCCGCTCCCTCTGCAGCCGCTCCTCTTCCAGGCCTGCCTCTACACCCTGATGGGGCAAAGACAAACAAGATATGGAAAAAGGAGGAAACCACCTATTGAAGTGTACTGTACAAACATCACTAGATTAGCAATAACAACTATGAGGGAACGAATCAACAAGGTATTCTTAGCTCTTTTTTTTACCTCTTCCCAATCTATTAGCTATTAAAATACTGTTTTTATTTAATATCCCAAAAATCTCCCAAACAAAGCACACCTGTACCATTGCCAGCTTTTCTTCAATGTCCATTTCACAGCTCTGCAGACGTCCTCGTAGCTCCTTCAGTCTTTCCTCCAGCTGTCTCTCACTTTCTAGTTCAATCTGTAGCTCAGTGGCCCAAAACTCCTCCTCCTCCATCTCTACTTCGTTCTTCCTCAGATGCTTCTCCAACCTAATGATCTCCTCTATCAACCCGCCTCCTCCTCCTCCACCTGCATCCCCACTGCACCCTCCACCTCGCCCCACTCGGCCCTCAGCCCAGGCCTGGAGCTCAGCCTCATAGGCCTCCAGCTTTTTCTCCAGCACATTGAGAGTCTCTCTCTGCAGACCAACCAGTCTGACTAAATCTTCCATGCGGCAGGCCCAAAGGCCGGGCGATGCAGTCCCCAGGACTGGTCCTGCATGGTGATGATTCCAACCGTTTCCTAGCAGAAGTCTTCTTTTAGCCTCAGCCTCGCCTGCTCTGCCTCCGTTCAGTATCTCCCGAAGGCCTCTGGGCGCACCTGTGAACGTGAGAGACTTGCGGCGCGGCTCACGACGGCGGAGGGAGCGATCGTTTGGATGACGAAGCTTTGCAAGGGGAGGGAGGCTCTGCCGGTGAAGCCCACGTTCAGGCCCTCTGAGAGGGGGTCCCTCTGAGGGGGGTCTCTCGGTCAGGGAGGGGCCTGTGCGATGAAGGATCAGCTGGACATCACCAGCATACTGGCCCCAGGTGTTCAGAGAAGCCACGGGGCTCTCATGAGGGGCGAGGTGACGCTCGGTGTCTCGCCATTTTTCTACCAGAGTGTATCTCCCAGTGCGACCTGTGAAAAACACGAGAACATTACTTATAACAAGATCTTAAGCTGACAGACTGCTACACCAGTGTTCAAGTATTTGGGTTTTTAATTAAACCCTCTTTAAGGATGTTTGACCACAGAACAAACTCACAGAAACGCAGCCATGAATTACAATCATCTTATAAAATTGTTAAGATAGCCTCTAAGCGAAACAACTGTCTTCTTACACATTTAGGAGACACACCTCAACATTATCCTGTTGTAGTCATTTTTCTGCCCAAATATACGTAGCAAGTGTTAAGTCCCATTTCAAAACACTGTGTAAGTCAGTGTGGTTCCTGAAAACAGCTCACAAAGCTTAAGTGAGATGAAAGCATCAACCTCAACCACGAATAAAAATGCGAATGGAAATTTGACCAATTTGCTAAAAGATACCAAAGCTACAAAGATCTGCAGTGTTGAGTGTTTCTGAGCAGGTTCTGCAATATAAGAAACCTTTTCACCTAACATTCGATCCAGAGCTTCTAAGAAATAAGTTTCCTAATATTCTAAGTGCAATACTTGGGAGTAGTGTGTTGACAGAGGCACTCGCAGAATGACAAAGGACTAAATCAATACTGACGTCTGATCACTGGAGATGGTGTATATGCTTTTAATAGAGAAAAAGACAGAGGAAGGGGCTTAGAAGTGCTGCTTTCTCGGTTTGGCAGGAGACTGAGGGATGAGTCAGACTTTCCCTCCTCCTACCCTGCGCTTTGTGGGAAGTGATGTCAATACAGCCTGTTCAAGTGCCCCCATTCCTGAAGGAGCCATATGGGAAAGGGGGGGTAGCTTGGATCCAAGAAAGTACCAATAAAGCCTCCGACTATGGCCCACTATTTCTCAGCAAGAGCTTAACATGTAGGCAGGAGACTTGTTTACTTCATAAGGACTTATTTTCAGTTAAGGACGGGACATTTGGCATTTGGCAGAGCCTTGCACTCTGATTACAGTGGTGGGTTGATTAATGCTTGACAATACATTTGATGAAAAGGCTTTCACTGATTTGTACTTTTGAGCAGCCAAAGTGTGAAAAAAAACTGTAATGGTTTGCCAAAAAAAATTACACACAGTATTAACTAACAAAGAACCTGTGATGCATGAAATGAGAGAGAGGCATTTTTAGACTTGCAGTCTGTCCTCTTGAACAAATAACATTAAGATGGTCATGAAGTGGAGCTAACATGAAAGTATTATACAGTCAGATCAACATGTAAGGATCATGAAAATGATTTAGTACAGACTAGTATAACACACAAAGAAGCACTTCAACAAGACTGGAAACAACTGAGTGGTTAAGAGTCATGATCAGGAATTCAGGATGGCAGATGTGGAAATTATCCTTTAATGTTTCCTTTTTAATGTTTGCAGAGAATCTGTGTCTTATGTCAGTGGTGTAACCAAAGAACAATAGACAGTACTTCTTACTGAGGTATAACACTGTGGTAACTTATGCTGAACACCGAACCTGCTCAGAGGCAATTTATGTTTGAAATAAGATATTAACATACATGAAAGTGCTGCATACTGACTAATCAAACCAATCAATTTTCTTAGGAAATGAAATGAGCATTCATAAAGGACCCCATGGAGCTTGGTTAATGGATCATGAGAGGATCTTTTAGAAGGGTTAGAGTGTTCAGAGGCTGCTAACCCCTGCGACTTTACCCAAAGATTTCTGGAGATTGTTGTCTGAGGGAAAGACAGCTTCTTCAGCCAAATGTTGAAAGAGACTGATTGAAGCACTTTCACTTGTTGTACCTAAGATATGACCGTTTATGAATTGTGTTCTGTTATTTATTGTTTACTTGCTCCAAAGTCTGTTTAATATCACCAAAGCTGCAGCTGAAAGAATAGGTCCATAACCGTCATCAATGCCACAAGAATATGTCTAATGTAATGGAACTCATAAGTGAATATAACGAGTATAATGAGTAGCTCATAAAGATGCCATGCGACTATTACTCAAGCCACCCACATTATGTAGTACAACTGAAATATTTCTAGCTCCGGGAGTCTATGCTTTTCAAACTGTTTGAAGAAATCTCGTGTTTAAATTTATTTGATGCCTTAATGACTCTAAAAAAAAATGAAAGCATCTTGGTTTCATTAACATGCTACTAATCTGTTCAACATTTGCATGGCTTTGTCTGATATAATAGTTTGCTCTTTGTTTATAAAATATGCTGCTCTGTTGCCAGTAGACCAACCCATGTTTGTGAATGGTCACATGCTACAAACACAACATCCTTTTTATGTGAACGGGCTAATGTCTGCTGGGTTGATTTACCAAGTTGATAACCACCCTCAGGTGACTGCTTGGTTGGACTGTGTTAGTTAGGTTTAGTGAAGCCAGCAATCAAAAAGAGATGGGCAAGTTAAACTCTCTTCGTAGAAAAGGCCTCTTAATTGTTTGAATATGGTGTGTTATGGTGTGGGTCTTTGTGTGTGTGGGTGTCTTATAGTAGAAAATAATTCACCTATAGCCTGTGCCAGTGCAATCACTACTTCCTGGCATGTGGTTGCCTCAGTGACCCCACAGACAACCCTCTGGACTCCATCCACCCAGACCTTGAGCTCCATGTTGGGTCAGAAGCGAGGGGGCCAGTTGTAGTGTGTTGGCCCCGACATTATTGAAGGCTCCAGTGGTGCAGGGCAGCTGAAGCCCCTCTAGCGATTTCACTGGGGAGGAAACACAAGTGAAAACAGGAAGCAGTTAGTCAGGATGTGCTCAAGGCTACGGCTATAATGTTATAATGCCTTAAAGATAGAGTCTTTCGAGTCACACAGTTCCAGACAGTTCCACATGTAAAAATACCTACCAACACCAGTAGTCAAATAAGTGGAAAATACAACAAAATCAGGCTGTTTTAGCAGTGCCTTATGATAAAAGGATAGCCCAGTTGGGAATAAATTCATACACTCAGGCCTGCCAGGACCAGCTGGCCATAATGCTGTTGTTTTGTTCTTCTCTATGAATAGGTATATGTCTGTTGGGGGCACAGGAAGTGACTCCCAGCATACATTCCCAAGTCCAGTTCCTGCTTTTGTACAGAGAATAACATGGAAGCAGTGAAGACAGAGCAGGAAGATTGACTTAGTTAACCAGAGAGGACAAGAGCAGAGTGACACAGCTAAGGCATGAAATGTAATTTACGAACCAAAGGGGGAAAGAATGACAAACAAAAGAGGGTAGAGTGTGGTTTTGTTTGTGATATGGCCGTTAATTTTGCTGTTCTGTTTCACATCCAACATTGTTATGACCTGCATTCTGCACTAAGAAACTATTGCCAACTGAGTCATGTCCTTTCTTTAAGTGCAAACAGAACAAAATATAGATATGGGATGACTTCATAAACTTTATTCTGACATAATCACTACCGACTGATATCTGCCGATATAACACAGTAGATAAAATACTCATCTGGAGGGAGGGATCCTTCAAAACGTTCTTCAAGGACAGTGCACTGGAGAGAACGAATGGCATCTCACCAGATCTGTATCACTCTCCGTGGATCTAACCTTCACTGCACCTCCATTACTGAGTCAAAAGCTTCCTTTGTTCGCAAACCCCCCACCAATTACACCCCCTCCAGCCCGAGTAATTCCCCAGCCTCACTCACAAAGTCATCCACACCAGCCTGTCCTACCTTCCAACAATTGCTATTCTAAATATGGTAAAGACATTTGGCAGCGCTGCAAGGTAACATTTGTAGAGTTAGATGAACAGACGGAGCTGCCTGCAAATAATGATTACTTTCGCTGCTGATTATTCTATCTTTTCTCACTTAAATGATTATGTGTTTATTTTATAAAAGGTTCAAAAATACTCATCACATGTTACCAATGCCCACGGTGGTGTTTTCAAATTGCTTGTTTTACTAACAGTCCAGAATCCAAACATGAAACGTTACATAAAACAGAGACGTGCAGCCAAACCTCACATCCAAGACAGTGAAAACAGCAACTTGATAAAAGACTAAAAGAATTAATAGAGAATTTAAATTGTTTATTCCATTTCCAGACTACCTAACAGATAAACTGACAAATCATTTTAGCTCTACAAACAAACAAAGCAAAGCTTCTGGCAGTTAGATTAGATTTCAGGACTCTGGTTAAAGATAAGTGTTTTAAGAGTGCAACTGTTCTACATGTGTATCTCATTTGGTAGTAATCCCAATTGTCCGGTCTATGAAAGGTGAGTGGCATCTTTGTCCATGGCCTAGCTCCTGATCACTCTATTCTTGGTGTATTCACAGCTTGTTGGAAAGTGCTTTTATCCTTTCTTCAGACTGCCCTTAAATGGCATTAAGGACTGAAGGATGGAGAGGAACAGGAAAGCAGTTGCACACGAGCACTCTGTGAGATTCTTCTACAGCAACCCAAAACACTGTCACCATTTTGTTTAACCCTTATTTCCAGGGGGAAGTGGAAACAATAAATGGGAAAGAGTGGGTCTTGTTGCAAAGCAGGCACAGTGGATGATTCAGTATCAGAAGGTTTGGAAACACTGAGGGAAGAAGGGGAAAGTGCCTTTAAAATACTACCTATAACCACACTCTGTCAGAGGGATTTTAGAGGAACACTGCATGAGGTATACAACGGCATAAACAGTATTAGCAAAATCTTGCACAGTTTGATTAGAAACTCATGACTCCAAAAACAAAAGAGATAACATGTCAAAACCAAACCGAACATTTTTTAACAAAGAGGCTGATTTGATAAGTCTTTTTTTGCACAGGCAACACCAGACTCAGTGGGGCATTTATAAATGTCACTTAGTCTGCTCCACACTCACATCATTCATATTCATTAACATTAACCCAGGAAACCCAAATGATGATACAGGCAGAGCGGTGTGGGGCAGAGTGCCATCCTAAGCCCCGCAGGCTCTGTTCCTCTGGCCTGTCAAAGCCACAGCCTGGGGAGATGCCCGCTCCCTGATTTGTGCAACTCGCCTTATGCCAGAGAGGCATTTCACAAGGCGGACCAGGGCTTAAACTCCATTTAAGCTCTGTTAAGAGTTGACCAACGGCAAAATAACATCAAACTCAATCAGAGCTCGAGCTTATCAGTGCTCGTTTTGGTGTAGTATTTGTTCAGTAGCGTCGACTCAAAATGTACTCCTCTCGGAGCAGTGTGGTGTGTGAGGAGCAGTGAGCAGCCTGTCCACCCCGGCTGCAGATGACAACTCTCCAGACCTTACAGGAGCACACCGTGCTGGCAGGAAAAAGGCTTCAACTGGCTGCTGGTGTAAACAACCCACCATATGCTCTGGTGGGTGATCCAACACCACCAACGCACTGCTGTGACAACCTCTATCAAGAGTTTTTACTGAAGGAGCTTAAACATGGCACCACTTTTTTGGGGGGATTTACAGTCTGTCAGGCATCATGAACTGGCCTGAGCATGGAGCAGTTTAGCTGTTTGCTGAACAAGGGGGTGTTTGAGGAAAACAAAATGGGGCATTCATTACATCAAAACAAAACCAAGACTGAGCCTGACTCAGGAAAAAGCCTAGAGGGCAGCAACTGAACCAAAGTTGAGAGGAATGATCTCACAGGAAAACACTAATGTCCACAAGTACAACCTCCATGAATAGATGCTATTACACCCTGGTTTCTCTCCAAAATTTGCTGACCATTGTTCGCCAAGGTGGAAAACAATGTAGGCATTTCTTGAAGCACGGATGTTTCAGGCATCATAAGCTTGAAGGTATTTACACCCAGGTAGCTAATTAAAACTAGAAACTAATTTACTACAGGGGAAGTAGTTTCTGACATGCAAATCTCCCCCACACTGCTCTTTAATTAAACACAATTGGATACTTCATACAGACTGAAGCGACAGCAGTCTGTTTTAGTGCTTAGAGCTCCTTGCCTATTGCTAACCAAACTTTAATTCAAATTGCACTCCCTGTAGAGCAACATGTAATTACTAGCAATTTATACTCTGCTGTAATTGGTAACAGATCTGCTGTGAAATAGATTTCTGTGAGCAGAGAAAGACAGACCCTAGTTTACTGTGGAGGCACTGGTGGTGACTCAGTTTGAGCTAACTTAGAAATCTCTTTCCTTGCTTTCAATTTCCCCGGATTGTCCTAAAGTTCTACTTCCATAGCATAATCTCCACAATTTGGTGATAGTAGTATAACATTAATGTAAGAAATGCTGACCAGACCCCTTTTGTTAAAAGTTAAGGGTCTTGCTCTGGGAACCAGATGAAGAAGTTCCTGATCTTCAGTGTGCCAGTCTCTACAAATGTAAACGTCACAGAGCAGGGCAAAGACTGTTGCCCGAGACAGGCCTCGATCCTGTTGAGTGGAATCTGATAACGTCCAGGATATGCATTCCTGAACTGTAAGAATGCAATGGGCCATGACTAAGAGACAAGAAAGCTATGAGTCCGTCCGCTCTGTGATCATGATGGCTATGTAACAGGCGACAGCTATGCATTTACACTTCAACAAACTGCATCCAATCCAAAGTGTGACTAAACTAGATAATCACTGGAAGATCAGCAAATGCATGTTTACGACATTCTAAGGAAGTGACATAATTGCAATCCTCAAATCGACAAATATGGTCAACAAAAATAATGAAACTAAGTATCTAACGGTTTTCTGTCCTTCTCTGAAATTTCTTTAAGCCTCTGTTGTGCAGTGTCGGCATCCTCTCAGTAAATTTACTGTCTAATTTTCATTTGTCTCCACATATAACCTGCTGCTTTCAATATAGACAACTGTGAAATAAGTAGTAAATTAAATGTGAGACTGTGACATTACTTAATCAGGGGCCAAAACACTACCAGGCTACCGAAACCGAAAAAACCTTGCAACATCTACAAAAATGAAGAGGCATTGCTCATAATTTTAACATAATTTCAGTACTTGATCCCAATATTCTCAATTTAATCTGAAGATTGGGGGAGTTCGGGATTAAACTCAATTCCAGTCATGCTACAGAGAACACCCTCAGCTCCTGAGACCTCTTCAGTGGCCCCTGCCCTGGAGCAAGCCTTCCTCCTATCCCTCTCTCTTTGCCTGGCTGATATTAAACTATTAGGGGCTGGAGCAGCCTCCCCCATTTGGGAGGTCAGCGCTGGCAGGATCTCGAACATCTGGACGGCACGTTCAGCCAGCCATAATGCCGCCTTTGTTCCCTTGCCATATTCACTGCTCACTAGCCAGCTTTGAAGAGCCAGCAGAGCAGGGAGCAGTCTCCTGCACTGGGGCAGAGGCACAGCACCAACGCAGCGGGGCAACAAGAGGCCTCAGGCCAAGGTTTACATGATAAAGCGGTTTTTAAGACATCATCTGGAGTTGAATCACACTCTTGCATGTAAGCATTTATAGAACTGAAAAGGTTTTACTGCAGCTCAAATGGTACCCACACACAAAAAGAGGCAGAACTTGTTTATTTTTCCAGTGTGTAGGTAGTTCTTTGCAGTCTGGTCTTCATGGAGCTGTGACACCTTTAAATGCAGCAAAGACTGCTGAATTACATGATTCTATTTGCAGACTAAAGCAGGTCTCTAAGATCACACAGCAGAAGACTGAGAAATTAAACCCTGGCTGAGTGCAAACACTCCACAGGTTGGTTCTGCTACACCTGGTGTATGTTTTCATGGTGTCAGACAGTTTGGCTTGAGGTAAAATATGTAACAAAGGATTTTATGTCCAGATTCTGTTATGATCACTACAGACCTACAGATTTCTGAGATCATGAGAGCTCCTTATGATCTCATGTTTACAGGAAGATGCTGAACCTTACAAAAGGCGATAGTGAGTCAAGGGGGAGGAAAAAACTTTGTTGAGTGAATGTTCTACAAACATCTGGGCCTGCGAAGACAATGAGTCTGAATCAGAGAAAACATTTCATAACGCTTTCCACAGGTTTTGTTTCACAAGCTAACAGATGAAACTCAGAACATTAAAAACATTCTTAGCTTTTCATTAACATACTTAAGGACGAACTAGGAAAATATTTTTCATCTCCACACTGCAAATCAATCTAATGTAGTTAGTACCGAGTGGGACGAAGCAGGAGAAATGGCGATAACGGGCAGCAGTGGGCTCACAGAGTAGCCAAACTATTCTACTACAAAGATGTTTCCGTTATTTCAGCCTCACAACTACAGAGGGTTCAGCTGCGGCGCATTCTGCCGTTAGCCCGTTCAAGGTCTGTGTCATTGTCTTACCTTAATGCTGCAAATGGTATTGAAGTCACTGTTCCTTTTCCGAAGTGAAGTTTAGGGTGAAGACACAGGTAAAGGCACGAAATCCGCAAAATTTGTCCTCCTTCACCATTACCCGGTAAATCACTTCAACGCGAACTGCGACAAAGTAGCGTTTGCGGGTACTTGACACAAAACAGGGATAAAAGGCTACAGACGCGTCCGAAAACAGAGAATTGACGTCTCGGTCCTCTGTTTGAAAGTTTGTGTCCGTCCTCCCTGTGCGCTAGTCTTTTGCGGTCTCACCAGTGAACTGCGGAAAATGCCCCTCTCCCCCGTTTCATTACTCCTGCTGGTAAATACATCACATTGGAACTGGGACACCGCAAGGCATTGTGGACTGTTTAAAGCTGCAATACACTCTGAGGGGAGGGGAGGGGGGCAACTTTTTACACACGCAGGGCATCTAATCAGGAGAACGGGACCATACAGACTCTTCTTCTGATAACATCCTGACGATACGCCATCTGAAAAAGGTCAACAATGGCTCCAGATGAGCAATGCAAGGTCAATGCTATCATAACCTTAATACACCATGGAGCTGAGAAATTTCATTGGCAAAATGTAATTTATTTGAGGTGTTGTGGATGTTCTTGAAAACTTTGAAAAAGCAGACCTGATGGGAGAGAAGGCACAGATATTTTTTTTAGAATAAAGAACATTGTGAGTTGTACTCATTCAAATATACTATAGAATAGCAGCCCCAAGGTTCCCCCCACATAAAAGTTGTCTTCCATATAATGGAAAACAGCCATGGAGCTATACGCACATACATATTGTGAGCAACAAAAAACAACAAAACAAAACAAAAAACACACGCACACAAACTCTCTGCCACATTTAGTATTTTATTTGTTAGTTCAATAAAATTACTAGATCTAAATCTTTTTTGTTACACATTCTAAAAGAAACTAATTTAAAACCGCTCCCAAACTAGACATTAGTGGACTTAACAGTGGATTTACAAGGGAGATAATGTAACAGTAATTATAGCTTTAATTCATCACGAGCACAAAAACATGAATATTTCATTTTCACAACATGAATTAAAACAGTAATTTCGAATGGAGCAGTATTACAACCTTTGGCAATAGAACCATTTAAAAATAGAGGTTTACTGCCCTCTTGTGACGGAAAGGACTGTGCTGCTGTGATAAAATACCAGCTGGAACTGTCAGGTCTCTAAATACGTTTTTTTTCCTCAGCAATCTAAGACTCTTGGGCGGTGTAATCAGTAGGTATAGGAGCTCTTAGTCACCGAGTCTGGCTAAAGGCTACAGGTCAGGAGAACAGTTTTATTCTCTGAAGTCTTTTCTTAAGCTCAGAAGGTAAGTGTAATAATGCACATGAAAGAACATTTTATATGAATGATCACTTTTGTAACTATTATGCTTGTAAAAACCCTTCAGACTTAAATGACCTTTTAGTGTAACAGTATTCCATTCCAGTGAGATGCCAAGCCCAACTGAGAAGTGGTAATTGTTGCTGATATCAGTTACACCTGTGATTTTATTGCTATGACGTATCAAAATGTCTGCAGTAAAAAAGTCTCAGGTCTCTGAAGGTATCAGCCTATTTTTCATGGATGTTATAGCCTAATTTTGTAGTTTTACACCATGTGATTGACAGACATTTCATGCAAATATTATTGTCTACAAGCAAAATATTTATATATGATCTACAGATTTATCACTTGCATTTAATTTGAATGAATTGCATCTGAAGGGATACCTTCAGAGGTAACAGGCCCATCATTAGGAAACAAGCTAACATCTAAAAACTAATTTCTCACTAAATTCACGTTTTGAAACTAAAGATAACTGAAAGAAAACTCTTTTAGTGTCATGGAAGAGTATATAACCATACTGATATAAAAAATAAAGACATTTTGACCATTATAATGTGGTTGTTAATATGAATTAGTTGTTGTTCATGGTTTACCTTTCTGCCAAAGGAGACTCTCCATTATGAATGTAGAAAATATTAATGCTTTCACTGAAAAGAAAAAATGAGCAAACAAAATAATACTTAGGTAAAATCTATTTCTCATAACGTGCATCCTATTTGACATTGTCAAGCAATGCATCATTCACTATTTGTATTAGTTAACTGTTTTTGTCTGTTAAATGAACATCTAAGTTCTGTGTGGCAAATGCACAGAGCATGTCATTGGGATGTATGTAAGAGAAACTAGTAGCTTCTCAAAAAATTGGAACATAATGTGAAATTCCAGTCTCAAAAAGAAAAACAGTTTGAGTTTTTTCCTAATAAAACAGGCGCCTACTAAATATCTTGAATACATTTATTATTGGCTGAATGACAAGGCTCGGAAAATTTAAATGGCGTCTGTTTAATAAGAAGAAGGCAGAGCTAGAATTATAGCTTAAATTTGGCGCTCACATCTCCTTTTAATCTTTAACATACATTGTTTTGGTATCCATTAAGGCTTTGCATCTGGAAGAACTGACAGAAATCAAGTCAGTAGTGACCTCTAGCGTGTCTGCTGTGCGAAGTGAAAACAGTGTCTCGTCTGTGTGTATTTTATGCTCTTTTAAAGGCCTTCCTCTTTCCACCCTATATTATTGCTATTGGCTAAGTTAGATTTCGCATTATTATTTGTCCGCTATTAATAATAAGGTTACTGTGCCTTTAAAAAATATTCCCTCGAATCGACCAGATCCTTCTAATCAAATAACGATTATATATTTGATAAATAATGAGTCTAGCAAATAAGTAAAGTTGGGAGTCATTTATAGTTTTCCCAATTTTATCCCCATTTGAGATGGATTTCAGTCTGGTCGGTCTTCAGTAGCGAACACAGCACGGTCTTTATGCACATAATGTGCGCATGAGGCAGCCTAGCGAACACTTTGGAAAATTGACAAGGGATTGCCAAATCATTTCCTTGCCTGGGAATGACGTCCCTCCAGCACAACTCAGTTATATTTAGAGCCTATATATAGTGGAGTCGCCCCCTAGGCTTTGTTGACTCTGCAGCAGGCAGCAGCAGGAGCTCACTATGCAGAAAGGAGACGTCCTGAAATTGACACCATGTGACCTAGATACTTAAAATATTGTTTGTGATCATTAAAGTGTGAATGTAAACCACTACGTGTTAATTTTAATATGAATTATTGTGTATGAAATTATAGTAACATAAACAACTTGTAAGTTTTTATCAGAGGTTATCAGGTTATACAAAGAAAATACAATCATAGCTCATAAAACTCCATAGTGCATTTACAGAGGAGAAAAGACTGTGTTTCTGACCATATTGCGACACAGAGTCGAGTGATATGTACCAAACCGGTTGAAATCCTTAGCTATGCTTTCTGGGTAAAGTGCGCCCCGGTATCCGCCCATATTCGCTTTAAGGAGGCCAACCTGAACAGCTAGGCCGGACGCTGGATCAAATGGAAAGTTCAATCGATTAATTTACCCACTTTTCGCATGTTCCCGCTGGCTTCTGGAAAACGAGAGAGACCAACTTAAATGCGGGCGTTTCGGTGTGAAATAGGAAATGCAGAGATCGTGTGAAACGAGAGGATTATCAGCTTGATTTATTTGGTCGCTACTTCGGACGCGGAACTCCACTTGCTAAAAGGTAAAACAAATGGATAAGATTCGTACATGTGTGTCGCTTTGATGTGTATTAGACCATTGTATGTAGTAATTTATTAAATAGGTCAGTTTGACCGCTATGTTACAAGTTTATAGTATCATAGTAGTGGGAATATAATATTAATTTTCGATGTGACTGCAAACTACGCCCAATTGTTAACCTAACGTCTGGCCCTGCAATGCAGACCTTTGAGCTAGCCTGTCAATGGCGGCTTCAAAATCTGCACCCTTTCGCCTTTGAATGAATGATACCGACTTTGTCCAGACATACTGCGAAGACAATACTACATGGAATAATTACTTTTTTAAATCACATTAGGTTAACTCATAGGGACTAGTTAGCATACTTTTGAGCCTGTGGGCGAGTTCCAATGCTAAGCTAAGTTAGCTAATAGCACAACAGCCTGGTTATTTAAACACAGTGCTCAGAGGTTTTTCACACAACCAATCTGGCAACCCTGCGCACACAGAGCAGTGGATTTAAATCAAATTCCGTGCGACTTTTAAGCCCATTGTAGGTGTTTTTGCCTGCTTGAACACGGAGCAGTGGCTTTCATTGATAGGTGGGGAGGCCCGTTTAAGCCTCGGCTAATTCACTTAGGTGACAAACTGTTATAAAGTAGCCTAATGTTTGTATGGTTGCCAGTCGATTAGTCCTCGCCGTGCTGATAATTCTCCTGTTGGGAAATTGTTTGAAAAACTCCTCGTTCATCATATATGTTATTGTCAGCTATGTGGTAAATAGCATTTACCATCAATAATGGCATCCAGATGATGTCAGCATAAGGCAATCAACAACCATGACTGGCATTGTCATATTTTTAGGAAACTATCGTTTAATTTAAATATGCAATAGGATCATATTTTTATCACACTTTGAAGCAACACATTGTAATATACACTGTAAGTATGTTAGAGTGTTTTTAACCCTAGTGAGAAAACAGCTTTCTCAGTAGTAAACTATAAAGAGGACATATTAAATGTACCAGCTTTAAATGGTAGATATTTACATACCACATAAAGAAGGTACATTCACACCCTGTTTGTTGCTGAATATATCTGACAGTTAACTGAACATGTACCACATTCAGGCGTTCAGAGGCACTTTCACTGCGTAATGAGATGAAAAGGGTTGGTATTTCTACAGGCATGGCAAGCATGCAGCAGACAACTTTTAAGAGTTGTTCCAATGGCCTGTGACACTGTCAGTAGTTTTATCTGTTCAGGTAAAGATAAGATTGCTTCCTAATGAACAGAACAGCCTCACTGTAATGTGTGTAAATCACAAACTGTATCAAAGTGTTAGGACTAACACTAACAAGCGTAGTAAAAGTATACCTTTGTTGGCCAAATACCTATCAAACCACATTCTCGTTTTTGTTTGTCTAGAAAAGGCAATAATATTCAGTGGAACTCCTCCCTGTCTGCAGGCTGTGCGGAGCTGTATGTAGCATGTACTGTAACCACTGAAAAGGCCAGCTGCGACTATTGATGGGTGCTCCTCCACAGAGCAGACAGACAGCAGAGAGCCTCCCAGTTGCTTGTCAGTTTTGAAGCCTTAATGCAATGTCATAGATTTCTGCCTGGGGTTAGTTTCTGTTGTATAGCTGCTACTCAGAAAACACCAATGAATGCTGCAGGACCGTCAACCTTTTATTAGACATTCATTAGAATCTTTGTTTCTTTTACCTCACCGATTGCCTGACAAATTGTAATGCAGACCCTGTTATTTTTGTGTCACAGAAAGTTTTAATTCCAAGCATTTTTAGGTAGGGGTTCATTAATGCTGATTTATTTTTCAGGTCTGATTCTGTTTTAACTTGCCAACTTTTCCTGAATTCACTAACAGTGTTTTGGTGTTTATATTTCCTCATTTGCATATAATCTCTTTCAGGTAAACTATCATTTCCAGTTTTGTGAATGGAGTTTCCTCTACAAGTTAAATGTTGAATATTAAATGAACACAGATATATATCTGATTTTCAGTGAACCAGCTGTAGAAATAAAAGAAGAGTTAAGAATTTTGATTGACATAGGGTTGTTTGCTGGTGTTGATACATTGACATTTGCTCAGTCTACTAATACTGAAGACAGATTTTTAAACTGCTCAACAGCTTTTCAGCTAGAAATAAAGAGCAACAAATTGAGCTAACTGATTAAAAAGTTTTAAGTTTGAAAGAGGGTTTGATTGTACTACAGATAAGTTGATACCGTGCCATATGATTGCCTGTCTTGGGAAATATATGACTACAATGTGCCCTGTTTTTGGTCTTGCAGGTGAATCATGACAGAGTATAAGCTGGTAGTGGTGGGAGCTGGAGGCGTTGGCAAGAGCGCACTTACCATTCAACTCATCCAGAACCACTTTGTGGATGAATATGACCCCACCATTGAGGTAAAGAAACTTTGTGTGCATGTGTGTGTGCATTTGCATGCACTGAATGTGTGAAAGTGTGTGCACCTAGGTCCAAGCCTGTGCTCATGGATTTGCGTGTATTTTTTATGGAGCAGGGCAAGGAGAAACTCTTCTAAAGCAGGAATTGCAGCTGGTTCTTCTGGTTTAAGTCTTAAAAAGACACCAAACAGGTTTTTAATAACTTTCCATGCATGTCTGCCTGCCTGCTTTCTCAGGGGGGCAATCTATGCTGAGTGAGCACAGTCTCACTTGGGTTTTAATCAATTATTATAGCAATTATTGTTGTGTGTTGCAGTTTAAAGCTCCACTAAAGATTATTTGAATACAAGATAACATCTGAAACAATAGCTGCTGGCTGGATCAGACGGTAATTATTTGTGTTGGATCAGATAGAGTGTGGCCATCAGTGTGATGAAAAGCTGCAGTGATTTGACACAGTGGGAACTGTGACCTCTATTTTAATTAGAGGTCTGCCATACTAAAGCGAGATTAGGGGGCTAATTAAATGTAGTCCTGTGACGTCTTTAGCAGAATCGTGTAGATACAATCATGTTGTGATGAAGCAAAGTAAACACTTCTGTTTTAACTGTAATTTTAAAAAGCTTTTTACACATACAATTATATTATTCCAACACAGTTCACTATAAACATGCAAATAACTCATTTTTTAAATTATTTTAATTTTAATTTGATTCCAACAACTTAGCTCTTAATGCAACTACTGTAAATAAACAACAGCACTGAATCTTGGAGAACATACAGTCTTTCAAAAAATTATTGCCTCTGCTATTCCATAGATTTTCAAAACACAGTAGTAATAGGACTGAGTACAAAGGCAATGAAAAACTTTTAAATGTTATGATCCACAACATATTATTTTTGATAAGCTGCCATTTGGAAACACATTCCACCTAATGTCAAAGTTGTGATCACATTCTAACCTCTTCCTCCTTCAGGACTCCTACAGAAAGCAGGTAGTGATCGATGGGGAGACGTGTCTGCTGGACATCTTGGACACTGCAGGTCAGGAGGAGTACAGCGCCATGAGAGATCAGTACATGAGGACAGGGGAGGGTTTCCTCTGTGTCTTTGCCATCAACAACACCAAGTCCTTCGAAGATATTCATCACTATAGGTGAGCAGAGAGACTAAGGGTCTGCAGTCTTTGACCCAGTGTTAAGGCACTGTTTCTAAAGGATGGATCCCAGTAGCCTAAACACTATATTAAAGGCTCAAAATATATACATATAAATGTACATAAAAAAAATTAATAAAAAAATGGCAAGATTTAATAAAGTCTTTATAATGCTGGTTTGATTGTTACATTTGTTGCCACGTTGTTGTGCTAAACCATGTTATGTCTTATGACATTTTGTTATGTGATAGGGACCTTTTTGACATGCACAAAATCTGCAACATATAAATGTATAGACGTTCCAATATTTAGCTGCCTTGATCCAAAGCGAATAATGACCATATTCTAGGTGCTGTGAACAGATAAAAGCTTTAAACAAAACACTAAGTTGGATTCAAATCAAATGAAACTTCCTTTGTGTCTGTCAATGTCCAGAGAACAGATTAAGAGGGTGAAGGACTCTGAGGACGTCCCCATGGTGCTGGTGGGGAACAAGTGTGACCTCCCGTCCCGGACAGTGGACACCAAGCAGGCTCAGGACTTAGCACGCAGCTACGGCATTCCCTTTATTGAGACCTCAGCCAAAACCAGACAGGTGAGTCCAGCCTTAGACAGCCGTGCCCTCAAGACTCAAACAGTTTAACCTGCCAGACTGTCACTGAACTGCTGGAGTTCACAGCAGGGCCGTACAGCATGTTGAAGGGTGTGAAGCTGCATGTGGTCTCAGGGTGTTTTTGCTTGTTCGACAGAGCAGTCAACAAATTTCACTATAAAATCATTTTTGCTTCATTCCAGAGAGATTGTGCCTAATTTTAACAAGTGTCCCTGCAAAGGCCTGATTATCTTATGCACTAGGATCACAAGCAAAAGTTAAAAATTTTAAGTCATGTTGCGCTGCTGTTTGTGTCACATTTAGTGGCTCCAACGGTTTGTTTCTGATAATGTGGCTGGGAAATGTCTCGGGCAATGCGCTGCGTATTGTAAATCATCTTTGGTTAATCGCATTTCTTTTATTTATGGGTGTTAATGTAATCACTGCATGCTACTTTGTCATATACTTGTGAAATCATACCATCATCAGGGCCATCTTCGAAGGGCCACTGCATTCTAAATAATCAGCAAATCAGTAAACGTCTGCCAAGGAGTCTGCATGAAAGGACAAACTGTTGGTAATTCCCCTGAGGGGTTAATGATTTTGCTTTCTGGTTATTATGAGTGGGTCTTGGAGAATTTGCTGTGGCATAGTCGCATCAATTGGTGTGTGTGTGTGTGTGTGTGTGTTGTGAGCGAGCCTTAGGTGGCTGACCGGCTGATGCAGTGATCTGTAAACACATCCTTTCCTGGTCTCTCTGACCTAGGGTGAATCACGCCTCCTTTTGGTGCGGGGAAATTAATGACACAATGATTGATTTTTTACAGCTCTGTTCACCTTTTCCCACCTGAGTGTACCAATGATTCACTATCCACACCGTGCTGCTGCTGTTGGACCAGCAGCTCACAGTCAGAGTCACCCAGTGTTTAATAAATCACAGTAATTTCATCTGACCTCTCATGAAGCAGAACACACAGTCCAAATATGTTGCTAATGCATCGACTTCTCCTTTAAATTAGGCCAGACAGAGCTGATACTCCACCCTAATGTTCTCCATGACACTCACCCACTCTAGGCTGAGAGGTTGGCTGTTAAACTGAACTTAAACTCAAACTCTAAACTTGAACTTGTCTCTAAAGATAAACATTAAATAACAAATTCTCAAAGCCAATCCTTCACCATAATCCACCTCTTCACTGTCCATGTGTGAGCTCAGAATGGTCCAAGCAATACAGCTAAATATACTGATTCTGTCACGGCTTCCAGGAGGGCAAAAGCTTCACATATTTGACTGTATTTTGGCAAAATAAAGAAAAATTCTTTGGAAAATAAAAGTGATTATTTTTGGATGCTTTGATATTATTTTGTGCCATGAAAACTTGTCACCATTGGAATTAAATCCAGCCACAGCTCCTCTTCAATGAGAGGACGGAAACAGCAAACCATTTCAAGCCTAGAGGAGGTGAGTGTTTGGCATTCATCAGATAAGATTTTGGAAGGAGTATCAGTTAATGTAAAGGATGAGGCTGGCCAGACAATGCAGGTAGATCCACCTTAAAACATCAGCCTGCTTTGCTCCTTTTGTATCTGTAAGCTGTAACACATGCACCCATACAGTATGTCCTGTATTCCTCAACATTGAGGGAAGTTGTGTCTTATACTGCAGAGAGTGGAAGATGCCTTTTACACTCTGGTACGGGAGATCAGGCTGTACCGGCTCAATAAGCTCAGCAAGGAAGAAAAGACCCCGCGCTGTGTCAAGCTTAAAAAGTGTGTTGTGATGTGAAAGGGGTAAGTGTATGCAGCCGCGCGCCCACCAGCTCTGTGTGTCTGTGTGTGTGTTGTTAGTTGGGGTTGTGGAGGCAAAAAGGAAATGGGAGAAGACGCGCATTGAGAGCTGGTGCTTCATGGGTTCTCAAAGCTAACCTGCTGGTTTCTACTGGGGCTGTGGTGAAGCTCTAACAGGAGGCTGAAATGGCTGACGATGTTTCTCTTCTCAGTGTCTTTGTGTATCATGTCTTATAATTGAAGGCCGTTTTCACACTGGGTTCATTAAAAACTTAACACAACTGCATTTGCCTCACCCAATCCTTCCCCTGCTAACCAGACCATATGCAGTCTTATAGCTTTATTTCAATATAGTGCTGATATATTTTGCAGCTCCGGTCTGTTATTATCCACTATTTTTCTGTTCATTCCACATCAAGGTGCAGGTATTAACAGTTGTTTTCACCACAAGATGATGATGCAATTTAGGATGTGTGCAGGAAAAAAAAAAGACTGGATGTTTAAGCAGGCAACTATGTTAACCAAAAAACAACACCAGCTAAAAATACCTAGCACAGCCCCACTGCTACTCTGCTGGAGGAAAAACATAACACAGAATTAATTTGGAGTTGTAATTCTCTGCTCATAGTCCAGCAAGGTGTTTTAATCTGTCCTCCTTTGCCAGTTAAAAAAAAATAAAAATACAGCTTAAATGCATAGGCCTTCCAATGAGAAAACAATCGTTGGTCTACGGCCTGTCAGACCACTTTCACATCAGTCTGATTTGATAAAGGATTCTTGGTCTGCACTCTTGCTCTGAAAAAGTATATGTATCATCAAGTCAGGTGAGTTGTTCCCTTGCTGGAATTCCAGTGTGAAAGCGTCCTGATCTGCTGAAATCAACATGAAGAAAGGGGTCTGGGCTGCTGAGCCGACGTGTGTGATTAGAGGAGATTTTTGGAGAATCTGGGAACAAATCAGGTGCTGAAATGAAATGTTCACAAAGGACAATGTGGTCAAAGAAAATGGCAAATGTGTTGTGAACTAAAAGTGATGTATGTATGTGTGTGTGTGTGTGTGTGAGAGAGGTTTTCTTGCAGTCACAAATCCCTTTGTCTTTATCCTTCCCTCTCCTGCTGGCTCTATCACAACCTGACGTGACCTCAGGCTGTCCGCTCTGCCGCTCCTCGCAGATTCATCATCACATTCATTACAGTGTGCGAACTGTCGCAGTACTGACATACTAGCCGCAGTGTGGCATCGACTGACACAAGCTGCGTTTACATGAAGCCTTTTGTTCACCAAAGTGTCAGAATAGGATCTCAGACAGAGCAGAAAAGCCTCAATTAAACACTTCAGAATAAAGAGAGAAACAAAACCATGTGATTTAAAAGTGAGTTGAACACATTTTGTAAACTGTCTCAAATTACTCGAGATTTTAGGAATAACACAGTCGGCTTCTTGACCTCAATCAAGCTGTTCACCTGAGGAAGACGAATCTCTCTCTTATCTGTTGTCTGCGAGAGTTTTCATTCAGTTTACTCAGAGTTGCATCTTCCCCACGGGAACCATCCTCAAATAGTTTGTTTATTAGTTTTAGGGAGATAAACAGAAGGCGAGCCGTCTGTTCAATAACTCTGTTAAAGGAATATTTTTATAAAAGTGTTACTGGAGTACAAACAAACAGCAGTAAACCAGGAGTCTTTCCAAGCACTTGATGCAGTTCCATCTTTTTGAACAGTTTGCTTGTGTTGGTGGAGCGCACATAGACTAATGCAAAATTAAATGGGTCAACTTTTTCTGTCATTTTTTGAAACTGCCATTTGAATACAAACATTTGGATTGATAAGGGAAAGGGGAAAAGAAATTGGCTCATGTAACTTCTGCTGCTGTGTGTCTTGTTGTCAGTGGGTAAAAACTGCTAACATTTACTCTGAAATACATGACATCACAGTTCTGTTTGATCTGCACTTTCTTCAGTTGTGTCTCACATAACCTGAACTGGACTGCTGAAAAATCCCTGCACCCGGAATGTGTGTGTGTGTGTATGTGTGTATGTGTGTACATGTGTGTACATGTGTGTGTCATGCTGACATTAACTTGACAGAAAATAAGCTGAAACTGTTTTGTTTTGGGGGATTTTCAAAAAAATTCTGGTTGAATTTTGGGAAAAACAACTCAAACACAAAAAAATTGAACTGCTATAGTTACCAAAAAAAAAATAAAATTACTGAATTGTTTACTTGGCAGTGGGAAAAGTCAAGGTTACATGTCAGTTTGATATTAATAATGGAGAGTTGAGTGGAACATAAAATTTGTCACTAATTCTTAAATCGCGTGGAATTGCCCTTTAAATTCATTCAGTTTCACCTCAGAATTGAAAAACATTGTCCGTTCTTTATATTTTATCAAACTGTTTAATATCTGTTTGGTGATTATTGGTTGGTTGATTCTAGTTGGGAAATAATAACATGTAACTCTAATAATGATTTTTTTTTTTTCTTTTCAGGGCGTTGATGATGCCTTTTACACATTAGTGCGAGAAATCCGGAAGCATAAGGAGAAGATGAGCAAGGAAGGCAAAAAGAAGAAAAAGAAGTCCAAGACAAAGTGTACACTTATGTGAATAATTACCCCTTTTCAAGACAGACTAAAAAAAAAAAAGAACTATGTTGAACAGTTAAAGTAATACATTTTGTACATTACACTAAATTATTAGCCTCCTTCTCAATACCCACCATACTGAATACTAAACCTGACCTGATTTTCCTGCCTTTCTGTTATTTGCTACTTGGACACCAATAAGCTTTTCTTTTCAGTTTAGTGCCAGTTGCCCAAGTGTTGGTCCAACAGCCTGTTTGATTTGATACAATAAGATGATGTTGATTTGGATATTTTTCTGTAGCTGCGGAGCTGTGAGCTAATAGCATCACAACCCGTGTTTGGCTAATTATTCGTTAACAATTAAAAGTTTTTATTTTTCCTTTACTTAAAAGGTCATGACCTGAAAAAGTTCTGTAATGCCCTCTTTAAGTATGGGATGCCAAAGAATGAATTTTTCGTCCCGCTACTTGTAGACAATAAGAAGAAAGGACCAACATTCAGCCAGATGAGATCCAAAATGTCCCAGCCACTGTGTAATTTCCCATCGCTAATGACCTCTAGGTATGACTTAGTTATGTCACTGATATAAGTATGCATGCTAACTCCTACTCTTCTCCGAATGTTCTAACACCCTAATTAGCTATTAATTAATTTGCAAATTGTCAATGTTTTGTACTGTGTGGGGAGTGATTTCTTACCTACATGAGATGTTTATTTTTTTTTTTCTTTTTGTTTTTTTTTTCTTTCTTCTTGCATGCATTGTGTCCGAGATGACATGGGTATTGCAAACTGCCTCTGGTAGATATGTTTTAAAGGAGCCAGCAAAGAGGAACTCTGACCCAAGAGGACATCATACGGTTTAGTTTTTTTTCAGGTTTATATAAAGTAATCAGTATGTGCTTTTGTGAGACAGAAATCAGCCACTTTTGCGTGATAATTGACTCATTCAGAGATCCAGATTTTTACCTGTTTTGTGATTATAAAAGCAGCCAGGTTTCGTGTCGGCAGTGCAGAGTCATTTCATGTCGCAGGGATTCATATGTCTTCACATTCGAATGTCAAACAGCTTGTTTGACTTTATTGGTCACATATTTCCTCCTTTTTTTAAACTTTAAAACTTGACTGCAGGATTGTTTTAATTCATCCCAACAGTAATTATTTCATTGCATTTTGTTGCAGAATAACACGAGTCCTCCTGTGAACATCCTCCTGATTGAGATTTTATGTTCAAACAGTATGAGGACCATTTTTGCAGATCATTTTTCAATATTTGCTTTAATTTGAGGATTTCTGATTCTCCAGTTGCTGGCCATGGAGGTGTCATGCCTCACACATCTTCCCAAGCTTTTGACTCGTTCGCTTGTGACTGGCAAGAAAGCAGAAAACATCTTTTTAACAGTTTTCAGGAGTGTTTCTCGTGGTGTCACAGAGATTGTTGAAAATGTTGTCCAAATGGATTTTCAGATTCTTCCCTTAGCAGAGCTTTTTGATAGAGGTTTTTGTATTAATATCCTGAAATGTTAAAACTGTTTGATTGGCTGCCTTTCAACAGAAATGATTGTCCAGCAAAGTAATCTGTCATTTTCTCTCACAAAGCTTGTGTATTGTGGTGATGTAACTGGAACTGATCTATGTAAATGAGGCAATTATTTGCCATAAAATTGATTTTTAGGAGAAAATTGTCTGAATTTATAAAAAAAGAGACCTATTTCTTTCCCAGGTCGACGCATATTTTACCTTTCCCATCATATTTACAAGCTGTTCCCATGTTTTTTTTATCTGCCTTTTATGTTTGCATTAGGTGCTACATTTAGACAGTAGAAAGAGTCGAGACAACATTTACTTTGTCCTGTGTGTGCTTGAGAATACACAAAATGCTGTTTAAGGGGAGCAATATTGACACAGAAAATCCAGACATGAACCATTTTGCTTTAGGATTAATGAATTTTGACCCAGTTCATTATTACCTCTTTTTTGTCATGAAGTAAATAATAACTGTTAATGCAATTTTAATTATGGAACCCTCTTGTTAAAATACTGTTTGAAAAGTAGTTTTACTGAAATGTTCCTCTTCCTTTATTGCGTGCCAACAGCTGATTTCTGAAATGTATCATTTATACCTGGATCATATTTTAACAACCTTTGTATAGTTGTGATACTGAAAGGTGCATATTTTGTAAATTGTGCTTCATTTCGTTGGTGTGTCTAAATGAATGTTGCTTTAATGGAGTTTCACTCCGCTCTGTGTATGTGACTAGAGTGTGACTGGGTCCAGGTCTAGGGAAGTGAATGAATGACCACTTTACAACACACCCGTTGTGGGCAGTGTAGAGTGGTGATCTGATCTCAAATGAGTCTATTTTTTGCCATGAATCTCACCACTCCTATTTAATGTGTAATAAAGAACAAAGTAAAGAGGAATTGAGTTTTGTCTTTCTTTCTGAGAACATCTTTTGTTTGTCAATCTATGTTGAAAACAGTTTTTGTAGATTGAGTTTAATTCGTTGCAGATGTTGGTTTGCCATGTCCAACTTCTATTGGACATATTATTTTGACACTCAACATCTAAATTTGGACATGAAGTCTCTCTTATTATTTCTGATAACATGAATGTCCAGCAGATGGCACTGTTCACTCACTTTGACAGCTAATTCTAAAAGACCACGAATCTATGAAGGGGCTCTTTCCAGCTGCCCTCACTGCCAGACAGTCAGCTTAGATTTAGCTTTTACAAGTTGTGTACATTTTCAAAATAAATCGGGACTAAATATGTTTATTTCAGAGAGTAAAAAATAGACTTGCATTCTAAGATGAATTGCACACACTGTTAAAAATGCATGGCGAGTCACTTGGTATGAAAGAAATCATTTCATGCATTGTCAAGTTAACTGTCTTTAAGGCTTTAAGGAAATTAATCATGTGAATCTTTGAATATGTGAATAGTTCATTTTTACAAGAAGACCAGTAGCCAGAGGAGACGTTTTAAGTGACAGTTTCTTAAACTTTAAGCAAAATAAATCACTTTTTCTCTTGTAAGAGAAGATTATGTGTAAAGGGTATATAATCACTGAGATATTAAAACCCTAACAAGAAAGCTGTATTTACTTGAAGTTTGTAAGAGTTAAAATTCAGTAAAGTGAGTTAAAAATTGACCAACAAATCAAATGTTTTATCATGACATTAACATTAAAGCAGAAATCTCAGGCAGTCCTTTGGCAGCTGCGGCAGAACAAAGAAGTCTCAATAAACAAAACTAATCATCAACTCCAATTTTTTTTTTTTTAACAAAATAACCCTTCTAAAATCAACAGTGAGATGTTGCATCATCAAAGAAACCCATTGTGTTCAGATATTCTGTTTGCTAATGCAGACATTGATGGAAGATAAGTGCATCATTTGCATAATAATTTTTGTTTGTATGCAAAAGAATTCTCTGCAGTATTTCCAGCTGATGGAGGAAAAAATTGATGTTTGTCTTGAAACCGCAAACTAAAATGAAGTAAATAAAGCGAATCTGTGTTTACAGGTAAAGAAATCAGAACTGTCTTTTAATGCAACATACAAGATAATGTAATTAAATTAAAGTTTGTCTGGAGTTGCACAGGCAATATGGAACTTCAGGTCATTAGCAGCTGTTTTTGCAGAAACTACCAACAGTACTAAGAGAATATTTATGAAATGAATCTCTAATTATCCATCATAGATTTGTGTTATTATATCATAGCACCCCGTTTCCTCTAATAATGTGTGAGTGCAGTGCAGGTCCAGTTTAACATTAACTGTCCATGTTGCTCTGCCTGCGTGACACATGTTCAGTGAAGCCATGATATAACCAGATGGCTATGACATTAAAAAAAAGATTAACTACATCAGCCAAACAAACAAACAAACAAACAAAAAATCTAATAACAACTGTAAAAAGCAGATGTAAAGAGGATGGACTGATATAGTAAACATCCACACATCTATTTTTTGCTGTTCTTAACGAGTCAACATGAATTATTGGACCAGTGTTCATGGCCCTGCTTTTAAACCAAGACTAGCACTGGTTTCACACAGCTTCAACTTGGTATGAGAGGGTAAATTTGTCTGTAGTTATATGAGTTTACCAGGTGATTATTTTGGGATAATTGTGAGGTTACTATGCTGACTGAACAACAGTCTTCTGAGCCCTAAACTTTAGTCTTCCTACTTGACCCGAGCACAGAGTTAAAATAAAAGTTTTTCTATTTTGAATAAAGTGACAATGACAACCATGTTAAACAAATTGGTTTAATACAAGACCTGGTTAAGTTTGTTTAATAATGGCGTGTGGTGTTACAACCACTGCAGGCCTGTGTGTCCGGTGAACATGACCAGGGCTTTCACCATGACAGCAGTGTGGTACAAAGCATGCGCTCAGTATCCTCTTTCAGTACCAGGCTACTGTGTGAACGCATGAAATGTCAGAACACATCATAATTTTGTCTCATGGGAATAAAACTCAGACTAAGATTTACATTTGATGTCAGGACTTGAATTTTTTTGTAACTGAGCCTAAAATGAACCTGAGCACTAGTTTGTAGAGTTAGTAAAGAATAATTTCTTTTTTCATCTCTTATAATTCTGACTTTTTTTTTGTCTGTGACTGACATGGTTTAAATTTATTTTGCAAGGCTTTCGGGCTCATTTACTCATGAGAACAGCTCCTGAGACATTTCAGTCTGCCAGCAGAGGTAATCCATAACTTTGAATGAGAAGCCAAAAGTGTTTTGCAAAGTAGCCTCAGAATACTAATATCAGGCTATAAACTTGAAAGAACTTCTGTTCACTTTCTTATTAATGTGCAAATTCTTGATTCTATTTTCTGCATCCGAACAAACATGCAGAACCTCCTCTGGGATGCTTTTTTTTGTCCAGTTTTTGTATTTTTCTTTCTAAACTGAGATGTTTAGTTGCTGACTGTAGTTATATTATGACCATACCATCAAGTAGTCAATGAAATGCATCTTCACTGCGACTTACATGTCACATCAGACAATGTTTGTCTGATGTAAAAGGAAGGTGATGAACGTTTAGCAGTTTAAGATGATGACAGAAAAACAGACAGAAAACTGTCCAAAGTGATGTGAAACAGTAAAACACAACAAAAAGATATTAAAACATCCTATAATGCTTTTAAAAAATGGATTGATCTACACATATTTTACTCTTGTGAGCTCAAACTTGTAACCTTAAACTGAGGCTGCCTCGATTGAAATTCTTTGTATAATTTGATATACAACATCATACAAACACAGCAACAAAATACTTGAATGCAGCAACATTTTCAACATATTTGTGGGGTTTCTGGCAAGTTATATCCCACTGCGTGTTTCAGAGGTCAATCTGACTCTGTATTGACGCCATTTCAAATAAAATCCCTTCGTTGCAGCCTGTATGTACTGTCACACTGACAGAAGTTGTCCTCTGACTTCAGCGGGCAGATTTTGGTTGTTGCACGATGGGCTTGTTTAGTCATATTCTGTGAAGGGAGATGTCGTGTAGCATCAAAGATGAGATATTTTCCCTTGCAGATTTCCAAGAAATAAGCCTGTGAGATCATGACCAGAGACAGTATACAAGCTTCAAAAGGACAGACTCGTGTTTGTGTCATATGCAGGCAATGCTGGGATAATTGGCTGCAAAACAATGGTACCTGTAGAAGCAACCTGTATAGCTGTATCCTGTTTTGGATTACTGACTGAGACCCAAAGCTGTTTATTGACACTGCACTGATGATGATCATTAATGAATCCCTTTTACGCTGTTAGTCAATTATAAATTAAAAGTGACAAGTGTTATTAGCTGTCTTGTCCTAATAGCCTGTTTTAATCTTCTGTTTCCTTCATAATTATGCTACACTGGAGATGCAGAATAGCCTGTTTCAAAGGAAGTTGTTTCAAAACTGTTGCTGTGAACAATAAACTATGTTAACATATTGTGACAAGTCCTATTACTCCATCTTCTTAAACAATGGGACTATGGTGCCTGCCACATAGCAGCCAAGACTGAAAAAGAGAGGAGATCTAATGAATTATGCAGAGAGAGCTTTCTCTCAGCCTGACAGTCTGAAACCAGCCTGGAGAAAATTGTAAGAGAAGTACGAGTCAGTGCAGCCATCACAAATCCCCCTCCCCTTCCCCCGAGGGACCACCGAGGCCAAGGCCTGTCAGTCAAGCGCCCCCTCCCTAAAGTGTAATCTGGGGACAGCACTGAGAAGCCTGCAGGTCTGATAAAGCGCTGAAAAGATGCCCCAGAAACCAATCGGTGGCACTCTAGGCTCCTGTCACGAAGAAGGGCAGAGGAGAAAAAGACACAGCAAATGTTCCTAAATTGCTAACAACAAGCCTCAGACTGGTTCCACTTAGAAACCACACCGCCCAGCCTGGCAAATCCATCTGCCTGTTTTTTTGCCGCGTGCACATTCCATGGAGCGAGCTCAATCACAATCACCAGTCCTGACCCCGGCGAACGTACGCAGAGGGGGTGAATTCACAATCATCCAACTGCCTGACCTCTGCCTTGTTAGTGCACGGAGTGGGAGAATTTCCGTTTTATTTTAATGAAGAATGGCTTCCCTCCCTGGAAGGCAGCTGAGTGTGGGGCAGCGAGACCGCAGTCTGGTAATGAGAGGCCAGAAGGTTCAGGTGTCTTCAAACTGCAACACATAGAAGAGACTTAATACAGACGTGTTTTCACCAACCCTGGAGGAAACGGAGAGCCGGATGAATATTCATGGAGCGGTGATGAATAGTGTTGCCTACAGCATCGTGCCACTTTGAAAGCTCTCATGCTGCTTCTTTTATCACAGGAGGTGCTTGCCACTGAACCTCACGGGCCACAACACAGTGCCCCGGCATCCAACTACCAATTATCATCTGAGATCATTAACTTGTTATGTTGACACAAACACTGCAATTTCAGATGCCCTTCTTTATTCAAATGACCCTATTCACGAGGAGTGGCTGACTGAGCTGATTGGATTTCTTTTTCTCGCACGCATCGCAATCACTCAACAAGTGATGTTTGGACACAAAATTAATGAACAGCGTGAAATGCTTTGAACTGTGAGAGTGCTGTGTTTCGAGATGGATAAACAAGCTTTATAATATCTTTCAAAGTATGCATCAGCACAGATTGATACAGTAATGGCATGCTGTTGAATGTTAATACTTTGTTCCGTTCAGGCAGCAATCTCCACATAATGATGGTAAGTCAACAGGCGCAGAGATAAAGGGATGGAGAGACGGAGGCGGAGTGGGATGGCAAGGTGGAAGGCCTAGGGATTGAGCAGCGTCACGTTCAGCAGCCCCAGACGGGTGATTCATACCAGCCTCATCACTGGCAACAGACAGGACATCCAGGCCTTTATTACCTCCATCCATCACCATCACTTCATCAATCTGAGCTCCTGTGAGCCAGCTCTCCAACCAGTCCCCAAACACCCATCCCAACCTGCTGCTGGACAGAGATTTACACCCACCCACTAACACCCTCTCCCTCTCCTGCTTTCTCTCTCCCTCTCTCTCACACGCGCACACACACACTCACACACACACACACACACACACACACACACACACACACACACACAAAACAAGAGAGATGAGCTTCTCCGTCGACTTTAGACACACACACTCACAGAATGAGACAGAAAGAGAGGGAGTGTGTAAAGGCCATTCTGCAACCAGACATGGTGTGAAGCCGTTCCCCTCAGGGCCTCTGGCTGACAGGCTATCCCGCATTCTGAAAGCCACTTACACTTCAGCCACATCATACCACCTGCTGCTGCTGCTGCTGCTGACCAATGTGTCGGGGTGGGGGTGGGGGTGAGGGGTGGGGGTATCATGATGGATACACTAAGCTGTGGGAGGAATCATTAAACCATTTCCACTGCTCTCCCCCATTAAAAAAAACCCTCCAACCAGCTCCGCTTAACATGGGGCTGACTTTCCTCTCAGCTGGACACAACATCATGAACGCCTTTATAGTGTGGTACAACACCACAACCCTGCATTAAAGGCTAACCTGTTGGTGTTGCTGTGTCATTCAATTGTTGATATAAAGATATACATTGTAGTTTCTGGAAGCGTTGCATAGGATTGCATTCTGTTTTTTAAAAGACTGGCATCATTGTAAATATTTCTTATTGTCAGTGTATCCCAAGAAAAGACCAAAACTATCAGCGTGTTAGTCAGTCTCTCTGTGTTTTCTAACTGCTATACCTTGTCTGTGGCATTTAGCCACAAGCCCATTGCTTCCTGCTGTAGACTGAAATAGGAAAGGCTCAGTAAATAAACCAGATTTTGGACCCAGAGGTATGACTCATAGAAGAGCCTTTAGGTAAAAGTTCTTGTTTAGTGGTTGTCAAAAAGCAGGCAAAAGTCAGAACCAGGCAGACAAATTAAGACAGGCAAACTCATCCAAAAAGAGGTCAGGCAGAGGGGCAGAAGTCTGAAGGTCAGACAGGCAGAACAAAAGGCTGGGAAGCTAAGGCGTAAGCACAAAAGACAATCTGACAGGGATGGAGTGAAAATGGGCCGATATATATACACTGCAGAGCTGATGAGCAAATGCTGTAAGAGGTGAGCGGGGAAGGTGAGGTGGTAAAAAAAACAGCAAGAGAGGGCTTTCTGCAGGGAAGAAGGAAGTTGGTCATGACAAGAGAAATTAGTATGTGACAACAAAAACAAAGCAGACAAGAGAAGGAATGATTAAGAGCTGGCTGAACTTAAGTTGTGACACAAATCTTTGAAGCAGTAATAACTGATGACTTTATCCCCATGTGACAGCGGAACAAACTGAAAACACATCATGGCAAAGAAAGTCATAATGGTGAATGTGATGGCAAATATTTACCTGTTACACATCTGCAGCCACAGAGCGACATTAGCATTCATTTGGGGTTTTGTGTATTTCCACCTGATGAATCTAAGTCCAATATTGATTCTCTGCTTAGCTCTGCTTTGGACACCAGCCAGCTGCTAACTTTGTCTATTTTCTGTTAGGTTCAGGGAAGGTGAAAAAAAATAGGTTAATCAAGGTTTCTGCTGTGGCTGAAAATGGCGACCCATAACAGTAAAGTTCCAGGGTAAAAAAAAAAAAAAAATTAAAGAGATGAGAGCCATTATAATGCTAAGAGACCAGAGGGGAACTGAAATAATTCTTTGTGGGTTTATAACTATGAGTCTTTCATATTACACCAGTGGGTTGAAACTTTTTTTGGCCTTTCTCCCCTCAGAAGCCTCCCCTCCCCAACCCCCTAATTTTAACTGTCATTAACAATGACAGGGGTAGCAACTAATAAAAAAAGGATATAATTTTAATTTTAGTGGAATAAAGGTCAGCACGATAGCATCAGCAAAATTATTTGCCCTACATAAATCCTACTCATTCAACTTCATTTGACTCCATATTTTTGCCTTAGTCATCATCTTCCCCTCCCCCTCAGCGTTTAAGCACCACTGCATTACATGTGGTCATTTAATCCATTCTTATTATAGAAATTCTGATTATTGCAGCTTTTATGCCAGATTACAATATTTATAGATTCACTTTGTAAAAGCTAAATATTTCTTTTATATAATAAGTAGCTGGGGGCTGTAGTTTTAGCAAACATTACAAAAACAGGAGTATATAATCAATGTATTTGTTGCGGACTACTTTCAGTGATGGATACCTAATTGTTGCTAGTGAGGATTTATGCCAGGAGGGCAGAGTATGTAGATGGACTCAGAAAACTACAGTGACCATGTTCACCCCAATCGAGGAACATGTCATAAGTGCAATGAGGATCTCTGATGTGTTTTCATAGTTTTTGGACAACAATGCAGCTATTATTAGTCGAATAATAAGAAATCAGGCTTTGGCTCCATAGCAATACTTATTAATATTAGTATCAAACAGTGGATGTTTTTGATCTTTGTTGACAAAAGGCACAGTATAGATAATCAAAAGCTAAATCATATGTGTTTTTCATGGCATGTTGTTCTGTTTTGAATGTAGTGAGATCAAATTAATGAAGAGGGGAAAATTTAATACCATGCCTTCTAAAAGAGGAGCATCGCAGCATTCTTAAAACTTCCTGAAGAGATGAATCACCTCTCTGCCAGCCCCCAAATTAATGTAACGTTATAAGCCACAGTATTTATTGCAGGAGTATCAGGTTGCATTAAATTGTTCATGTGCCCATGATAATGTGTCCACCTGCTGCACACACACAGAGATACGTTTACCATAACTAGCTATCTGTAAAAAGATAAAGCTTGAAATTATCCTTGAAGAAAATCATTTGCCCTCTGCTTATATGATTAAATTGGCACATTGATTAATGTTTTGCTCTTATTAATTCACAAATATCTTCCCAATCTGTTGTTTTTCTGCTGACAGACTGCAGAAATTTCTCACCAAAATAAATCATAGCTTCAAAATAAGTCTCATATTATTCACTTAAAATGGAGAAATCCATACAGGAGGCCATGCGAAAGTTGTGAAGGGGATTTAAAGGACTTTCACTTTTGAACATTGTGTCATATTGATTTATGGCTGCTATTACAAACCTCTCTCTACCTATTCTGTACATCCATGTACACAGAGCTTTGTCATAGTATATGATGTGGCACAAGGGATGTTATTAGAATGTGTAAATATGATCAGCTTGAGAGAGAGAAACCATTGTTCAATTCAGAGGAACATTTCAGTCTGGGCCCTGTAACGTTAATGATTTAAGTACAACATAACAGTGGCTTTAATTTATCTGAAAAAAATTATGAATACACTTAGTTTTTTGGAAGACTTTTTGAGCCTAAGCTATGTGATTTTTTTTTCATAAAAGTAAGTGCTTAGAACAAAACCACTGGCTGTGAGGGAAGCACAGTTTCTCCGAGATGTTTACTTGCTCGACCACGTGATGCAAGTGATGACAGGGGAGAGAGATGAAAGTGAGGGGCTCGACAGAGGGAGAGAGGGGAAGACACTTTTAATGTGAGTGTCCATCAGTGTGGGGATGTTTGGGTAATGGCTGTTTCCGTGGTGACAAAGCGAACAGCAAACACACTAAGAGAGTGACATTTTGTGCTTTTGGGGGCAGAAGTTGGAAATGTGGTTTTTACAAAATACCTCCTTGAGTGCTTTATTGAGATGTATTCAGTGTGTTTTGTTCACAGTGTACAGTGTAAACGTGTGTGTCTGTGCGTGGCAGCACATCATATGCTTGTGTGTGGCTTTATAAGCATCAGGATGTAGGATATTACATTCACACCCTCACACGCAGTTATAAATAGGCGAGCCAGAATACAGGGGAAGCTGAATAATAATTTGTTTCACTGGCAGCTATTCAAACTTACAGTCTGTCACACTAGCGTTATGCAGAGCAAGCAGAATGCTGAATTTGTTAGCAAATATTTGACTGCAACTTATTTCTGACTACACGGATGAGATTTATTGTAGGGCAGATTTGAGATCATCATGAAATGATAACATTTCATCTCCTCTGCCTCTTTTTTGTGCTTACTAGCTGTTCTGGTTTGTGTGACAAATGAGTGAGGAAGTAAATGTGTGCGTAGGTTTTTGGTTATTTATGTCTCCGTCACCTACAGTATATATATGTGTGCGTGTGTGTGTGTGTGTGGCAGTGTGTGGCAGCGTTATCTCTTCCTCATTCAAGTCATGTCACAGGCCAGACACCATTGTCAGGAGAGGCTTTCATCGGCTGACTTCAGATGTGCCTGTCATCCAGTCCAATTATACAGAGAGAAATAGGTATTGTTACACTCTGGGGATTGATTCAAGACAAAATAGAAAAGTGAAGATAAGACTACACAGTCATCTACAGCCGTGCGCCACTTGCTTGGAGTCACACACATTCTCGCACGCACACACAGATTTGAAATCACATGGACGAGCAACTTCAATATCTCGGTGATAACAAATCTTTACAAGGTAACACGGCCTCACTTGTGTCTACAGTGGGAAGTGTCTGGCAGGTGGGTTACAGTAATTTGAAATGGTGAAGGATCGAGTGCTACACCTCCGCCTCGGCCTCACTGTCAGACTGATAGACCGGCTTTTTATGGAGATAACTCTGGGCTGATGGAGCAGCTGAGCAATACCGAGCTTAAGACGACTTCAACCTGCTGCTGAGAGCGGTTCAGAGCCACTCAAGCATCAGTCAGCACCGCTGACATGAACAGCCTTTCCTGCTGCTCTTTTGGCTCTCCTCTCCCTCTTGCAAATCCAGAAAAAAATGTCAAGAACCACCACTTACCTCCAACCACTCATGGGGAACAACTCCAATTTATTTAATACCACCCTGCCATTGCACTCAGATCATGTTTTGCTGCCATGTTAGTCACTGTTAAGCATTCAGAAACTGCAGAGAGCAGCAGTCAGTACCTAAAAACTGTTGAGATATTGTGTGAACACTCTTGCAAAAGTTTGCAGGTGCTCTTTCAGGCCTTTGTTTTTAAATGCGCTGCTTTATCAGGCCGGTGGTGATCAAGAGAGGAGACGAAAGTTCAGCTTCTCTCAGAGGCTCCATTTACCTCATCCGTCATTTCATTAAGTTTGTCAGGTGTATCCTTGTTTATACACGAGAGTTGTGACAGCTCAAGATGGCAGACGTCTCAGTTTAGACAATCCCCTTATGTGTAGTCAACCCCTCGTCTCAGCTGAGCCTCCGGTGTCCTTGCTCCTGATACTGATTCACTGATGTGGAACGCAGTTGGCTGAGATGCTGGAGGGCATGGGGAGAAGGGATTTGCTCCTCGGCTAAGTCTTTTCTCTGTGCCTATTCCTGCTGGGCCATGAGAGGAGATTTAAACTCTTATATCTATACACTTTCAAATGGGCACACACACACACACACACACACACACACACACACACACACACACACACGAGCACAAACACGAAATACACACATCTATATTCAAGCCATCAATCTCTAAAACC
>JAQMCX010000050.1:10614401-10672624 GCA_029814765.1 Acanthurus leucopareius
GTGTGTGTGTGTGTGTGTCTGTGTGTGTGTGTGTGTGTGTGTGTGTCTCTGTGTGTCTGTGTGTCTCTGTGTGTGTCTGTGTGTGTGTGTGTGTGTGTGTGTGTGTGTGTGTGTGTGTGTGTGTGTGTGTGTTTGTATGTCTCAGTGTAACTTGTGTATGCCAGCCTGTCTGAGTGAATTCGTGTGGGTGTGTATATTTTAGTGTGGGTGTGGAAGGAAAGTGCTCACTGTAAATGAGGGGGTGCACAGGCACACACACACTCACACACACACACACACACACACACACATGGATCAGTGGAAAGTTTTTAATGAAGAAGAAACTGCTGTATCGAGTCCTCTGGGGAGGAAAACAGCTTCAATTATTCAAATCCAAATCAGATGCGGGGTCCCCGGAGCAGAGGGCATGACAGAGATTTGAGATTAGAGTGTAGGGATTTTGTGCGAAGATAACCTATCGACATGGAAAAAAAAAAGCTTCTTTGTCTGTTGCATCAGTGCTATAGATCTCTTCCTCTGTCTGCATATGAGATTTGCTAGATTAAAGCAATGCCTTCTGGGATACTGGTGGTCAGACAAGTGACATAGCTGCGGTGAGTCATCCTGTAACATCTGCACCTGACACCTCTGTTTCTAACTTTAGATTACAGGGTTGCTTATGCACAAGGGATAATGTTATCGGTCAAACCTGGTAATTCGTGTTCCCCGTCACACAAGTTCAGCCAGTCTATAAGATTTGCTCTGTAATATACAAGAAAAATTGATTTTCTGATGCTGAGATTAGTTATAAATGTCACAGGCGGCCAGACGACAGCACATGCAGGGTCACATTCAATAGGCAACAACAAAAGATGACACTGACAAAGGATAAAATGTATTTTTTTCATTAGAGAATCCTGCACGGCCAGGACTTCTGTGTTTGTGTGCATGAGTGCATCTTTTCTCTTTCTCTGTCTAATGAACTCGCAGGCAATCAGACAAAACAAACAAAAAAAAAAGGATAAACAAGCCCAGGTCCCAGACACATTTCACCAGCAGCCATCCATTTACACGCTCAGGCTGTTGTCATGCCACTCAATTAGTCACAGCGTGGATTAAACTCCACGAGGGGGCTCGGGGAGAGAATCACACTGGAAATCCAATTTTGTGCCACATCAAATGTCAGGGTAGATCCTTCAGATGCTCTGTGATAACCACTGAGACAGCAGGAGGAGAGGCTGAGGGAATGCAGGAGCGGAGGTGGAGGAGGGGAGAGGATGAAGGTTAGTGGAGAGGTAATAAGGGAAGGATGGGGGTCTCAGAGGTACAAGAGACATCTCCGCCAGCCAGCAGGTCCAGCTTTGGATGGAAAGGGTCATTTGTACTGTCTATGCGCAATAGGGGAATTGTGTCTCTCGTATGCCTGATTGCAGTTTGGTCGATTTCAAAATGTCACGACAGGAAGTGCAATTTGTCATTAGAGGACAAGGCTTTTTTTTTCAGTTTTCTACCACTTAACAACCAATTAATACCTAATTTCCTCTGCAGTCCATCCGTGAAACAAAGGGCAGCATAATAAATGGAATGGATCTCTATTAGAGAGGTATGAACAGAATTTATTTTGGGTAACTCATATATAATTAGCATATTAAACTTGCAAACCAATCTAGTAAGCAAACTAACTAGAAAGTGCGTGCAAGAAACTTTTCTCTAAAATCAGGTGTGTGTCATCTGAGAGGCCAGCCGCTCTGAAGACTCCTGCTGCTGGGTGCAGTGTTCCAGTCACTGCATGCACACACCAGCAGGCTTTCATTTGTTTGCATAGCCCCTGCAGAGCAACCCCATTTATGCCTGTAAACCTGGAACATCAAACAGGTACTTTTAGCTATTGTATACACCCTGTTCCCTCTCTGGTGCTGACTGCAGTGACAAATGGTTGAGTAGATAAAGGCTCCGTTGGCACTAAGGGACCACAACTTCCTGCTGAGAGGCCATTAATTAGGAAATCCAAAGTGTGCTTGACACTACTTTAATGTTCCGTCTTTGATATTATCTTCTACTCACCACGAAATGTTTTTCATCCGCTCATTTGCTCAGTAATTCATTTTGATGTTACTACTGCCCCAGTTCCTTTGACTCCTTTTTCAGGTGCCAGTGTTGTGGGTGTGTAGTTTCTCTGTGTAGTTTCCTCACTGCAAGCGCTCCCATTTTAGGGTGTGAAGGGGGTAGGCAGTGTTTTTTTATGGTTATTGGGCAAAATTGGTTTGATGTTTTGATTTCAAAGATTTCTTTGTCCTCTTTGTTCACACCAGGGGAACATGTTTATATTGAATTATTCATACACATTTTCACTGTCGAACACAAATGATTTCAGATAGCATCCCGGTGGAAATTCATCACGATCTTCTCTCTGTGTGCAGAGACGGGTGCTCAGTCTTTCCTTCCCCTTCATGCGACAAATCCCTCCCCATCCATCCTTCTATTTATCTCACTCTGTGTTGGCTGAAGCCTCACATTCCCAACAGAGGCGACCCGAGCGGCCCCTCAGCCTGTGTGTCATTACCGCTGACCAGTGGCCCATCTCTATCTGCCCCTGATCTCTCGACCTTCGTGAGAGGCAGCCAACAGCATGCCTCACAGAGAAGGGGGAGGGAGCAAAGGGTGAGGGTGAGGAGAGAGATGAGACAGAAAGGGAGGAGAAACAGGGGGAAAAGGGTGGAGGGAAAGGCAAGAGGGCAACAGAACAGGATAGATTGAGAAAAAAATGGAAAATGGAGAGAGATGGGGTGAGGTGAACTACCAAAGCAGCTGGATGGCTGGATGAAGGGGAAAAGATGAAAATGAGGGGAGGCAGAAGCAAAAATGGGGAAACGGGGTGAGTCCAGGAGTCGGAAATTGATGGAGAAGAGAGAAGAAAAGCATGAGAAAAGGAAGAGTAGAAGAATGAGGGTGGCGGTAGAGGGAAATAGACGGAGGGAGGAAAGTCGGAGATCAGATGAGACAAGCAGTGAGACTCAGAAATGGAGTGTGAGGGAGAGAGAAGAGATGCTATTTCAAGACCATACTTACTGATAATGTCACTCTACTTCAAAGTGCAAAGCGTTCCTGTCATGCTCCTGCACGACTGTGCCTCTGGAGAATTTCCTCATAGATCCAATGATAAAAAAGACGCCTGACAGGGTAGGGTGCGTGGGGCTCCTACTCACTCACTGTGTGACACATTTCAAACTGTGACTGTGACATACTGAGATATCTGCTTTCATTTTGTCTTAATCAACAAACAGCTGCTGACCAGAGGACCTGCAGGAGACTCACTCAGCGCTGTGCGGTGAGACCAAGCACACCGAGAGGATCAGGTAAACTCCAGATGCATTTAAGAGTAGAACATCTGCCATTATTTGTGTGCCAGCACAACATGACACAAACAGCACAACTACAGAGAAAAATAGATCAATGTAAGGACGTAGTTTAAATACATAAATAGTAGTTCAAATAGTAGTAATAGTGCCATTCTTATTTGGTTTCTAATATAAAAGCTCAGGTTGACATGTTAGTCACGGCCATTTCATTTACACGTCCTTATGGCTCAAGCATCTCTGAAGTCATCAATCAGGTTGCCTTCAGGCAGCACACTCATCACTGCATCTCCGACTGACCAAGATTCCTGCAGTGTAATGAATTCATTCTCAGATTAGAGGATGGAGCATGCATCCTCTGCCTGACTGAATAATTAACATGATTCATTTTACACTCTTCTCATAGACACAAGGATAACAATGCATGGACTTTTAGATATTATTAGCTTGATTAACTACAGTAGATGTTCTACTGAAATCAAGCTTTTTCCTGTTTTCTACATTTTTATAATATTATTCAGTTGTAGGTTTAAACTACAGAACATTGTAATTCTCACTAGGAGTTGGTTTCTTTAATAAGTATAGGTAATGTTGATTCTACCAAAATTGAATCAATGACGTCCATTTATATCCAGAAAGCACACACACACACACACACACACACACACACACACACACACACACACACACACAAACAGATGGTCAAACAGATGGTTTGATTGATGCTGATAAACGAAAATTGATGTGAATCTACAAGTGGAAGAAGATTCATTACTCTCCTGTAGTTAAAAAAAGAGGGCAACAAAATCACAAAAGATTTTAGCTTTGAACAAAACTACTTTGATTTCCTCCTTTTGACTCGCAACAATGATTTCAACAGTAATCAATAGTGTGTCAGTTAATGGTGACATGAAGTGTTTCATGTGGCATCAGAAAGGAATTTTTGGGTGATTAACAAAAGCTCAGCAAATTATCTGCAATGTTTACACTGTGGATATATAAAGGATACGCCTTATCTTAGACACAATACCTGACCTCTCCAGCTGCCTCTGAAACAGTTCTGTGCTGATTGGAACTGAGCACTTTTTTCAAATGTACAGCAAAAGATTGATAAACGCAAACATTTGTGGTCAGACTTTAATTGAGAAAAATTCAAACTAGTGTTATGATGGTAAATAACAGGTTATTCTTTTACAAAAAAATTAAAAACATTTAGTCAGTTTTGTAGTTTATTGTATTAAAAGGCCTCCAGATACTGAATTCAAAAAGACAGACTTAAACGCCAACCTGTATGTTTGATCCATGAAAACGTATGTTAATTACATGTGTTAATATGCAAAATGCTTTTATAATCAATATACTTGGTAGTTTTGACTCATTTAAAATTACATTGAAACCAAAATGCTCAAAAAAAAAGGGTGTTGAAAAGCATTTTTTGTGGCAGCTTATGCCAACTACCAATTACTTAGTCACTGACATCAGCTCAGAATATAATGAGATGTATAGCAGACTGTTATCCATTTGGGTAAGGTTAGTATTAGGTTTAGTTATGTAAAAGATGTTTAAGGCAGGAATATTGAACAGTTCACCAAAAAACTATATTTATGTTTAAAATACTACACTGATATCTAAATAAAACCTTAAATATGTCACACTTAAATGACGGCCTGCAATTATCCAATTAATACAATTTGTGTTAACAATTCACAAATGTCCTGAACATTAAAGTTATATCTGTCAACAAATTGTAAAGGATGGAAAGTTATCAGCTTTGTAAAACGCTGTCATGACAACTCCTTATCTGCTTCAAGGAAACTGAAGGGGAATTTATACCTTTAAGATGCTGTTCATGTCTTTAACTGTACCGTAACAAAGGTCAAGACGAGACACATCAGCCAGCACACCTTCATGAATTTGAATTCTGTCTTGCCGGAGACGCTTTGATACAGTGAGTGGAGAGGAATACACAAACAGACAGGGATTCAGGCCTGTGATTCACAGACAGTTATGCTTGCTGTATTTTCTGTTGTCACCAGTGAGTCCAAAAATATGGTCTCTGTGGGTGCTGCCAAACCATTATTACCACAGAATTAATTAGAGAAGTTATTTGAACAACAACACTGTGGTTCTGTTTCCTCCTCACGTCCTCTGAATGTCTGCCATGGTCACCAAATTAACACATGAATTGGATGTTTTTTATTATGTTAACAGAAAGTGCTGATATGTTTATAACACTTTATAGACTTTTACAAGAATGGGTAGAGAGATTGTGACCATGGGACATATTATGAACACACTATTATTAAAATACTATCTTAATGTCAATTATGGGGCCTTATAGAAACTTATGATGCATTATGTACGTTATAATGTGTGATGTAAGTCTATATAATACATTATAGATATGATCAAAGACAAGCTATGTTAGAATCTGTTTATAATTAATAGAATGATAATTTTTTTAATAAGAGTTGCTGGTGTTTGGTATTATATTACAAATCTTGACTTTAGTCATTTCTCAGCTTACTACATAGATAAAGTATCACTTCATTTTTTATTTTCGGTAGCTGAATGCTGCAGCTTCACTTGTTGACATATAAAATAAACTCTTCTTTGTTTCTTTCTTGTCTTTTGCTCTATCCCAATCTATCATCCTCCCTGCTTCTCCTACAGTCCGCTTTCTCAGGTTTTCAACCCTCCTCCCCTTGTGTTACTACATCTATGCCACTGTGTACTATGGCTTTTTATTCCTATGTGATGATGAAAAATGTTCGTGTAGGAATAGAAGCCATTTTACATGTGGTGAGAGAGCAACATGACAGAGGCATGACAAAAGTGAGAGCGACGGTGCTCCTGGAGACTAACATCTGGTTGGATAAATGTAGCTGTCTCCCACTGAATGTTTCCCTGTAGTAAAGACACATTTATGCTCATCTGTCATATGATGAGCGAGCTTATTGAAGTGCTGATCTGAAGACAAAAAAAATGAAGTCAGACTTTGTCGTGTGTGCACCTGTTTTTGCCTCCAGGCACGAGCAGCTTCCACTGCTTGCAGTGTTTGATGCATGTGGTGACAGCTGCAGTCCGCAGGGATGGAAGTTGGAACATTTGCAAAACATGTCATGAACAAAAGGAAGAAAAGAGCAAGGAGAGACCAATACAGATCTTTAATAGCCAACCATAAAAGAGGCACTTAGTGAACCACTTTACAACTTGCAAGAGTCATTGCATTTCCCTTTCTTCTCATTCTGATTCTTTTGCACATTATTAAAATAAAACTTTGACATGAAGCATTACACCAAACAATATTCTACCTACAATATTATACAATATAAGATACATACAGTATAAACAAGATAAAGCACCTTTTTTTGTCCTAGTAAATACTATTCATAATTAAACAGTTGGAGTTACAGACACAGATGATTGAGTTTGTGATTTGTGTGTGGTTTTATCAGTGCATGGGAAGAACTCCGAATACAGGTCTTGGGACTGTGATGTCCTTGTATGCACTTGAGTTTATACAACGGAAGCTTTCCTAATCTTCTATCAGCCTACATAAGTACTTGGATGGTTTACACAGTATCTTTAATAAACTACAGAGAACCAGTAAAAAACAGTTGGATGAATGTACTGCAACTGCTACAGATCTCATGTTCCCTTACGAGGACATTGGCATTCACATTACAATAAAACACAATGTAGCACCAGGTATTATTTATACAAAAGGCTAATATGATGAATGTCAATGCAGTACAGTAAAGTTAAAAAATAATACAAAATGGATATGTTGGAAGCATGTACTTGTACAAAAAGGTGCATAGACAAAAGTCCAGGTCAGCTGTGATGTCATTCGGTCCTTTTGCAGACACCCTTAAACTGATTAGATCATGTTATGAATGCAAAACGAACATGCATTTCTTAGAAGAAAATATTTTACTGTATTTTCAAGTATTCCTTTTTTTCTTTTCTTTAGGTTAATGAAATATTATCTCTGAAACAGATAATATCCAACAAAGGAAAAGTAGACAAAAAAAAAGTTCAACAATTTTTTCTAACTAGCATAATTTTTTGACCCAAAATTCATATCTGCTGTTCGTCCTCACATTTGTGTAATACAAACACATGTACAGAGAAGACATAAAGTGACTACGTAATTATTTAAAGATAGCATTTCACAGAAAAGAGCTGTGCAATCTCATTCACCATAATGAATTGTATTAAACATTTATAACATTTATTAACTGTGAAATTTACAGTCCTTTGTTCACAGATCCATCATTCATCCCAAACTCAGTTAATAGATTCTGATGTGTCCTTCCTTAGAGGAATCTTAAAGCTCGTGATTTTTTGGCCAAACAGCTGGCTAAGGAGGTGGTTTTGTGACTCAGCTGTCCGGTAGGAATGGCTCTCCATTGACCTAACCCCCATCTTTGGCCTAGATTTATTCAAGGCATTGTTCATGGGAACTGAAGACACTTTCGAAATAGGGGAATGCAATGGTCGCCCCAGAGGGGCCTTTTTGGCTTTGTAATCCCCGTTAAAAGCAGTCACAATCTCAGCTTTCTTTTGTGTGCAGCTATCAAGCAAGCTTCTTTTCGACTGCAAACCCATGTTTGAAGTCTTGCACTTTGAAATGATTTTGTTGCTAACGACATCGTCTCGCACTGAGGACAGCACAGAGTAGTCGTTGGGTCCGTCTGACTTTCTCTGCAGGGAGGGATTTGCACACTTTCTGGGGCGAAATTTCTTTTTGGCCTTTGAGTCAACACCAAAGTTCTCTTGTGTGGCTGGAGAGGAAACCCTTTGCAGGCTGTGGGGGGATTTCATGTCTTTCCTCTTCTTCTGTGGTCTCACAGGTTCTTTGTCCTCATTTGAGGGCGAAGCGTTGAGAGAAACTTTGGAGTGTAGCACTGGTGTGGATTCTGCTGCCTTCGTGCAGTTTGGTACAGCGCTGCTCTTGGTGCTGTCAGCTGTTTTGGCTGGGGCAACTTTATCTTTCATCTGACTGCTGCTTTCCTGCTCAGAACCATGAGATAAAGTCGGCTGTTTGCTGTCATTATTTGAAGCTTTCGACGTATTCTGCCACTGCTCGTCATCCTTCTGCTGGTCCATCACATCAGCTACTAATTCATGCTTTGCTGACTCTGGTGTCTTAGAAATGATTTGATTTTCTCTTGAGCTGACAAAAGAGTCTTCACTAGGTGGAAGTGAATCTGCTTTTTCTTCACTCTCAGCTGTGTCAACTTCAGCAAAGCCTTCCTTAGCTTTAACAATCTCCTCCCCTGCAGAACTACTCTCTTTGGACGCTGACGATGCCCCTGCTCTGATGCAGACTGACTCATTCTCCTCTTTCACATCACATGGTTCAGTAATTGATTCTACATTACCCTCTTTATCAAAGATGGGTGAGGTGGTTGGGTCAAGTTCCTCTTTCTTGGTTGTAGCTGACTCTGAAGAGCCCATATGAATACATTTCTCCAGCTCTACAAGCAGTTCAGAGTAGTCCTCGGCGATGTCTTCAGTCTTCACATTTGTACTGTTTGTGTTACTGTGGTATTCATTTGCGATGGTCTGCGTGGAGTCGTCCGCAGTGGACACAGAGGCTTTTGACGGCTGCATTTCAGAGGTCTGACTGAAGTGCAGCGAGCTGACGCTGGCGATGCCGCTGTCCGAGCTATTTTCAGGCAGACTCTCGGAGAGAATCCTCCTCTTCTTACTTGCAGGTGAATGACATTCATCTTCTTTGGGCGCTGATGCCCTGACAGGCCTGAGAACACCTCGGAATTTGAAAATTTTGTTCCCCCCTGACAGATGCTTTTCCATGTGGCGATCAAACTGTTCCTTCTTAGAGAAGGTGTAGTTACAGGTGCTACAGATGAAGGACTTCTTAATTACATGCATGACATCAGCACAGAGCTCACAGGTGTAGAGGGTGGTGTGTTTTGAATCAAGCTCATCCACCTCCTCATGTGCTCTCTTGAGATGGCCTTTAAGCTCCTGGGCCTCCTGATAAGAGACAGGGCATTTGTGACAGAGGAAAATCTTTTCTAAATTATGAACCACCAAATGTCTCTGGAGTTTGAACGGTTTGGGGAATTGTTTCCCACAGTGGTGGCAGTCTCTTGAGGGGTCTTTGCAGTTAGGATGCATTTCCACACTTCTAGGCGTCTCTGTCTTGTGGAGGACCTCAAGTGGGGTTAATGTGCTCTGCTTCCCACCTGCTCCACTGCTGCTTTTAGCTCTGTGAACTTTTGGCTCAGCCCCCTCTGAGGTTTTCCCCTCTCCTGCACTGCTGTCTGCAGCAAGAGCTTTTTCCTGTTCTTTAGGAGCTTTGCAGGAGTCTCTGTTGGTTTTGCTGGGACGGTGCTGCATGATGGAAGTGATAAAGTTCTTCACGGCTGTCTCCTGCATGAAGCAGCCTGGAATGCCTAACATGGAGCCTTGTGTTTGACCCCTCCGAGCAAACTGAGTGGCATGCTCTCGTAAATGTTCATTGTACATCCACACATCTGATATCTCCTTCAAGCACATTCCACAGGTCCAGATACCTGTTTTGTTCTTAGCATGTTTCTCCCTCAGATGATCCCTCAGTTGCTCCCTGGAGCTAAACTTACGCTGGACACACATGTAGCAGGTTGGAGGTGGAGAGGGGTTGTGGGAAAGTTTGTGAAAGTTCAATTCGCCAAGGGTCAGGAACCAAGTGAAGCATGCTTTGCACTTGTACTGCTTATCTTTGACCTTTATTCGACCATCTTGCCGTTTCCTGCCTCGTCGCTCCGTTGCTTTCTTGGACTTTTCATCATCTCTGTCCTCCATATCCACATTTGCCATAGGAGGAGCCACTGAGATATCTTTGTTGGAGTCAAAGAACTGAATCTCAGGAAGCTGAAATGTGGTGTTGATGTTTTGGATGTCAATGCTGTGGAAAGGTTGGACACTCTCTGTGACACAAGGCTCTAAGGGGCAAGAGGGCAGGGGCAGAGGGCAGGGCGCAGGTGGCACTACTGCTTTACAGGTGCTGGGGTCAGAGGTCACCAGTGGGCCAGCATCAAAGCTATCAAAGTCAACTGAGCAACTCCGTTCAACTGCAGATTTACCAAGGGCGCTCTCAAGTGGATTCAAAAGGCTGCTGCCAAGCTCTTTAATATGCTCACGAACATCCAGCTGATCGCTTTGTTTAACATCAGACAATGGCTTGGCATCACTCTTCAGTGTGCTATTGTGGCACATATTTAGCATGATTGCATCATCAATAGATATTGTCTCATATTCACAGCGGTTAGTGTGATTGTCAGTGAACGGCTGCTTTGTTGGATTTTCCATGTACTGATCTTTATTTTGAATGAAGGCTTCTGAAGGAGGGTATTCCTGAGTCACATTTGAATCGGCTGATAGCTTCTGTCTTTTGTTTCTCTTGCTGTACACCCTCGGGCATTTTTTCCTTTTTGCCTCCTCGTCTCTGGGGAACAGCTGTGAGAATGTGGTGTCATCATCCAGCAAGGCCTTCAGCTCGGGACTTAAGCCAGGAGGACTGAGAGGGGATGAGTTCAAACGGGAGAGAGTATGTATCTCATCTGAAGGGCCACTGTTTTTCTCACATTTTATCTCCACTGCCACTTTTCTCAGAATCTCTTTTGCCAGACTCTCCTCTGATCCTGTCTGCTCACACATCTCTTCCACAGTGCACAGAGACTTTCTGGACTCCTCACATCCCCTGACTATATCATTGTGGACAGATATAGCACTTTCCATATTAACATCTGCACATACTTCCTCATTTGCCGTCTCAGTCAAGCTTGTACACTTCATTTCTTCCTTATCAGTGGTTTGATTAAGCTCCATAGTTTCACTGAGTCGGTTTATCTCTTTTGTTGGAGATTGGGATGTCTTGTCAAAGCCAGACTTGGAAGCAACATGGTGAGGAAATTTCTCTGCTCCAGCAACAGGTCTGTCATTGATTTTCACCTGCTCCTCAGGAGATTTGCGGTGCTCTTGTAGTCCGCTGTTTTTGAATTCAGGAGTTATAGCTTGAAGTATGTCTGTTTTTAATATATTCAGACGCTCATCAGAAAAAGGGTCAGGCTTTATGTTTACTTCACTGTTTTTGTTCTTTCTAGCTTTGTTGTTCTTCTTTGCTTTTGTTGGCAGCAGAGTGTTCTGATGGCCTGTTTCATCCACTGCCACTGTACTTGTCTCAGTTGCCATTTCCTCCAGGACTGACTCAGTCTCTGCTGCTCTAGATATGAAAGTGCTACTTGTCTCAGGCAGCTCATCTATTTTTGTTTGGTAACAGCTCTGTGAATCATCTTTATGGTCTTTCTCTGAGGCTTGTGATGCTTCATAAATAAGCATAGTCCCCTGATGGCTCGATGTTGTGCTCTGTGGGCCAATTGGCTTTTCACTTCTGATCAAATGTTTCATGGCCTTATGTCTCTTTAACCCTGGCACAGTCCTGAAACACATGAGGCAGATTTCACAAAGCACCTTCCCCTGTTGAGTGTTGTTCTGTGTCTTTTTTGGTGATATTTCTTTGTGTACTTGTTGCGCTGTTGAAAACTGGCCAGAGTCTGTTGTTGGTTGCTTCACCGAAGGATCTGGTGGAGGAGGCATTTGTTCATTTTCACAGATGATGAGTGGCTTTGGAGTGGGCGGACCATCTGAAATCTTTTTTGTGATATGTGTCGTGTCCTCAGCAGAAGCCTTGTGAGAATCTAAATTCTCTGAGTCAACCTTTCTCAGAATGTCCGCATGAAGATGCAAACGCTGAACAGATCCAATCGGATCATGGCAAACCTCCAAGTTGGAATCTTTGTTTTTGTTTTCCAGTGGGAGACCCAATGAAAAGCACGTGAATTTCAAGCTCTGCTGCAGGACCAGTGGTTCATCTGATAAATTCAGTTCAGCTGCAGGGACTGAGTTCAGTGCTACTGCTGTTTCTGTGTCTGTTTCAGTTTTGTTAAAAATCAGTGCAGGGTTGACGCTCAGGTCGCATGGTCCACAGTCATCTGTGGGATTCTGCTCGATGCCTGCAGCCTCTTCAGGTTTACCAGCTGGTGAAATTGGTATGTAGTCATATTGATTCAGTTGTGGAGGTTCATCTGAGATGCTGTTGTAGTTGAGAGGGCTGAGTTTGAATTCATACATGTGATCACTCTTTTCAAGTCCATCTGATACCTCTGGTGGTTCTGCTGCGCTGGTCACAGGAAGTGGGGAGGGAATGGTGGTCTCAGAGCTGGGGGTTTTACATGCTATGAGTCCCAAGTCCAGAGGAGAAGATCTTATCAAAGAATACTCCATTACTTCTGTTGTGTTCAGTTGTTCATTGCTGTTTAAAGGCTCTTTTACATAGCTGTGCTCTTCTTTGTTAATGGAAGCTTTCATAGTTTGAACTGAGTCTTGGTTAGCAGACATGTTGCTACATTCACTTTGTGTCTGATGTAAATTATCCTCTATGTCCCATTTCTGCATCGGTGTTTGATGAGAGGATGGTAAGAGAGGACTGGTTGGCTGGGCAGTGGGTTGAAAAAGACAGTGACTCTCTTCCTCCTCCTCTCTGCACGGTGAGTTCTGGTGACTTGCCATGAAATCTACAGGAAGCTGTTCTTTGATATCTTGAACATTTAATATCTCCTCTTGTTTCTGAATGCTGTCAAAGACAAGACTTGCTTCACCTCTTAAGGGATCATTCGATGGGGTCATTTTACAGGAATCACTGCCAATGTTGTCATCAGGCCGTGAGAGATTTAACAGATTATTTTGTCCCTCTGTGGCCCGGGTGTCTCGGGCAGGTGAGCAGTGACTGGTCCTCTCTGTGCTGGTTTCCACCAGTATTGGACTGCAGGGCTTGTCTGTGGTGACAATTTCCACCGACATATCCACTGCTGTGCTTGTACTGTAATTCTTAGCAGGGCTGCAGTTTTTAGAGGGAGACAGTCTGATCAAATGATCCTGTTCTGCTGTTTCAACAGTTATTTCCTCAGATACACTGTCTAAGTATTCCACTTTCAATTCACCGGCATGTGATGAACAAACATCTGTATCATTACCCTGCTTCTGTTGTTCTTTAAGTGATGCTGGATTTGTTCCCTGAATTTTCTGACCAACATCTGCACTGTTAGAGCTGCAGGGTAGAGCTGATGACAAAGGATGGTTGACAGATTGACCAGTGATTCCTTTCACTGCCTTTGCTTCCTCGTAGCTCTCCGCGGTCGAGTGATCTGGACCATCATTACTGTTTTTAAATAACTCATTCACATCTTCTGCTCCTTTACTATTCCCATGGGATTCCTTAACTACATGTGGGTCATGTGTACCCACACTTGAACAGCGAGCAGACTCAATCAAATTACTATCCGCGGCAATATCCTCCTCTGATGTGACTTTACTCTCAGCCTTGCTATCATTGTTTTCTGTGGGCTGACTTGGCTGCGATGAAATTGGACGGTTTCCATCAACAGTGGGGTCAGTGCTGTTGGAGAGAGATGACGGTGACTCATTCAGAATGAACTCAATATCATCCTTCCGCTCATTGATATTTGGAGGTAATAATATATTCCCCTTCCCAGTAATTGCTTCCTTTTCACTGTGATCTTCTCTCTCAACTGCATCAGTTGCCTGACATTCAGTTTCTTGATGTTGTTGACTTGTGAGAGAGGTGACTTTCAGCTCCTTGTGTTCTGTTATAACAGGTTCTTTTATGAATATGGAGTCTGAAATCACCTCCAGGCTTTTCATGAGGTTTTCTGTGTATCTCTTCTGCTCTAAAATCTCTTCCTTAGTTTCAACGGGAGTTGCTTTTTCAGTGTTTCCTTCCTCTGATTTCTGGTTGGGGTGGGGCTGTGGATTTTCAATGTGTGAAGCTGTGGTGATCAAATTTGGTGCGTCAACCTCTTTCTCATTAAAATGTTCGAGCGCCCCTGGTTCATTGTGAATGGGAGTGTGGGGACTGTGGTGCCCACTCATTAGGTCAAACTGGAATGGACTGGCCCACGGTTCAGTAAATGGCTCTGAGGGCAAACTTGTCACTGGCACAACAATGGTCTGCACAGGGCGCCTCATATCCAGATCAGAGCCGCTGCTCCCTGACTCATCACCCAAACGTAAAGGTGAAAATTTGCTCATCTGCAGCTGCTTAGGGACGTCCTGAACTAGCAGCGATGGGCTTTCCATTTTAGTTGTCTGCAGCTGGTTTTCAAGCTCATTCACTATTCTTTTTATCTCTAACTCATCCTCTGATGCGCAGCTGTTGAGATTTGCACTGTAGTCAATTATTTTTTCTGGCAGATTATAATCTGGTTTCTTTTCATTTGATTTCTCAGAGTTTCCTTTGTACTGAGATATCTCATCTGGTAGCACAGGGCTAGCAATAAGATTCCAGTCTCTTTGTTCCAGAAAGGGAGAGAAGGATGACACAAACTCTTCCTTTTTATCTGCTGGATTCTCTATTGAATGGAAACCTTCTTTCTGGATTGGCATATCCGAGTAAAGGCCACTGTCGAATCCTGTGAGGTCCCCGAACATTGATGAGGTGTCGAATGAAAGCGGGGATTTCATGAGCCCCTGCTCCTGATCCAGAGGGTAGGGCATGAGGTGAAGTGTATCTTTTTGTAATAACGGGCCTTGGCTTTCAGTTGGAGACAGACACACCCCATCCATCAATGATGTGCAGAGCGATGCCGGCTTGTGTGTGTCTAAGTCACTGGCTAAAGTAACGGGCTCTTTCACCACACACACACCGTCACCCTGTTTTTCCAATGTGTTGCCCTCTGATAGTTCTGGCTGTGTGGCTCGAGGCTCCTCTTTTCTTTTGCCCTTTGTGCTTCTGTAAATATTGAAATCAGTTTCTTTGTTGGTGGTGGGAGAGCGTGAATCCAACTGTAGTGGCTTGTTATCTGGACTGCTACACTGTGTTGGTTCCTCTTTAGGGCGAAGATGGTCTGTTCTCTGTAGGGTGTTTATGTCTGTACTGACTGCTGTGCCTGTTTCTTTTCTCGGAGACACTAGCTTTCCTCTTGATTTTGCATTAGAGCTTCTGCTTTTTTCCAAGTTTTTGTTTGTGTCTTTTGCTTTTTGTGATATTGACACTGGATCAGCAGCGTCTGGGTTTGAATGATACTTCTTTTGATCCTCTGCTCCGTGTTTGGTATCAGAGAGTGTGATTTTGTCAGTGTTGTTTTTCTTGTAAGTCTTAGTGAGCGTCAGTGCTGGTATGCCGGACTCTTTACATAACTTCTGTGGGGAGGACCTTTCATTGGTTTTCCTCTCTGGAGACTCTTTCTTTTTGACGTCTGTCTTCTTCTCACAGTCTGAGTCAGTGCGGTCAGTGCTTTTGGGGCTGTTGATACTATCGCTTGAAACGCTCACAGGTGTGCTGAGTTCACTGCTTGTGGACGACCTGCTGCCCCTCCTCCTGAGTCTCTGGTGAGCGCCCTGTTTCTCAGGCGAGAGAGAGATCTCCTCGCTTTTTTTCACCTCAAAACACTCCTTCGACTCATGTCTCCACGCCGCCTGGTCCCTCTCGCTCCTTGCTCTCCATTTGCACTCTTTAGTGTATGTGTATTTACACCGGCTGCTTTGATTCAGCCTGCCCTGGCTTGCTATCTTGACGGGCTCACATTCATCATCCGAGTCCGAGACGTAGTCGTATTCTCCAAATGCAGGGTTCTGTACCGTGGGAGTCACTCTCTCCATCACTAAGGAAAACTGGAGGTTTTTTTTAACATGGAGCTTATTTTTCTGCTGAACTATTTTATGTATAAGTTCTTTGCTCCAGGTGCCCCCTCCGGTGGTTTTCCTTTTGCTCTCTTTCACTGCAGTTCTCGAGGTTGGAGATGTGGAGGCCTGTGAGGGCGTTGACCCTCGAAGTGCAGAGCTGTCCTGAAAGCTTTTAACACCACAGCGCTCAGAAAACTTGCTGGATAAGAGAAACCTTTGTGTACTTGTGTTTTCATCCTCACTCTTGCACTGTTTTCTCGCCTCTTTCGCTTTGCTGTCTTGTTCCCTCGTCTTCTCTCTTGAGGCAATTCTTGAATTTTTATGAGAGGCTTCTTTTTTTATGTTAATTTTCTTGTCTTGTTCAGAATTCAGAGATATTTTCTCAAGTTTGCCTTCTGTGTACTGTTTATCTGTCTCAGGGCTCTCAACATCAGAATCATAAAAATACTTTCCCTGTGTGAAAGCCCTGTCATCATCTGTTGCTGGTTTATTTTTGCTCTCAAAGACCAGGGATTCTTTGGTTTTCAGGCATTGTTTGTTTGATGTTGCCTTCACAGTGGTGAGGTCATCATCAGCAAACGCATCGATAAAGCTACTGTCTATCTCTGCGTTGTCTGACTGATATCCCAGTCCATTCAGGGCCTCTGTGATTAGGCTGTCTAACTTGGCATCCTCCATTTCCAGCTCAGAGAGAGGGACAGGGAGGTTACCAGCACCAGAGAACAGGTTGAGCTTCATGGGATCATCCTTATTGTCTCCCTTTGTTTCACTGTCAGATATCAGTTCTCCATTTTTATTGAGGCCCAAAAGCGATAAGTGTAAGTCAGAAGGGCACCTTGACATTGAAACATTTGACACAGACGATGCTGCTTTTGCCGGTTCAGCGTGAAACTTCCTGTTGTCTTCCATCTTTGATATGTCTTTGAGATCATTTTGTGCAAATGCATGCTGAGCACAGTATTGCTTGTGACCCAGGAAGGAGGCCAGATTGTTGAAATTCTGATCGCACTGCTTGCATGTCAGAAGCACATCTAACTGGTCAAGATTTGCTGCAGCTAACGAGGTCGCTAGCAGCTGATGTGCAGAGTACGGTGGTGGGGGCTGGTGATGCTCCACCCCAAAATTGTCCATGTAACCTTTGTTTCCATCCATGGCAGGCTTTGGATGTGTGCTGTTTTGCAGGTAGGACATCATGTCGTCTTTGGCTCTGTCTGATGCATAAGGCAAGTTTCTTGGAGCATCAGAGTGAAACTGGTGAGGGTGAGAGCTCAGGTGCTCTGATGGCAGCTGTGTTTTGGTTTGGGGCTGGTGATAAAATGGGTGAGGGGTTGCTGACTTTGACATGGGGATTTCCTCTGAATTGACGTTAACAGGACTGGTGGATGCAGGGGAGAGGGAGGAGCAGGTACTACTAGATGCAGGGTTATGAACTGGTGAGGGTAAGGGAGATTCATAAGGTGAAACCATCATAAGTCCCATGGGTGGGACCTGTAGCGGAGGATAGCTATAGTTTCTGGATGCTGCTGCTGCTGCTGCTGCTGGGAGAGGCTGGTTGAGTCCAAAATACACTGCCTTATTTTTGGATTCACATACTTGTGCATGGCTCATCTCTACTTTAAAAGTTGAGATTGTGTTACCGCTGTGTTTTACAGTTTCTTGTCTTTGGTTTGAAAACCCTTCACTACTTCTGCTGTTTGGATATGAGCTGGAAGTTTTCAGGGAGCTATGTTTATGTGACTTATTATCATCCTGCCAGTCAGATGGGGACACCATATAAGCCAATTTTTGACTGCTTATTTGCCTGGATAGTTCAACTCTGTTTTGGTTTGGCAGGGCAGTGGTCGGTCGTATCTGCTGCCATGGCATTCTGTTATTTTTAGATGAATTTGGCCTTTGGTCAAGTGCTGCCTGGTTCTGAAAATGAAACTTGTCATTCATATCTGCATACTGAATCGTGTTTTGATCAGCTTGTGAATACACCTTATTAGGCCCCTCCCATGAGTGTGGTAACCTATTTAGAACCTTGTTGTTGATGTTTTTATCAAAAGGTGTTGAACCTGTGTGAATGTTACCGACTGGAGGGTTGTTAAATGTTTTGTTAGCAAAGTGCATTTGGGAGCCTGAACCTTGTGAAATATTTCTCGCATGGTGCACACTTCCTTGAATAAGTGTTCTTTGGCTGGCGGCTGTGTCTTTGGGGTGACAGTTCCTCTTACTCCCAGAGGTGATGCCTGCATCTCTGCTGTCTGCCTGTCCAATAATGTCTGTGCTCTCAGGAAGGGCAGCCTTCCCCTGCTCTGACTGCTGTGAATTGGAGCCAGAGCTGTCACTGCTGGCTGAGTCCTCACTCAGATTCCTGGGACACTGGATGGAGGACGCTACGCCTTGAATAAACTGTGACTGTGGTGGTTGAGGATAAGAGCTTCTATCCTCCTGCTGCTGTTCATTATTGAACTGAGTGCTGTTCTGAGCAATGTTTTGTCCTTCTCCTGGTGTAAAGGAAAAAGAGTTGTGTGTCACATGAACAGAACTTATTGAGGAGTCTGAAAAGTCTTGGGATTGGGGGTTCTGTTCACAGGGAAAAGAGTCAGAGGTTGATTCTTCCAGAAAATGATATCCATATTGAAATGGACCAGGCACAAAGGCACTTGCCTTATTAGCTTCTGTAAGGGCAGTGGATTTTTGCGATGAAACCCCATAGTTAGCACCATTAAAAGTCCTTTCTGGAGACTGCCATGTGTTAGATCCACTTAGCTGAAACTCAGACAGGATCAGCTGGTTGCTGGGCTGCGTGCTGTTATTCTCCATTGAGGCAGGCTGCTGCTGCTGCTGCGACAGGGGTGGATGCGGATGGGATGTTCCACTTGAGGAAACCAGTGCCTGTGAGGTATAGCTTGCGGAGGTAAGGTTAGAGGAGGCCTCCTGGAAGCAGCGGCTATAGTTGAGCTCCTCTTGCTGTAGTTCGGCCTCTCTCTCTGGTATACTGGGAACGTGGAATCTGTAGCTGCCAGAGACTGGGCCACGACTGGTCTCCAACTTCTTGGGTGGCGAAACCTTCTGCTGCGGGTAGGCAATACCAATGGTCGGGTTGGAGCGTGGATTTGTAATGCTAAGTCTGTACAGCTGCTGTGGGTTGCCACGCTCTGTCTTTCCTGACCGCTTTCCCTTCTCTCGGCTGCGGCCCTTTCCACTTGGGGACTGGGGGCTGCCTTTGCCGGTCGACCAAGCCCCGTCAGTGGCAAATTTCGATCTGTTCTGCAGTAAACTGAAGTCAATCTTCCCTGCTTGTTGTGGCCGTATTACAGCCTCACGCTGCTGAGGACAGTCCCTTTCCTTCTCTAGTTTCTCAACTTTGGCCCCTCTGCCGCTGGCTCTGGTCTCAGTGCCTGCGTTTGAAAAGTGCTCTGAAGACTCCTTTGTGGTTTTGTCACTCTGCTGTTCCGGTGCCGTCCCCTCATCCTGCAGTTTGGACTCAGCGTCCAGCTCTTTGACAGCATGCATTCGCTGAGTCTCTCCTGCCATGGTGCACAATGCGTGCTATGAAGGCCTGGTCCTCAGAAGTGCTATCTGGGAGACAGGGGCATTGTCTTCTGGGTAGTATGAATCAGTACACGTCCAGTGGCAGGAACTGCAGGGACAGGGCTCCTCGCTGCAGGCTCATCTCTTCACTTTCATTGTGAACCGTGGATATGGCACAAAAGCAAAGCAGTCCTGGAAGAAGAGGAGAACAGAGAGGGATCAGACATGCTTTTACTGTTTAATTAGAAAAAAAAATGTGTGTGATTAGATGATGTACTTTTTAAAGCGAAGACAACACTATCTGAACATGCTAGCAAAGCATTTAACACCATAACAGAAATAAACTTCTTTGAAATCCACACAAAAAACATTATTTGTTCATTTTTTTGTGAAATGTGAGGAATGTATGCATGAAACAAATAAAGTTATGACAGGATGAGTTCAGAAGATAGATTACAAAAATAAACAATACAAAACTCTACTTTCATGTGTGAGAAAAAGTGCAATATATACAATATTCCTAGTTTTGGCCAGCAGAGAGCACTATTGCAGCATTTCACAGAAGTGCTGCACAAGAACTCGTGAAATCTATGGGGAATTTAAAACACTGTTAAACTCAAGTACTTCAAGTCTTGGAGATACTACTAACACTTAAAGTCTTTACTCCTGACAAAAATAAAAAGACATTTAAAACAAGTAAATGTCGCCTCATTTAAGAGTTGGACCACTTCCTGCTTTATGGCAGCGGATCGATGGCTGTACAAGTATGACGGTCAAAATCCTCTGCATACACAGTCACACAAAGACAGTTTGGTGTTGAAGTGATGAAACTCACTACAGTGCTGAGGAGGAGAAAATACAGTACATGGATCCAAAAAGCACTGCCAGTAAATGAATCACAGACTCCTTAAGAGCAGGAACACAATGCCACAGTGTTCTAATTCTACAGAAGGGCTGCAGGTTTAGATCATGGAGGAATATCAGGGATTAGTCAGTCAGCCATTAGACAGTGAGAACTGTGGGCACACTGACGTTTGTTGCCTTTCCTCAGACATCCCAGACACAACTTCTCAGGTCCCAGTTTACTTTGGCCCTCCACTGCCTCTGCCTCTTTTGAGGTCAGACCAGATGAAACTTGGATTTAGCACAGAAATGTAATTTCTAGGCCTGGTAACTAAACTTCTACCCCACCTTCTTGTCTGCCTTCCCCCTTGCTGTTACCAAAGTCAATCACGGGGTAAACACCACCTAACAAGTGCATTTGGGTTCAAGCCTCTTTTTGGCTAACCTCCACCCTGCTGAAGTGTCCTTAAGCAAGATACATTCCTGGACAGTTTCAGGGGTGCTCTTATGGTTTTCTCAGGAGGGTATTTAAAGGGGAGGAGTGAGCAAAAAGCGTGCAATTACGTTGCAGTATTGCTGCATCAGTGTGGCACATGTGAACTTTTGTATAGAGCCTCTATCCATCCATCTATCAGGTCAAGTCATTTTAATTTATAAAGCCCAGAATCACAAATCACAATGTACTTAAGGGCAAATAACAATCTGTTCTGCACACACCACCCTGCAATTTGACTGAGAAAAAACTCCTCCCAAAAGTCCCTCTAACAGGCAAAAAAAAAAGAAAAGAAAACACAGGCAGAGGAGGAGATGGATGACTATTAAGTAGATTATCAAACACACACACAACAGGATGCATTGCCTTTCTGCATCATAAATTTTAAACCAGTTATGGATAATCAACCAAAATATAGTTAAAAATACACAACACTGCGCAGTGGACTGATGATGCTGACATCTTAAAATTAATGAACAAAAAGGATACATAAATTTAATGTCCTGTTATCAGGTTTGAGAAGTGAATGTGCTTAACTGCATATTGCCTTTGCAAAGATGCAGAAAATATGTCCATCAAATCTCCATCCCCATCAGTCTCTTAGGAGATTATGTTGGTCTGCTCTCCCAGGGTCATTTTAAGATTAGCATCAGATGTTTCCATCATAAGTACTTGCATGCTGCTCCACAAGTTCAGGAGCTCAGCTTTTATCAGCTAGCCTAAGATAATGCACTGATTTAATTAGGATTGTACACACACATACATTCTTTTTCTCTTTTTGGTTGCTAAAGCTCCTTGGTCGAGAGCAAAGGAGCTGAAGAAATGCTCCCTTTGTTTGAAAAAAAGAATGTGAGGTGAGGCGCCACAGCCAAACAATGCATGCAATGGTTTTTCAAAATATCTGCTTTTAGGTGGGTGTAGCAAAGTTCTATTTTAAAACAAACAACAGTATTTCTTGAGTGCAGTATGCTCTCCAGTGAAGACTTCATAGGAAAAAAAAAAGTCACACACTTTTTTTTTTTTTAACACACATAGATTTTCCTTAGTAGAGATCCTATCTGATCATGTCAGCATTGTTGTAATAAGACTGTTTGACATGAGTTTAGTGCTGATAATCATGTAGATGATGACAGACTGTACATGAGTAAATCCTTCATGAACTCTGGTAAAATAACCAAACCACAGTCATGTTGAAACATAGTGCTGTTCACAATTAAAAGCACATTATTTCACCAGAACGTGCCTAGCTGCTTTATTAATGGTAGAAGTGTTAAAAACTGCATGGTGTGTTGACTGCTTTATGGTGTAAATGGAAGCTCACAGCCCCAGAGGAGGGGACTGAAGATGCTTTAGGGGCCCCACCGGTGCACATGAGGTCCCAAAGGGCAAATTTATTTAGTGTATAAAGTCAAGGCCCTCTTGCAGGCTGAGAGAGGAGGACAGGGCCCGGGGATGCAGGAATCAGATAAGATGGTCCAGCCTGTAACATTGTATCTTGAGGGCAATGTTTATGTCCACAGACCAGTGGCCGATGTGTCAAGATACCACCTGACAAATAGATTAGTGAGACACGACCCTCCACTTTTACCCAGAGGGATCACTCTCTGCCGTGTGTTTCCTTGTCCCATCCTCTGTAAAACCTCCCAGAGGTATTTAGCAGGTTGGGAGGGAGGCTTGAGGCTGAGACCTGGCTGAGTTTAGGCTGGTTGTGAAAAATCACATCCCCTCTACAGCTCCACACAATCTGAAAGCCAGAGTGTCTGCAGCTATCCCTGCCACTGGGTTGGGGAAACGGGTGTGAATGGCCCTGGCAGCATTTCCACCAGGAAGTGCTTGATCCAGCTCCACAGAGTCAACACTCACAATCATACATCATAGCCCCAATTGTATTTACTCAGACTGGCCGATGGGGTTTGGGGCTGAGGATGGATGCCTCCAGCAACAAAAAGAACAGTATGAGGATCACAGGGGCCTCACAGATGTAGCACCAAAGCCCGAGATGTCACTTTACAATGAGTAAGGGCTCATTTATGTCCTAACAAATGCCATGTGCACTTCCTCTACAGCTCTGAGCAGCCAGATAACTCTGCCCTTACACCTTTCTCATCTAAATAAGGCCAGAGTTATTCTCAGACACAGACTTTATTCATATCAATCTGCCAATTTGGTGGCAGTTGACATATATAAATTTCTCTTGGACTGTGTGTAAAGAGGGTGCAGGGTGACAGAATTGCAAGCTAAGCACAAGTTAATATCAAATCCTGTGTAACTGGTCTAAGAGTTGTGCCATAAAAGTGTGTTTTAGTGGGGATTTACAAGTCAATTAAGGCTGTGTGAGTGTGTGTTCCTTAGGCCTCCTGTCAAATCACTAAGTTTCTCAAGCTGCAGCGCCCCATATGGCTTCACCACAACACCACCCTAATGCTCGAGACTGCTGAGTGCTGAAGAATTGGTGTGTTTGTGGTACATGGAGTGGAAGTGTGTTTTGTGCATGTGTGTATGTGTGTGTATGTATGTGTATTAGAGATTACATGACTAGAGCAAAACTGGAAAAACTAGAGGTTTTTTCATTACTTACACAGGGGCATACATTACTCTGAGAGTTGAGGAAGTGGGTAAAAGGTGCTTGAATGAAAACTCAATTTCCTGAAAGTCTTTTTCCTGTCATTTTGGTTCAGGATGTATGTGGTGTTGGCTTGAGTGAAAATATGCTGGTAACACCATGAAAATCTCTGTCGACTCATCACATCAGTGCTTTAAGCTTGTAATTGCTTTCGCGATTTCTATTTTCCAAGAAGCCAAAGCCCCTCATAAGCTCTGTATCTCTCCAACTCAGTTAACTTAAAAGGCTTAAGACTCAGTGTCTCTTTTTTCTGAGGTTTTCAACATTTCTATTGATGTTTGTTCTGTAACAGGAGAGCACCCAAAGGTGGCTAAAAACAATGATAAAAGCAGACTGTAGCTGCCAAGAGAGTCAGTCCTGTCCAGCATAAGATGCAGCACAAAACAGATGAAGACAATGACCCTCCAGAGACAAAAAGCATTATTAAAGCCAAAAGAGGGACAACAGCAGGCTGAGCAATCCACCTCTACAAACAATGACTCCCTTTATTATAATCTAAATCAATAACTGGCATTAGCAGGAATTTCCGAACGCGTTCAGCTTTTCCAGATGCTCCCTTTGCTGAAATATCACCACAGAGTTGTCTCAAAGACCACTGCGAGGGAGAAGACAGATGAAGACGATGGGTCAGAAGATCAGAGGTGATGAAGAGGAGAGAAGAGGAGGAAAAATAATCTTGACAAGAGCAGTAGGGGAGCTCGAGAGTGGGAAAATCAGACAAAGTGATGAGTGTAGGATGGTTAGAGGGGGGTGTTCAGTATTCTGTGTTGCCCTGTGGGCTGTGTAATAGGAGGGATGCAGGGGGAAGAGGATCAGGTGGCGGACTGAGAGCTGTCTGACTGCTCTCCTCACACCTCTCCCAGTGTGACTGGTCCAGCGGGGAGAATGCGCAGCGAGAAAAAGGCTGGCCCGGGCCCATGGCCGGGGCGCGCCGCCAAGCCCTCGGTCAGCGTGCCTGCCTACTCTTCTGTATTTTTGGAAACATCCATTATACAAACAATTTGCCTTTAAGATCTTAAGATCCATTTTAAAGCAGTAAAGGAGAGGAGATATGTCAGCACTGTGAGAAGAGCCCAGCATGCTTTCATAGCTATACCACCAAACTGTTATTAATGCAGAAGCTCTGGTTGTTGACGTGTGAACAGTAATAGTCTGTCAGTAGTTTACTAACTAAATTTCAACGATTTATGATTTGCAGAGTAATATTAATCCGTACTGGGAGGTTAAGCCCGAATATTTGAAAAATGCCAGAGAAACCGACGTTAGAGCACTTCAAATAAAACAGTGAGCTCAGTACTGAAGGAGGCCTGTTATACTTGTGCCTCCCTACCTCCACCACCCCTAACTCCACCCTTAACCCAATGTGGTTAGCTGCGCAGTGGGGAAGATGGAAGGAGCGCATGTATGTGTGTGTGTCAGACTGTCTCAGTATGTGAGTGTCTGTGTGCATGCATATGTGTGTGTGTGTGTGTGTGTGTGTCTACAGGGGTTTTGGTGTGTAATTCCAGAGGCTCCCCTCTACCCCCTCCCAAGTTTTTCCTCTTTCTCAGACGAGTTTTTTTTCTTGTATTTATTTTTTTTCTAACCGCTGGATTCTGGACTCAGTGTGTTTCCATATTGCAGACCACAGCATTCCACAAACATGATGGAATCTTTGTTTAAGAGTTATTTTTTCCTCTTTTTGACACAATTTCCCTTATTTCTGCATGTTAAAGGAACGTTACTTGTGTGGCCGTGCAAAAAAACAGGTCAAGTGTGTGATAGACTTTAAAACACAGTCGATTAGAACAGGATATTAGTGAAAGGGCAAGCTAAACAAAATTTCCTGACTCTCACTTATAGCCATGATAACCTTATCCTTAATGGATAAAATCCTTCATTCGAGTTTTATTCCTCTTGCATTCCTCCTTCAGCGAATCAATATTTGCTTGTCCTTTTTCTGCCAGAGCCAAAGTATTTGGTTGCTTCTCAAAATCAGCGAAGATTTATTAAATGTAAAAGACACTTTGAGATGGTATTGGACAAGAATTTATTAAAGACAGCTCATTGTTACCTCAAACTTAATCATCATCATCAAGTCTGATGCCGTGCTTGAGCATTTAAACGGGTAAATATTTTGAAAAGTTTTATTCAATTGCACATGCTAAAAAAATTCCACTTTAAAAAATAACTGGCATTGGTCGCATATATTTGGATATTAAGAAGGTAAGAGACACTTAATTTTTTTCAAACCTCACCACACACCCTGAAAGACATCCTGAATTATCAGTTATTTAACCCTGGTTAAAAGGTAACCAAGCGAAACTGTGATTTTAAAATTACAACTGAGTCAAGAAAACTTTGAATCTGGATGTGGTGAACGGACCTCCCACACACATAAACAAAAGATGACAGATGAAATATGGCAGTCTTGACTTCAACAAATTCTGCTACACACACTTCTAGAAAATCATAAATCTTTGGTTCTAATTGTGATCCAAAAAATGCCAAAGAGAGCCCAACCAGCAATAAAGCAACAAACATTAAAAAAAGATAAACCGAAAAATCCGTTTCATATGCCAACAAATGAAATATTGCCATTCAGCTGTGAAAGAAAACTCATTTGAATTTTGTTATGGCGGTATTTAAAGGCTGACTTGACAGAATTCAGTTTTACCTGCAAATGTAACATCTTCATTCTGTCGGGTCTATAGAAATATAAACATGCATGTGTGCAAGCCCACATTCAGATGCAAGTAGCTAATGACAGCCACACATACAAGCTATTTCAGCATTTAGTTTTATATATAAAAGTATGGCTTTTGTATTTTTCTAATATAAATATACATCTTAGCAGCTCCAAAGTTTTTAAGTTATGCTGTATTTCAGGAAGACTTTAGAGGCCTCCACTGATAAATGCTAATTTTGAAATGTATCACAGAGGAAGCCTTTTGTTTGTGTAACAACTAGCTAAATAACAGTTATACTGCTTTATTGCTCACATATCCTCTTCCATGAGGAAGCCAGCAGCAGTGAGAGAAGTTCAGGAAGTTGACCACCACATAGGTGAAAGTCCAGAGAGGAGACTGGGCCTGCAGAGGCAGACTCGCAGCCCATGGCCTCAAGGGACGCAGCCCTTTCTTACTGACCCGTCAACCTCCCTCCCATGAATCAATGCACAGACTCACCTGAGACAAGCATGCACAGGCAAGCAGGGCTGGAGGTAACTGTCCTCATGTCACTTAGCCCACATGTTTTGACAGAAGCCCCTTTATCCAAATACAGTGTGTAATGCATAATTGGCAAAGCACTTATTCAGCAGTACACATGCTTCTATTTGTACAGCATAACTAAGTGTCACAAAAGCTGGATAATGATTTTTACAGGCGACATGAAGTTGGTGCTTAGGGCTAATGTTTTGAACAGTCAGGAAATTTCATATTCTCCAGTAAAAGAGCTAAAAGCAACCCTACCCTCATCTGGAATTTGACATTTCATGTGTTCTTGTGAAATAAATAAGTCAAGTACAGTACAAACCATAAAGTTTAATCTTGTTAAAATAAATGCTTTGATTTGTTTCTCTTGTATACAGCTGAAACTAAGTGATTTAAGGCTGATGAGCCTCCAAACTATGTATCCTCTTGATTAATGTTTTGTAAATGTTTTTTTATGATAAATATGTGATAAAAAGAGTGATGTACCCTCTGCCTCTGCAGTAAAATTTTGGGGAAAAAAAACTTAAAAGTGTGATTTGGGCAGGTTGGGAGTGGCAGAAATCCGAATTCTGATACTCTGCCAGTATCGGGATAAAGTCTGTTTGGTCTTAACTCCAACATACCTGCAGGCCATGACCTTTCACCCTCAGGTGAGACCTTTGCTTATAAGTCTTAGAGGGAGGTTTCTTTACGTACAATCCAAACAACAGGACTGACAGTCAAGTTCCAACACGTGATTGTAAAAGAGGGGATTTTCCTTTATTTGGAGAAAGTAGGCTACCTAAATGCACCATAAATCAATGCCAAATTAAACAAGCTAATTCTCGTGATATACAGCTTCCTTGTGAGAATACAGAGCTGGCTGTTATACAAAAGCACTACTTATAAATGAACCTTTGGTCTAAGTTCATGTTTGCAATTTAAAGAGACGAGCGTGTCAGGTTTACACGAATGCACTGATTGCGTGTGAGAACTTTTGCACACTTAGTTAGGTATAATTGTATATATGTGCATCTCTCTGAGGGTGACTGTGTATCGTTTAGGCATGAAAATGCTTTCATGTGTAATGTCAGTATATATTCTGTGACTGACATGCCCTTTGATAGAGGGTTTATAAAGGTTTCTGTCATGTTACTCTTCTAAGCTCAGGTAAATGAATCAAAAGTGTTTCAGTTAAATTGGATGCTGGTACACATATTTAAATCAAAGAGTACGCACACTTGTGACAGGAAGTCATTCATTTCCTATGGACTTGGCACAAATTAATATGTGATGTGTGCTGAGAAACACAAAATAAAACCCGGGGGCTGGAGCTGAGAAAAGAACAGGGCCTGAAAAGCATCTCGCTCCCACCTTACAACAAGAGGATCTCTCTGGAGAAAGACTGTTAATAAGTGACCTCAGCAACCAAACAAATAAACCGCTCCTTTCAGAAGCTACGCTCCTTAAATTCATGGATGCGTATTGCCAAGGCAACAACACTAACAGCTGGGCTAGCTGACCACAAGAGCAATATAGTGAAATACAGAGTGTCTGCTGCCCGAGGCTAAGTTAGCCTCAACAAATAGTGCTACACAGGATGTGTAATTTCAAGGGAGGGAATGTGAGGTCTGCTGTGGTGAGTAAAATATCGACTCAGTGAGGTAGTATTGATGCATTCATGGTTAGCAAAGGTTTGAAAGATGAAGAACAGATGAAGCAGAGATAGAGAGGCAGATGTCAACTAGTTCCACTGATTGGCTGAAATATTGTTTGTTTCCCATCTAGAGAGCCAGGGCACAAACACAGGATTTTTCCAGGAGATGAGAACACAGAAAAAACAGCTAGCAAACCGTGATGCTATGTTAGCTACAAGAAAACTGTGTTGGATTAGAATTGTTGAATGCACTTTAAGGTTCATCTGCTTCCAAAGCAAAAACACCAGATGCATTCCCCTGCCTTTTTGCTTTTTTCCCTCACTCTGTCTTTCTTTGCTGTGTCCATTTCTTTCTCCAACCCACATGAACAAGAAAGCAGATCTCTTTAGTTTGACAGAAGTTCACAGGAAGTGAGGGGCAGGTGGGGGTTGGTGCTCGGAGGAAACAAAAACATTTGTAGAAAACTTAGAATGAATGTTAGCGGAGAAAGTGCATGATTGACAGTCACGGCTTAATGCTAGAAGCAACACAGCTAATTTAAAGGATATGATCATGTGCCGAGGTTTTTTGGAACTAAGTGTATTGGGGTGAACTTGAGCAGTTTTTTTTTTTTTCTACAACTATTCCAATACATATAGTAAGAGAAGGGTGGAAAGGGTAGCAAAAAAAAAAACATTGCGTAATTTTTTACTCTCCCTTTTTTATTCTTCAGTCCAATTTGCACCAATGCCAAGATCAGTAGTCCCCTGGCAAATGGTAAAGAGGGAATTCCAGGCACAGTGTGCGTGAGTCAGTACCAGCATTTTCCAAATTCACCCTGCCTGTCTTCCTTTAAATAGTCCAAGGAAATGTCCAAATGACCTAATTACGACTCAGGCTTTCCTAAGTAGCCTGTGTCAACGCATGACATGGTGTACAAAAATACACATAATCACAAAACAGCAGGGCTTTGGTGGCAGCGAAGCCTGTTTTTCATCTGTTTGGTTTTATTAGCGTTACGCTGGGACACTGAGCTGGATTCTGTCTGTGTCTATGTTCCTCTCTGTTGTGTCTCGGCTCTCAAAGCTTTCCATGGCCTGGGCAGACCTTCAAAGGCTCAGTGGAGCTAAACGATTTGCCAGAGACATAGATTTGACCAGATCACTTCATCACACTTTAATCTATGTCACAATAATGCAAACCGCAAGACTCTGTTGCAGCACTACATTGTGCATTACCAAAATAAAGTCAAAGTACTGGAGTTCCCACTCTGATGGGCACTCGTACACAAAGGCTGCCTTGCCTGAACAAACACTATTAAATAATTGTTTCTATTTTGGGGCCCCAACACTTTGTCCACTTCAACTGCTTAGTTTAACCTAAAGCAGCGCTTGGAAACAATAACAATATATCCTGTTCAAACAAAAGCCTCATTCATAGCAAGTGAAGTTCAGCTTAGCTGTCATTTAGTGACATTTCTGCCGGGTTCTAACTTTAACCTTTTACTGTGTTTGTTTATGTAACAGTGCGGGAGACAAGTTGGTATGCATCCTGCTCAAAACCACTTTATGGTAATGGTTTGGAAATAGCCAAGACAATTAAAGCAAAATGAAGGGGAAAGTGATGGACTAGTTGGAGTGAGTTGGAGTGCCTCAAATTCCTACTCAGTGTTTAAAATTAGTGTTTGTCAATGGGCCACCTTTGTGAAAGAGGCACTTTTTATTTGCAGCTGCAAAAACTATCTATAAATACAGAGCAAGGGGGAATGATGACCTTGGGCAGTTGAAGGATCTGAAATAAGATATAACAGAGTTTGGCTATTAACCTACAACAATTACTATAGGTTGCCTGAGAAATCCAAAGGTCCCAAAGAGGGAGATGATATGAGGAAGAGGAAAGGAAGTCAAGCAGAGAGGAGACGGATTCCAGCTCCCATGGCTTTGAATACTATCTGCCAATCTAGTTCTGGTTTAAAATGGTATAATGCAGCAGCTTTTCCAGAAAGGACAGATACAGTTCAACAGGTTCCTCCATGGTGTGCCTCAGAAAAATTAACCTGCTGTACACCTGTAACTTTATCTTCCATGTCCAATTTTAGTATCATTTTCATCATTCCTTGCTTTGCAATAATGGAAGATTTTATAGATAAGATTTTGGGCTGTTGTCCAGCCATGTCAAATTTTGGCAGAGACCTCTGTAGTGCTCTGGAAAACATCTTTTCTCATCAGATCAGAGACTAGATTAGCAGAAGCCCACACTGTCACTTGTGTTGAGTTCATACCCTCATTTTCTGTCCCCTTCTCTCTCATCTCTTCCCTCTCTCTGTCTCTTGGTCCCTTATGGGGGTGGCCTGTGTCTCGCTGTGGCTGCAGCAGGAGGACTACCTGATGTGTCGCTGTGCAGAACGGGACCAAGGGGTCTGCTGTTGAAAAGGGGCTCTGTGCTGCATCTGCAGATCGCCTTACACAACCACTTCCTGCTTCCGACCCACTCCTCACAGGCAGCCCTGTGTGCCAGGGCCGAAAAAAGCGCAAACAGAGGGGTTCAGTCCACCCAGGGGCTGAGCACAGGACCCTATTCATCCTCTCCCCAATGCTCCTCCCTGCTTCTTCCCTACCAGGATGGCTTTATTTTAAAATTCCCAAATATTCCCCTCTCTGAGGCATTTAGATCAACTAGACGCTCATTCCCTCCTTTCAGTGGTGCTTGACAGACGAACTGTGTCAGTGCTGCCCCCAGACCGGGGAGGTGAAACGTGTTGGTGTTAAGTATTTGTACTCTGTCTGTCTGTCTGTCTAGCCTCACCACACCTCTGGCATCTGTCTTGTTACATAAGAAAAGAAAAAGAGGAGCAAGATCATAAATTAAAGGACAATTTCCATTTGAGAAACAAAAAGTTAGGGAGATACTTTTTTAAATGACTCTTGAAGTTTACAGTGAAAAAAAATTTATACTGGATGGGAACCCTCGTGGTCACAGGGGGGGCAGGTGGGTTTGGGTGTTGTGCTGCTATTCCTGGAATGCTTACTTTGTCCCATCAGGACTTGGCAACAGTTGGGAGGACAGGAGCCGGAGGATAATGGACTCCAACTACGTTGGACTATTTAAGCAGAGACCCAATAAGGGGCAAAGGGGGCAGGGGTATTTAAGAGTCTTGGGGAAATGGCAAAGTGGGCAAATAACTCTTAAGACAAACAAACCCAGAGAATTAATGATGAGTCTGTCACTGGACTGGATGTTTACGCTTTCCCCCCGCTGTATATTGCGGGGGGGGGGGGCAAACAGACTGAGCAACAGTCTGTTTTCACTACTGTCCTTGTCGTTTCTACCTTCAGTCATTGGACACTGCCTTGTTTTTCTACTTTAAACGCATTAAAACAGTACCCGATACGTCTATTCCTACCAGGGGGATAGAAAAACATTTAGCCTGCCGGCTCCCTGGGCTTCCCCCTCGGATGTCAGCCTCAGATGAGGGTGAGAAGAATGACGCTCTGTACAACCACTGCAAGAAGCCATTCATGCAGCCACAGCTCAGCCACAGAGAGTGTGTAGCACTGACCCATGGTGGCTGGAACAGAATCAGTACTGATCCAGTCCCCGCTGTCCCAACGCTACACAACACCAGTATTGATCTAGTCCATGCTAGATGGGACCGCACTACTAAGACAACATGTCCACTGATTCAGCAGGATCATCAGGTTCGACCAATGTAGACAAGCACCACCACTGATTCAACCAGACGGACAGGCCTGCAGGATACTGCTCAACTGGCTCAGTCAACACCTGCAGAAATGAGAGGATACTACACTCTGTCCAAGACTGAATCACTACAGCCTGTCAGAAACAACATCGCTATTACTGACTGAGCTCTGTTATGGTATTACAGTGTATCTACCCAGTCTCTGTTTACAGAACTAATCTCTGGTCGATCAACAAACTCTGCAACCCAGACTACTGTAAATTCTTTCCCACTCTCGCCATTACCTTTGCCATGTTGAACAGGAGACCTTATTATAGGTCAGTGGCTGACTGAAGGCTGAGGGAACAAACCAAAGCCCCTGGCAGAGCTCACGTTGTTCCCCCTCAGACCTGCTCAGGCTCACTGGAGACCAGTGCTGGAGGCCGGGACAGAGAGAGTGGCTTCTGTGCTTCAACTGCGCCAAACCTCTCTGGCTTCACATGCCTGTGTGTGAGGCAGGCGGCTGGGCCAAGCCAAAGAGCGACCCAAAGAGAATGCTGTGTACTTTGGAGTATTTATTCTAAACCCATGTCGTATGGAAAGTATACCAATTCAGGGGCACTTCATACAGTATTTCAATAAAAAGACACAAAGATAACACAATTTTCCATTCCTGTGATATGTTTACTTTTCTGAGAGGATGCAGAATGAATGAGGTTGTTTTATTCCAAGTCTGTCAGATGATCCTACGCTAAAGACCCCAAACCTACTGAAAGGGCAAAAGTGCTTCTGACACAAGTGTGGATTACTGCAGCAGCCTCACAGCAGAAGATATACAAATCCTTGGATATCAGTGAGAGTTTACACATTTTTTGCTGACCTCAAACACACTGCTGGCAGAAAATCTTTAAGGGCATCATTCATCATGACAAAATAAACCACTCGGACTTTGATTGTAATTTTATCAGCATTTCTTAAGCCACAGCTGCCCCGTTATCAAACTGATCTTTTTTCTGAGTCACTGTGGGAGCTGTTTGATAAGGCCTGGATCGGGAACATCCCTTGGATCTTCTACATACTGCAGCAAAAGAGTATATGCAAGCTTGAGTAATCCTGTCCTCCATCACATGAATCATACTTTCCCTCTCCTTCCTATTTTTACAGCTGCTGTGCATCTAGATCTGCTCAAGCACTTTCCTCCTCGGTGACTGAGAAAGACAAGGAACCCAGAGTGTTCAAGACTCCGGTTCTCACAGTCACTCTGCTTGCTTTCCGTCACTGCATAAACAACCACCTACGATCCCCTCTTGACCTTCAAACGCACGCAAACATTCGTGCCCACAGACGTGTGTGCAAGAGTGTGGTGATGCACGCTCATCTATTTCAGGGAAATCCAGTCTGAGAATGAGCTATGATTTACAGGCTCTGTTTTTCCACTTTGACTGACTTTACACGGCGGGAGGTAAAACTTCAAGAATGTGATGCCATATTAGACTGTCACATATTCAAAACTTGGAAAACATAAAGTAAACAATGAACTGTGGTGTTGACAATGGTCAGCGCTCAAATCAGAGACAGGATGCAATAGATGAGTCACTTAAAACTAAGAAACCTTTGAGGATTACCACAAACAATAGTTTCTGAAGTCAGAAATTAGGATAAATCAGTGAATAAGATACACAAAAGTGAAAGACGGACTTAACTCAGGTTTTTAGCTGGGAACTGTTTATCCTTTTCAGTGTTTATATGTTTTAGTGTATACAGCTATAATGATGTTTCACATTTCAGACAGCTTGTAAAATCCCAATCAATAACACAAATGACATGACCATAGTGACTTTTACTGTACAGTTTGCCAGCTTTTTTTTGCTTTTAGTGCAATATACATGAGGCAGATGAAAACATTTGCATTTGCACAGGCTGAGGTCAGGATAGCACACTGTAATTTATGTGTCAACCTCTGCACGCACGAAATGTGTTAGTGTTGCACCCATGAGCAACTCTGATGAATAAACCATTTGGCCAAGCTGTTGGGATCGGAAGCCTCGCCACAGTCCATTAAAAGGCCGAGACAGAGCAAGGGTCTGTAATTCTGCGCCTTTGACCTCTTAGCTCTTTATTGTGGTCCTAATGCTGCCCTCAATGGCGCTCCATTAGAAAAACTGCCTGTCTGGACTGTGGTCTGCCTGTTGCCCTTTTGCCCTCGCTTCAATTTGTCATGCCAGCCTCGCGTGCCCAACCATTTGTGTTGGCACAGCTTGCATCTCTGGGGCAACAGGAAAGCCATTAATCTAAGTTCAGTGGGTCTTTAGGAGCCATGTGAGGACCATTGGTGACCTAAACACGCCCTGATCTTGGTCAAAGATGCAGTCAGAAATAGGTGCAATAGTTCAACAGTTGTGTATAAATATCCAAACTGTATGCTAAATATATCAGAGTTATGTAAAACGTAATGTTTTTACATGTTTTTGATCCTATTTTCCGGTTCTGTTTCTACTCATTGAGGAATGATTATGTCTGAGGAATTCTGAGTGTGCCTTGGATAAGTGTACTTTTGCATGCAAACACTGCACATTCCCAATATAAATGCACAGTTGTCATATCACACCCTCTTCATCTGCTACAACATGACTTTAAAGACTTTAAAGACTCAAAATTACATAAACTTATTTTTGTTTTCACAAAGAAGACATGTTTAAAGTTCATGCACTGAAAACTATGTGGAGGAGTACACAAATGCAACAGCTTTTCTCTGGAGAGATGGAGAGAGAGTGGACTCTCTGCATCCCTTATCCACCTTGCTATCAAGCTAGCAGAGAGAGGAGCAGAGGGCAATTAAAGTGAAATATAAGGCTGTTAAGTTTTTGAAAGGATGTGAAACGTTAAAAGCACTGACCAACTTCAGAGACTGAAAAACCCAAATCTCTGTTGTGGGGTTTTAAATGACCAGTGAATACTTGCTGTTAAGACAAAAATTGAAATTCTACCCAAGGACATTTTGTCTTATACTGGAAGTACCTCCCTTTCTATGGCAAGATTAGCGACCACTATTCCTTCAAAGCCGCGGTGAAAGTCAGCAGAGAACATTTGAGGACAGCAGTGTTCTCTGTATATGCGTAATCGTGTCCGCAGGGTTTAACAGTCATCGCAGTTCTTGTCTAGTTGACCACAATCTAGTGAGGAATTTATGAATGGCATTCTGTTAGTCACGGGCTAAGCTAGTTCTGTGCTGTTCTCACTTCTCCCCTGCGTGTGCTGCTGTGGCTCCGACAGGCTTGATGATGCAATCTCTCCACAGACGCCCAGCTGATGTTCCATTGTTAAAAAAAAGAGAAAAACGTAATGGTGGTAGGGGGTTAGAGCCCCCTTTAAAGGGGAAAAATGACATCACAGTAGTAAAAAGGCACTCCTGATAAGGTATGTGACTTGAGCATATTTCTGTGATCTTGCTTCAGTCTTGAAAGGTCCACATGTCGTTTATCAGCTTTGTTCTTTAATTGCGCTGCTGTGATTTTACAGCGCTGCTCCTTATGTCGTCCGAGTGCATATCTGAACAATATGTAACTGTTGGCAGTCGTAGTGTGGGTGCGTGCTATAAAGAGAAAGCAGTAAGGATGGTGTGATGTCTTTACTAGCCCCTGCTTAAGCTGGAATGTTGAGATCAAACACGCGTCACGTCTCTCACTCAGGTCAGAGGAAGGGTGCTGAGAGGTACAGCAGGTTCACTGTGTGACGATCACAGTCGATTCCACCTGGTCTAAGCTGTGCCAGATTTGCTCCAGATTGTTCAGAGAGACAAAACCATGGGTGTGTCCAGTCTAGGGACGTCTCCTCCTAAATGAATGTTAGTGAATAAAGCCAGAGATTGTTTAAGTTTCCATGGGAGGATCTCAACATCCCAGAGACAGTGTGTACTATTCTTAGAACCCATTCCCCTCAGAAGTTTCTGGCCCAAATGACCAGATCCCAGTCCCCCATTGAAAACAAACCAACACTCACCTGTTCCATTCATTTTCCTGGCAGACAGGGGAAGAAGAAGAAGAAGAACATAACGGTAACAGAGATGAGCATGACACACCAGGCTGGGTGGCTGGCTGAACTGGTACAGTAGCGAGTTGTGAGTCAGACACTGAGACTGGAAAGCAGGGAAGCAATTTGAAGAATGGGTGACTATGTAGTGTGTGTATGTGTGTGTGTGTGTGTGTGTGTGTGTGTGTGTGATTCACTGCTTGTGTGGTGAACAGCTCTGAGAGAAGGGCAATGCCACCGGGCCCAGTAAAAGCTCGTCTGTTATTCCACATTTCCAAGCACTAGGTGCTTTTATTGCAGCACCAAGACTAACAAAGGCCTCGGGGCCAAATAGGTGTGTAATGGCATAGCACTGAGTCCGGCTGGCTCACTGGCGTGGGGAGAGGGAACAGTTGACAGCATAGTAGTCTGACCCACTCGGCAGTCCCTGCAGCTTTGTGAACTCATTCTCACTCTCTTGAAAGATTCATCTGTCCCACATCTTTCCCAGGACTCTCCCTTCTCTTCCTCCTTTGCTCTTACTCCGTCTCTGCCCTCCCACTTGTGCTCCATTTTCCATCCTAATCCCTCCCTCTCTTCTCGTCCTCTTTCTCCCTTCTTCTTCTTGTTTTGTCCTCTGCAGCACTTTGACTCTCCCTCTTAGGAGACAGACTCTTTAACAAGCCTGCCCCAGTGGGCAGTAGACAGAACGGGGAGGTTATTTTTAGATTGCACACAGATTAAAAGTGGAAGGTTTTTCTTCATCCTTGTAAAGAGTCCTCCTTCCTCTCTTTCAGTCTGTAATGGAGTTTAGCATCTCTGTGGGGGATCTCGTGTTTCCACTCCCACACATACTCTTCCCCTCCCCACTGCCAGACTCATCTCACCCCCTCCACCAACACACTCATCCTCTCCAAACACTGACATCATTTGACAGACCGAACTCCTTCCTCTGCCTGTGGGGGCTGTTCTGTTCCGTCTGTACAGCGTGAAATAGGTGAACTTGGTTCCTGACACTTATCAAAGAGCAGGAGAAAAAAATGTAGCTGTCAGAAAAACACACACATCAGCTGCAGGGGGAAAAAACCGAGCCTGATATTTCATTACAGCTTTAGTTGGGGTGCTCTTCTCCTCGCATGACCTTTTCTTTAGCCACACTGCCACTGGCTTTACATTCACATATGCATACATGTACACATAGGCTGTTTAAAGGGTGTTAAAAGAATACATCACACAACTGAATTACGTACAATTAGGCCAGCTCTTTATTCAGGAGTCTTGGAGCTGACGGGTGAGCTTACTTCAGCGTTTTCCTGTCCTGGAGCAAAACCAAAGTGTGACTTTTTCCTCCTTATGCTGCAGACTCTCACGCACACACAGACACGTATACACACTTCCCCCACCATGTGGATCACCTCATCTGTGGCCTGAACTGGAGAAAAGAGAGGGGGGACATGGCCCTCTGGGTTTTACTAGGCCTACTCTCAGTGACCCATGTTGGGGTCTGAAGTCGGATGCGGCTCCTGTTACTTTCCTTGACTACGGTCCCGTTCCTTTGAAAATATTCTGTTTTTAGCATTGCAGTTTTTCCCTCACAGTAAATTTGAAGGAGTGTACTTTTAAGGAGCGGATGATATTGCGTGGTAGAAGGCCTGGCAGAGACCAAGCAGGAAATCTTTCATTAAAACTCACTCAAGACCCGTCATGACTTAAAGCTCTGTGCTAGATATTGAATAATAAGCGACACAGAGTAACTCTGTTAAAGGGTTTATGATGCCTTCTGCCACAGTCTGACCAATGAGCCCTGGCAACTCAGTTGAAACCTGGCATTTCAGATAAATCATAGATTAAAGACTAAAATTTGAAGCCTCTGATGGGCAGCTGTGTTTGAAGTTGTCTGCAGGCCTGAGTGTGCTTGGTCAAAGACGTTTTGTGAGTGAACTTTCATGATATTCTCACAATGGAGCCAGGACAAAGAGTAAAAAGTGTTAGCTAGCGCTTGTGAAAGAGGAGTGAAACATGAGGAGGGACAGTGACAAAGCCGAACCAAAGGATTAAGGTCCAATGACAGAAACCACTTCAGCCTCCTTAAGCATGTTTGATTAATGCTTTGGAAGCTACAGTCAGAAAGCATGGACCGCATTTCGTCGTTCACATAAAAGTATCTATGTGGGATTTGTTACTGTATCCAAAACATATGATGCAAACAGAGAGCTGCTGCTTTCCAACCACTCAAACACTGCCACTCCTGCTTTTTTTAAGGCCTTGACACACTTGCTGACAGTAGGCTGTTGGCCATTGTGTCAAGGCAAGTGTCTAGAATCAAGAGCGGTCATGCAGAAGGTTCTTCTCATTCTTCACTGATCATTCCAATACACAAATATATTTCCACAATGCATGGTCATCTGGAATGAAGAAACTGAAGACAATGCATTATGAAAATATATTTGGCCAACTCTGTATGACAATAATTTACCATAATGATGGTTTTCTATCCACAGTCTTAAGTTTTCTTCTTGAATGATGAATACAGGCTACAGCCACCTTCTGGTATAATAAATCGATATACGTAGATATATTTCCTTTCATGCTGGCACAGATGAAAGTGCTAACTGGCTGTTGGCTGTACTCTTTGAGGTGTGTTCAAGTGCAGCTATTTGGCTCATACACAGATGACGTGAGGCGATGCAACAGTTAGCCTTTGTTGCCGCTAGTTCTTTAATGTCCATTTGCAACGTCTGGGGCTTTATCCCTTCATTCATCTCCCTCACTACTAAAATAATGGAAAATGAAATGCCAGAAACAATTCTTAACTCCTTGTGCATGTTTTTTTCATAAGCAGAATGCCCAAGTGCCTCTGGGAATATGAAGAGCCCACTGGCAGCTCTGGCTCACACCCAGCCTTTGGTGTAGTTAGAGGGAAACCTGATAGTAATATCTGAGCTCTGCCCACCCTCTCTCTCCCTTGCTGCTCCCCTCTGAGTCTGTCATTCTAGCCAAAGGAGGTGACTGGACCACAGTGGCAGTCTTGCATCTCACAGAGCCATAAGGATTTAAACAGGGTCAGATTGAGGTGGCTTTCTCTTGCAGCAGCAGGAGCTGGAGCATCAGAGACAGGGGGTCTGTGTTTATGTCTGGAGACAAGAGAGAATGAGTGGCAGAGGTGGAGAGAAGACAGAAAGGGAGCTGTTCCGAAGCTGGGTTAGTAAAGAAGATAACATCAGTGTTCTCTGCTGATAGTAAGACTGTCCGGGGATTCCCTTGCCCCTCTCCCAGGTGTACGCCTGTGTCTACAAGACAACTAAGCTCCTTAGATGTGTTTAAGCTTCTCAAATAAAAGTAGCTGAGAGAAAGAGGCATTTGTGGTCCGGGAGATGATCTGCCTATTAGGCTTTCTATTGTTAGAAGAAATCTGAAAGCCCAAGGTTTCCTTTTTCAGACCTGCAGCAGGAAAAGCCTTTCTGCTCCAGGGCTACAGAGCATTTATGTTGTTAGCATACCTGGAGCTGTGCCTCCTGCAGAAAACATTCTCATTAAGTCTCTGGGAATTATGGGCAGGAGTGTTCTTTCACTGAGCCTGGCTGCTGCGTACAATGGCCAGTAAAGTTGAAAAGTTAATGACTTAATCTGCTTGTTTCACCACCGATATTCTCAGCTATGAGGTCCTCTTTGTTGGTGCTACCCAACATATGTTACAAAAAACTAAATTTGGATCTTTAAAACATGGTTAACATCCCTTCTATTCAATAAATAGTGTTTGCATCCTGAAACTTTTACCTAAACTGCTTTAACACAATAAAGTATCCTAAGTGATGATGTCATATGCTATAAATTTGCAGTATTCCTGACTGTCTTACTCCTACAACAGAAAAACTATCTGTCAAAAAGCCAGATGCATAGTTACCATGCAGGACTATAGCATGGCGACATTTTTAAGAAGAATTTGAGCCAAATGCAGCTTTCCAGAGTCAACATTCTTATGATAATGCTGTCAGTATGAGATGATTTAATACTGTGTTAACATGTAGCAGGACAGCCTTCCCAGGGCTATGTAAACACCACACAACCCAACACCGCACCAGCCCACTGCACCTCACACTGATGAGGCCATTGTTAGCCCACTGTGAGTGGATCACTCCCTGAATCTGTGAATACACCCGCCTCCACAGTACACTATCGGCATCTGTTGTATTTACTTGTAATACCACTGCGTCTCACAGGGAGAAGCCCTGTTGGTTTAGGCCAGCTGCACAAGCCCACTCACCAGATCTGTCTGAAGATGGCTTTTGAAATACACCCCTCTGGAAAAAAAAAAAGCTAAATGTCTGACAACTTACAGAGCAAAGTGGTACTATGTAGCATGAAACCACGACCACCTCTTGGTTTATAATTGTTTCATCAAAAAGTTCATTTGCTTTTCTGGCCTCGAGGCGAACTTAGAGGCATAATATAGATTAGAAACACTCTTATCTCGAGTAACAGTTGTCATTTTCTGCCTCAGTGGTCGTCTAGAAGCTGATAGCATCTCACCAACTGTCAATCTCATGTCTAACATCAGATGCAGAATGAACAAACTGGCAGATGAAGCCACACTCTCAGAGCTCCCTGCTGCTTTAACCTCTCCCATCTGCGTCAGCAGTCACACATGGTTCACATAATAAATCCCTTTCTTCTCCTCGGCAGTTTAAGGCGTCATGCAAACACGGAAATGAGATATACACTACTGTGCTGAGGCCGAATCTGAGGGGTGGGCACCGACTTTCTACTGCAGAGATGTAACCAACAGATAGCCATGAGAAACCACAAGAGACCATTTAAACAGAAACATATGTAGGTGGATGTAGACATAGCTGCACACACACACACACACTGTCTCTCACACACACAAACAAATCTAAATTCTCTCACACATATGTACAAACATGCACACAACTGAAGGTAATGAACATTATTTAAAGTCCATGAGGTCGAATGTGTTCAATCAGACTTAATAATGCTGCACAGAAAAGAATTCCTGCCATTGATGCAGAAAGCCAAACTTTACCTCCAGGGCTGTTTTTATGTTTAAATTCCCAAAGATGCATAGATTCTCTGTTTTTGCAATCACTAAAACATTTATTTATGATGAAGGGCAGTAAATTTTCATGAATTACCTGACTTACTATTTCCCCCTTTTGATCCTTTCAAAGTTTCTTTCTTAAAGGTAAAAACAAAAGGGAGAATCATGCATTTCGAAAAAAACAGCAAAACTGAATAAAAAAAGAATTGAGCAAATTAAAGGTGCATTTCAAACAGTCTGACACTCCCCTCAAATGACAATGTTTAACTTTAATTCATACTGAAGTTTGTCATTACTCCACCCCGTCACTTCACCCATCTGTACCTCCCATCTCAACAGCCCAGCCACCTGTTTTAGCCCTGTAAAAAAGGAAATGCATTACTCCTGAAAAACTGAGTGTTTAACATTCAAAAAGTTTGTGGGAACAACTGCATCTCTTCCCCACCATGTGACCTCTCTTTCTGTTTCCTGCAACTTTGCAACACAAGTACATCTTGATCCACTCTCATGTGAAAGGAAATGGACAAATGTGAGGGGCATGTAGACAGTGAAGAGCTTTTTAAAGAGATACAGGCTGCCATGGATCAACAGGGAGAAACTATAACATGTCAATAGATTCTTTGGCACGGGCCGACAAAATATTAAGCAATCCCTCTTTTATTTTGCAAAATAAATGCACATACATAAACAAAAAATCCAGAGCAGTCTGGGTGAATGTGTTTCCAGATTCTTGGTGTGTCAGTTGCCAAAGAGTGGACAATTTAATTGTTCACTTGCATGAAAATTTGTTTTTGGCTTCGAAGTGTTAAAAAATCAGAAGTAAACCAAAGAGACATGGTAAAGACAGCTACAAACAGACCTGCATCAACCTAAAGCCTCCCTCTGCTGTGGCTCAAATGGAAAAGATAATGAATAAGTGCATGTGCAATAATCGACAGTTGGGACAAATTACAAAATGCATAAATCTCTTATAAGTTGTCTTCCTTTGAATGAATTTTATTTCATGTTTGCATCTCATCCAGTGTTAGCTTGCATGTCACCCTCTGCATTAGTTTCGGAGTGTGTATGCTTGCATGCATAACTTTCAGTGTGTGGGTGGCAGTTGAAGATCCTTTTGGTTGAGGGAGTTCAAACAAATACACATGCACACACACACATACCCACCCTCCCCCTAAAACACACTGTGAATGTTTGGCTGTGCCAGCTGTGTGAGCTCGAGGCTGGGTGTGGGGTGTATACAACTGTCTGACAGACTGCATGGTGTGTATACACATAGTCATAAACAGAATCTAGAGCGGAAGCGCTGATCACCTAGATGTGCTTGACCATAGGACCCAGGGGCCGAACTGTTATGCTTTAACTATGTGTAATATTTGGCCCATACAGCTGGAGGAAACACTGGGTGCTGCACTGGACCACAGCCAGAGGAACTGTTTGTGAGACAGGACACACGTGCTAGAGAATTTTCCCGATTCCATCTTTTCGTTTACGGTCTTGTATGCAAGTAAATATAAATTACCCAAAAGTCTGTTTGCATGTCTGCAAATGCAAATGTGTAAACATGTCTGTGTCCAAGTCTTTGATGTTGAGTACACTGGCACTGCACTGCAGTGAACTTGAGAGAGAGTTTCACTGTGACCCACATTCTTGTGTCAAAAACGTCTGCCTTTATATATAACTTCTCTCCAAACAGAAGAACTGAATTATACTGTTTTGTTTTGCAAAAGTGGGGAAACTCTCTCTGAAATGTCAACTTGTTGGAAGAGGGGTTTCTTAAATTTCTTCAGAATGAAACAGCAACAGCTTTGGCTGAACACCTGAGAGAACAAATGAACAGCTCACCTGGATTTTCAGGGCTGTCATACCACACAGGTGAGACATGCATTGCTTTTAAAAAGCACTCAAGAGCCTGTTTTTATAGGATGACAGCTTTACTTTACCTGACGGATTTATAACTTAAAGCACTCGTGGCTGAGTGTCTAGGAGCAACAGAACTTATAAAAAACAAGTGACTGAAATGCTTAGCATAGTCGGGGTGTACACGAAGGCAGCGTGGCGCGGGTCACCAGGAGGCCATACACAGATAGAGAGGCTGTCTGATGACTTTATTATCCAAATGCTGCTTTCTCTTTCTCTGCGTCTGCTCCTGTGTGAGCGTTTGTGCATGAATGAATGGAAGCAGGACTGTGACTTGCTAGCACTTCATGTCATTCCAGCTTTCAACTCCTGAAGGGCCGAGAAGCCACTGTGAACTCCTTGAGCAAACACGCCGGAGCAAGGAGAGGGAACAGTGCAGAATGAAGATTTAGCAAACATGCCCATTTGAACCGGAAATATTCAGCGGGTTTAGAGCTCATAGCTGTTTGAACCGCTGCAGAGAACACTAGAGAGGGACCTGGCAAATATGCGTGTGTTTGAAGGCCAAACAGTGTTGGAGGCAGAGCCCCCATGGGGAATCTGACAGTGGAGTCTCCACTATGCTGACAGTTTAAATAAGAAGGTACAATAAGCTCAGTCATCGAGGAAAAGATCCCCTCATCCCATTAATGAAGACTATGTGCTTTTCCTAACTGAAAAATGGAAAAAAAATCTTTTGTACAGTATAGTGGTGCATACTATTCACTATACTGTACATACACATGCCCCACACTGTGAGGACCAGAGAGAGACATTCATTATCCCATTCTTTAATGGCATGAGGTGCCAGGCTCATTGACTGACAGAGTTATCTAGACAAGCATGAAAGTTTAGGCAGCATGTGACTCCTCTGACCCGTAAAAAATCTGTCAAGTTTATTGGTTCAATTGAGGTGAATCTTCTTTTTTATCCTTCTTTTTTTATCCTACAACGATTTCAAGTTTAAGTTCATTAGAACGTCAACAAATGTTATGCAAACTTTAAAAAAGACCCACTGTTGGTTCTCTGTGAGTTGCAGATTATTCTAAATAATTGTAACACTGAAATAACTGAAGATGGCCTTAAAACAGTAGGTGATATCAGAAAATAAAGCCCATCTTTTTAGCTTCTGTGAAAAGTGGTGTGTCCTCTCTGAACCTATTTAAAACGACATGTCTGTCAACACTTGAAATGAATGCGGTCATCTGTTCATGACACAGATTGCTGTGCCACAGAGGACAGTCATCTGCAGTCCTAGACAGAAGCTTTTGAAGTGAGACCACAGCACACTCCTTTCCACCCAGTTCTCATGGCTTTCCCTTTAAATAGAGCATGACATCAGCCTCTGCGCAGGTCTACCGGCCCGAGCCCAAAACAAATGTGTCCAAACAATGCCACATCTGGAGCGAAACCCAGGAGTGAAAGGGGAAGAGCAGGAATGTAGCGGAAAAAGGGTTGAAAAAGGGAAAGCGGTCCTAAAGCTGTTTAGCTCTAGGACCCCAGCCAAGGCGTCTGGGGATGTGCCTGAGCTATAATTTACTGGTGATTCCCCTTGCTTCCCTCCCACCAAAGACCTGATGTCACTGTTGCAGACATGAGCGTCAGGAAGAATGAAACTGTGAAGTGATTTGCCTTTCTTAATGTCATGCAGTGATGTCTGCTCTTTTCTTTTTTTAATCCCACTACACTGAAAAATCCACTACAGTTCATCAATCTTGAGTAATGTCAAACAACTGCAACAGACAAACGCCAACCACTGTGTTTCTCGTATGGTGGTAACCCAGCTTAAGCACTTCAACCTTTAACTTCCAGAAGTCTGCAAGGATGTTTAGAGGGAAAAGTAATTTCTTGTTTGATTTGGCGCATTCTTCTGACATTTTCTGCACAGATGCAGGAGATTGTCTTCTCAAAGTCTTTTCAGGCAGCCTGTTCTTGTTGTCCCTGTCAGAAGCAATCAGAGCTCCTGGGTCTGCATTCACGCAGCAGAAGGATCGGAGGAGCAGGCAAATATTCAGGCCAATTTTCTGCCTGTTGGATAAAGTGTCTAATAAACACATGATGGCTGACCCAACAGTTATTTTTCAGTAGACACATAGTTTACCACCTCCAATCTGACAGAGATATTTGGACTTATTGTCAAAAATTGATAAAATCTTTGCAACCATACACAAGCTCATAAACACGCATGCACACACAAGTCTGTGTTCTGTGAGTTGATTTGTGTGGGTGCTCAGGGGGCCTCTTAGATTGTAGGTGTGACCTGACATAAAGAGACGTACGGTAGGATGGAAAATATGCCGAAGGTGTCCTGTTTGAAGACGAAGATACAGATAAGGAGGAACGGGAGGAGAGGAAGGAGGTGGGAAAAGAGCTGACGGACTCTACTGAACTGGAAGTCATGTGTTTTACATCTGCACTGCACTGAGTCTGCTCAGTGTAAGAGGCCTCAGCCTCCAAACAGGTCCAAACCTATTTGTTGAGGAACAAGTTGAGGAATCAGTTGCAGCGCCACCAGCTGATGGGAGAAGAAGAGAAGATGGAAGACAAAGTAACTGGTAACTCTGATACAGCTTACAGACGCATCAGATGATATCATGTATGCTTGAAATAAACAGGTGCTCAGGAAGCTGCCCGGCAGAGCGACAAAGAATGAAGACAAGGCTGCAAAGGTGATTCATCCAGGCGTCCTTTAAGAGCGTCCTGATGTTACAAACAAAACTTCATAGAACAAAACTTTTAAGACTTAACGAGCTCAAAAAATGACAGGGATGCATTATAGGGATTGCAGGAAAGAGAATAAAAAACAAAACTATAGGTATTGTAATCAAAAGTTAAGTTCACTATATCTAGACAGCTATGGGAACTAAGTCGGAAAAAAATTAACCATGTCTCAAACATCTACAGCCCAACTAATGAAAAACATGATATTTTTCCATTCAAGCTGTGTAAAGACATTTGCCAAACATCATTGTGTAGGTAAATAAAATCTATTTACAAAAGGTAAAGTGAAGATAGCTAATGCTCTGGATGTTTCCATGATCAGTTCTACCCCAAAAAATATATGTTTCTGATTCATACTGAGATTTTCAAACTGTAGATCTATATCAGATTGATGTTTAGTTGACAGAATTCAATACATATAAAGTTTACATTAAATTATCCTTTACAGAGTCCTCAGAGCTTAAGTTCAAGACTTGCTATTACTTTAACAGAACTTGTGGTACACAAAGGGGCTCTTGTGCTGTTCAATGTTTGTTTCTGTCTGTCAATTTTGGAAATCAATATTTGACACAGTTTTCATCAGCTGACACACACAATTTCTTTTTTATGATTAGAGCTAAGCTCTTGGATTATTCATAGAGTTAAAAAAATATTTCGGCAAAGACATAAAGGCTTGACTTTGTAATGTATTTATTGAAAAAAAAACTTGCAACAGCTCCAATACTCCAATACAGCTCCAATAAATTTTGACTGCAAGCACATCTGGTGAACCTGTTAAATGAATCCAAATGTGCCATTTAGGTGTGAACCATAAAGGACACTACTTCCTCATTTATCCCTCACCTTCTTGTTTTGTTTTTTCTTTTTTTTGCTGAAGTTCATAAGACAAAACTTTGCAACTGTCCTTTATTTGATCCAAAACATGGAGAGAGAAGAAAAGCTGTTCCCATGTGCCACATCAGTTAAACTTTTTCTTCCATGGGAAGAACATCCACAGTATGTTGATGCCAGCTGTCAGTTAAACTGTAATGAAAACAGCATGGTGTGGCATTGTCTTCACAGTCACCCGAGTCACACATTTAGTTCTTCAATTCTTCAATAGTCAGTCTGACAATAAAATAAAGTCACAGCTTCTATGATATCTAAGATGACACTAGTTTGAATCTACAAATCACTGCTGAGAAAGTGTTGACGAGATCAGATTAGATTATATTAGATTCCTGGAGGCATTTGTGTCTGTCGCTGTATGATCACTGTTTGGTAACTGCCCTTAAGTAGTTAAGTTAAGTGCTTAAAATATGACACTGGTGAGAGTTACACAGGGAAAATAAGATGCATTTTCGTTAACTCACCCCCTACTTTAATTGCATCTCAGCCAATTTCTCAACACCATCACACTGGTGATAAGGGGCAGCTCAAATGACTGACATGAGCATTTACCTCTGAGGTTAAGCTCACTGATCAGCTTTCACTATTGAGGCCTAATGAAAGTCAGCTCGGCCTTGTCAGGAGTGAGGCAGAGAGGTCAAAAGTCATGACCGCATCAGTCAACATGGGAATTAAGAGATGAATAACCTCCCTGCTCTTATGTAACCTTAGTGACTGCACTGGACAGTACCTGCTGAGCTGATAATTAACCAAACTTATGGCCATTTTCATGCCTCATTGACACTGAATTAATACTTATAGTGGACAGACTTATGGCCTCAGTAACTGGCTGGGAGATTATGACTAGCAGTCTTAGTAAGGTAAGATGAAAATGCAAATGTGTACTATTAATCACAGATAGAAAATAGCCTCTCTTTTGGGTTTTAATCACACTTTCTGGTTATCTTTCTGTTCATTCTTCAGTCCCCATAAACTCGTGCAGTGAAGTCATCCTGCTTGTATACATTTTTCATCATATGATCCCTTTGAATGTTTCCTTAGAAGACTCACTTTAACTATGACCTGCTGTTGCTAGTGTTGATCTTTCCATACTTCTCTGTCCCAGTAATCATGCATGAGTGTGGCGGAAAAGAGGGGGCGGTGGGGCCGTCAGGGGCTCTAGAGTTACATTACTGTAGAGTGTGAGAGGCAGGAGGTGGTAGCGGGGTCAGGGGTCACTGTGCCCTGACAAACAAAATGAGCCACCCAGTGAGGAAGTCAACAAGAAATGCTTTCCCCCCCACAGCACCACGAACCCTAGCAACAGCAGCTCCTGGCAAACATGTGTGTGACAAATGTGCCATCTGAACCAATGACAGGGTCTCAATCATCGCCACATGAGGTTGCCACACAAGCATGTCACACAAACACAGCAGAGAGGGTGGGAGACTGCAGGGGGTGAAGAGAGAGAGAGAGAGAGAAGGGGGGAGGCAGCAGAGACAGCAGACACAATAAAAAAAATAACAAGGCGAATATTGATAGAAAATGTCAAGTATTGTTGTAATGGAAAAACAACAACATTGAACAAGCTTCCCAAAAGGCTCACTGGTGGTCTGTTTACAATACACACACTCTCATAACATAGCAGTTTGCAGCAGGAGGGTTAAAAGTTGTCATGACTCCCTGTTGAGAAAATCATGGGAGACTTGCTGCTGTTTGCTGGACTGCAATCAAGCAGGTTTTACTGTCGGTTCTGTTGTTGCCCCTTTGGGACTTAATGACCAGCAAACAGTCTCATGATGGCCTCCTTCTGCCATTCCTTTCTACTAAAATCCCCTTAAATACACACTGTTTTGACTGACAGAGCAGTTGAAGCCAAACTGGAAGTTCACACACACACACATACTCACACAGCACTGCTTTCTTTTTCTTCTGGGTTCCTTCAAAAGTATTCTTATATAATCTTCTGATAATTCCTGTTAATTGGCCTCAGAGTCTACATGCATAGTACCCGCAATGTTTTCAATCACTCCTTTAGATTTTCCACACTTTCATTTGATAATTCTATTTCCCTCAGCCTTCTGTCTGCCCTCTATCTCATACTCTTTTTGTATTTTCCTCTCTTTTTCTCTCCCTCTCGCCAGCTCTGGAAAGTACATTCACACAGTTCAACTGTGACACAAGGACCGTCTCCTTCATGGCAGACCATGCTTGTGTTTTTTCAATTAAGCCGGGCTCCTGTACGCTATTCATTTGGGAAACCATAATTCTCATGGCCCAGCAAAAACTAATGGAAAGTCGCTTAGTTTTTTTTTTTTCTTTTTTTTTTTCCGGCAGAGGTATCGGAAAGATCCGTTTTCTAGAAGCTTGTCTGACTAGTGGGGATGGAGAATTAAACCATAGGAATACTGAGAATATGAGAGGTGTTGATAGTAGAAGGCCGCACCGTGGGATAACAGGGTGCAAGAACTCATAGGGGTGAAATGGAGCAGGAAGGAGGTGAGTGAGAGAATACAGATGAATGGATTTCCAAGGGAATCGGAATGAAAGTGAGTGAGTCGTGGGCCGGATCTGAATTGCCCAGCGGGGAGGAGGAAAGATCTACTGAAATATCTTCAAAGCCTGGTGTCACTGGGCTGCAGATGAGTACAGACTGTCTCCTGTCCTTTTTTTTTCCCTTACGGAGATGAACCCCACTAGCCCAACAGCATCTGCTTTAGACCATAATCAGTATTGCAAATAAACATTCCCACTCATGCCCACACACACACACACACACTCACACACACACACACACACACACTCAGGTGCAGTAACACTGCCCTGTACGACATTTAACAGCTCATTTAAAATTAGTGGTTACTGTATGGCTGCATATTACAGAAGCAATAGCCCAGACCGATAATAAAAGTCAACAGAGTGGTATTAAATTTACCTGGCAACAAAGGCAAGTCTGAAAATCATAATTATCAATGAGCATCAACCTCCAGTCACCTCAAGTTAACTAAAGCTCCCATCACACTACTAATATACCATCTTCTTTATTCCATAAGTGTCTGAGCCCCAGTCTGACCCTATTTCCTTGCCTGACCAGTAGGAGCCATTTATCACCATTAACATAAACCTTTCACTGACTGCTGACTCAGTCTACGCTCACACATAAACAGCGCAGGAAATGTGCAAAGACACAGACGCATATATACCATATGTTCATGTGTGCATGCTCACACGTGCACACCCCAGACACACGCACACACACATTCAAAGTGGGAGGGACCTAAAAAGCGGACAGCCCCCCTTTACACCCTCCACCCCCACCACAACAATCAACAGAGACAGACAGGACAGTAAAGGAGAGCAGTGAGAGAGACAGACAGGAGCAGAGCACCGGTAGGAGACAGACTGTAGTCTTACCTCAAGAGTTATGCTGTGGAGCCGATACCAGAGAAAGCCTCATGACTCTAGTGGTCTCTCTTCCAGTCCTGGATCTCTTTGTATATCTCAGCTGTGGGAGACGGGCGCTGACACACACACACACACACACCAGCGGCTCAGAGCAGAGCGGACTGACACACGGCACACTTTACAGGCAGAGAAAGCAATGGAGCCGCGCAGACCCCGGGCCCGTCCGCTCACACTCTGCCTTCTGAGGATGAAAAGAGAAGACTTCATTACCAGCTGCAGACCACGCCTCCACCCCTCCAGTCTCCCTCCTCCTCCCCGAGTCCTCCCTCCCTCCCTCCCCTCCTCCCTCACTACCTCCCGCTTCCCTTCCACACTCCTAGCCAGTAGCACGCTCCAAGAGAGGGGAAGCAGACTGCCAAAGAAAACCTCCCATCCCACTGCCTGCCAGAGCTGTGCAGTGCACACAGAGAGAGAGAGAGAGAGAGAGAGAGGGGGACAAGGAGAGATGAGGCAGGAGATGAAAAGTTAGAGAGATGGCATAGAGCATATGGCTTGAATCCACAAAGTGCCACTTGTTTGTTTTGAAAGTTTACTTCGGGTTTGTTGCCTCAGAGTTGTTACAGGTTAACAGTTTTGCCAGTGAAGCACTTAAAAAAGCAAAAAAAGGATGAATAAAGTGTCTGTGTGTGTGTGTGTGTGTGTGTGTGTTTGGTGGGGGGTTGTTAAGTGAGTATGGAGTAACACGATGAAGGTAAGCAGAAGGAGGAGAAATAACTTGGACCAAGTAAGGAGTCTTAGGCAGCAGAGATTCACTTGAGAGTCAGAGGGAAGGACACAGACAGACAGGCAGACAGACAGGAAAAAAAAACACAGACACACTCAGAGAGACAGACTGAGACAAGAGATCAATTTCACAGTTTTAGGGACAGAAACAAATAGTGAAGAGACTTGTTTTCTTTTTTACTAGAACTTGTTGAAACTTCTAATTGAGATTTACAGCAATAAGGATCGCATCAAAAGACTGTCACAGCAGAAGAAGAATGAGTGTCTGTGTGTGTTGGGTTCGGGGGGGGTGGGTACAGTGTCTGCTCCTCTGTGTTTGTGTATCTATAAACCTGTCTCCAAGGCTCACAAACTCTTCACAAACTGCTGCATTGTCAACACCCAAAATTAGGATGACAGTTTTTGTCCATCTTCAGACCTTCTTTCCCCTCCTCCTCAACCTCTTCGCCTTTTCTTCTTATGCCAAAGTGAACTCTCTCCCCATCAGACAGGGAAAATAGGCCTAAAAGAACTAGCTGTTTACTGTCTGTAATTATGAGGGGTTGGGTACGCTCAACCCAGGCAAGCTCTGCACCCTGCCCCCAGTGCCACCACACATAAACCCAGCTCTGCCAAGTCTGCCAGTTAAAACTGGGCCATGACACAGACAGAGGTACAAAGTAAAAGAAAGGAAAAGTAAAAACAGTAAAGTTTAAAAGTTTTACATCGTGTAATTAGGAAAAATGTGTTGGCAAAGGGGAATTCACTCAACTTAAGGAAAAAAAATACAGCTAAAAAAACAGAAACAGTACGGTATTGTGCAAAGAACCTGACAGTTATGGGTTCATGGAGGTCACGCTGTACTCTATAATTCCTTGACATGAAAAAGCAAGAAAGTTAAAGTTCTTGTTTAGTGATTCCCCTAGAATCTAAGGGAGCTATGTGCTGACAAATGCTCTAGTTCATAGAGTGGCAGTTGAGCCTTAATCCTGCTGAAAATTAGAGACACCACCACCACAGCATATCATTTCATCCACCAGGGACGCTGCTGCTGCATATGATGTCCCATCTGAGTACTTTAAAAAAAAGACAGCGCTGACTGTAAATACAGCTAAACAAGCTAAACATCCAGTAGTACTTTTATTGAGTGCTTACCACGAATAAGCAAAAAAAAAACAAAAAAAAAAAAACAGCAGGGAGAGACACAAATACTGTATTCAAAACATTCAGATAATCACAGAAAGAAACAAAATGATGGAAAAGTCTGCAAAGTGTCACAAAAAAGGGAAGCAAATTTTTTGGCAGCTCATAATGAGGTGAGTAGAGATTATACAGATTTCTGGTGATATCCCACACTAACATTAACACCTACACAGACCCTCTGTGTCGCATAATAGTGTCAAATTTAAACGGTCCACAAAACAGTACTTAAGGTTATGGGTTGCCTTCATTGTAGGTTGTGAAAGCCCCGGCCTGGGGTTAGGCTTTGAGACTGCTGGAGTGGGTTGGTCGAGGGAATGACAGAGAAAGGGGAGACAAACTCATTTCAGTGCACTTTATTGCTAAGAAACACTAATCCTCCAAAACCAGAGACATGGGCAGCCCTTCTGTGGTGTTTTACGTCTTTAATTTGGGGCTTCAGTGACAGAGAAAATACTAATCCAACATCTGAAAGCTGTTGCTTGTTTACTGTCTACTATATAATCAGGTATTGTCATTACCATAACGATAGTAAATAGATAAAGAAATAGCACAAAGTGGCCATATAATAAGGAAAATTAGAAGAGTAATGACAGGCTGCCATTCACGCTTTGCTGCAAAACGATATGATTGTGCTTCAAGATCTAAAAGAGGGATTAAGGACCTAGGTGGTAATTACTGAAGGAATACAATATGTTATCCAGCCACTAGGGGCTATGTTACACTGCAATGTCCATTATAAAGGGTTAAAAAAAATGAAAAATATATTAAACCTGGAAGCTCCAAAAACTGCAACTCCTTCAAATGACCACTTGAGGCAAACTCTAAAAGTGAGTAACTTCCCATAAGGCTCAATAATAAAGAAAGTTAACATTTTTAAACAGGCAGAAAACCCGGTTTTGGTGTCTATAGCTGATATACCCGTTCATGAAAACTGTTTGGAGGGTGCATTTAAAAAAAAACTCACTAATTTTCATTTTTTTAAGGCTTAAAGTTCAATATAATAAAAAGCCTTGAAACATAGAGTGATAGCAGCTGCTAGCAGTCTGCTACGCATCACAAGTTTATTGAAAGCAATGTGTATCCTCCCTAGCACCACAAGCTCATCCAAATAAGGTCACTTCTCACCCCATTAAAAAAAAGAAAGAAAAAAAAGAAAAAACAAAAACAAGATGGCAACAGCCAAAATCCTAAATTGAAGGCATTCAAACTGTTGGCTATTACACGAACCAATGAGTGACATCACGGTGGCTCCGTACATCATTTAATACACTGTTTATGGCAGAGATGAGGCAAAGTTTGGCTCTATCCTTTTTACACACCCGTTCCTTTTTTTCTTCAGATGGAAGGATGGACCTTTGTGCCTCTTCATTTCATAACTGAGGTTAGTGTATCCTGCAAATGTCAAGGGTGGTTCATCTTTTTCAAGGAAAATTCCTGCCACATTTTTTTTGGAATCATGACTTTAACTCTGTTCAACACACATAGTGCTCAACAACTTATTAGGAGGACTAAAAATAAAAAGTATAATTATTTCTTTGGAATGCTGTTACTGTAAACTGAATTCAGTCCAGTGGCCCAAATAAACACCAGCTGCATGTGTAATGAGAATACTATATGGTGCTAATCTGCTTATTAGGAACATCACATTTCAATGAGACGTCAGGCTTGAAAAAAATAAGAGCTATAACCCGCCAGAAAAAATAAAATATCCCCCCGATTGCATACGAGCGCACTGATTATGATCTTTTTCTTGAAAGAACAACATTAATTATAAAAGTAAGAGGATATACTGGTGAATAGTTAAACACAACTGTGTTAAAGATTCTTTATGCAGAGCAAACTGGAGGAAAAACAACACCTCCATCTTGCAGAAACTGCAGGTTACCGAAAAGCCCAAACGACTGCCTGTGTGATTAAGTTTCAAAAGGAAAAGTTCTGACTCTCAGGCATCACACACACTTGGCAAAAGAACCAGGTTGGGATGGTCCAAAAGGGAGTACTATATTATATCTCAGAATGAAAGTCTTAATGCCAATAACACCAAGAATAGTTTGTGGTAGGATCATATATGTCATACAATTGTATGTAAAGTTTATGTAGTGTATCAGAGACAGCTTGCCTTTGGACAGCAACTGGAAACACATTAAACTTCAGGATTCAATCATAGGTTGTTGTGAAATTGAAATTTCACTCTTAACGACCTGAATTGAAAACAGAGTCAATGCAGATGGAAAGAAAGGGGACTTTCTGTGATGTTAAAACAGAAAACCTTTGTGAGATGTATCAAAGTGAAGCCAAAGATTGACTCCTCAAGATTTCCAGCATGAATATGGAGATTGTTTCACTCCGGCCCTGGGGCCTGTGCATCAGGACACCAATGGATTGTATTATACAAATCCAAAAATGTATTTTTAGTCCATACAGGGCCCTAAAGAAAAACCTTAAACCAATATCCTCACTCTACCACGCGTCTACAGGATTTCTTGCTCTGTGTGGAAGAAAAAGTCATATAAAACACCAAATGCTAAACATATAAAGTGTTTTAATGACCTCAGAGTATTCTAACCTTCCCTTAGGGAGCAACACCTGGGTCATAAAACTAATTAAACTGAGTCCTTTTGGAGACAACATACATTTAGACATTCATTAACCTACTGTATAATGCTTAAAAAATATTAATTCCTAAAGCTAAATATAGCAAAGACAAACACTGTCTGACATTTGCCTCCCATAATCAATACAGAAGCTTGTTTTCTTCTCTAAGAAAAACAAGAGACACAACCTCTAGGTCTGGACTTTGTAGGAAAAAAGGATAAATGTACTTAGCCATGACAGTGGAGTCAAGTGTTGTAGCTTGACTGTGTGCTAGATTGTGAGCCAAAACGGCTGGTGCACTCTGAAACACACACACACACACACACACACACACCTACAAACATACACACATACACACACACATTATAGTGTGGCAACAGAGGACTGCTTCTTGAACAAGACTTGACAATTAAGTGTGTAAGCTGCCAAAGAAAAGATCAAGCCATAGGCCTGTGTTTTATACAAGCATTACTAAGGCTTGACATGCATGAATTTCTACGGCATTAGAGTCTATAAAGTAAAGCAAAGGTACTGTTGTTCTCCTAAAGCAAATAATATCTGCAACCTGATTTTGGCACAGTTGCAATGAGGATGCGCAATACCCAGAACATTCCAAGTCATATTGCTGACACACCCAGAGTCCCGATGAAAGGCCTCCCCAACACCACCAACGCTCCTCTAACTCTCAATTAAGGGCAGTGACTACATGTGGTGACTATATTCCATGACTCACTGACTGTTACACACCTGAACTGTCCAGTAAAAACAATTATATTAGGACTTCACATAGGGAATACTCAAAGTGCCAAAAAACCAAGGACTAGTTCTATGAGAGCATTGTGTCTTTGAGTCAAGGAAGGGCCACAGAAAAATGAAACAGTGAACACAGACACAGATCTAACCAAAATGTCTAACACATCCATCCCCTCTGTCTGTCTGTCTGTCTGTCTGTGCAGCTTTTGGGCTCTGGTGGTGCCGGGCTGAGTGGCCAGCCTCAGCTCTGGGAATTTCACACCTACAATGGTCATGACCAGCAGAGTTAAGCCCATCACACCCTGGTGTGCCATTTCTGACCCAGAAAACCAGTGTCCACGAACACATGCACTCCCCCAGGGCAAACACGGGGCATCCCAGCCAGTGTGGACTTAGCAGCTTGGCGATGTGTACTCGTCCCGCCATGTGGCCCAGGAGTGATGTTCCCAGGGAGACAAGACGTTGGGTTTAGGGCTGAGAGGAGGTGGGGAGGCACCATGGGGAACAGAGGAGGGGGTTGGAAAAAAGGGGTAAAAGCACACAGAAAAACTGGAGGAGCTTCAACAAACTTCAGCTCAGCTATATTTAAAATATTCCAACAAAAAAGTAGATTAGCTTCAAGTTAAAGTTATTGCCAGACAAGAACATTTTTTTTCATAAAATGTTTGACAGAACCTTAAATTATATTAGGTTACAACATTTTTCTGGCAAGCGGGCCAGGTTAAAGCTAAGATTAGAAACATATTGGGGTTACAACAAATAGACCTGGATCCTACATAGACACAGATCCTGACCATAACGCTACCATTATAGTAGAGGTATGGTTAGGATTAGTCAGCTGAAGCACTTGTGTAAGATAAGTTGATTATGATTACGGATGCACAGATTTAACTTGTAACATGAGGCTAGTGATTGCTGTGACATTTAAAACTGAGTTGGCAGGACGCTGTGGCTAAATGAAAGTAAGTGATAGTGGAAACAATGAATTCTATGATGAAACATAAAAGTACATAAAGACTTTCAAAGTGACTTCTTAAATGTGGATTGCATTAACTTTACAAGCTTGGTATTCGGGCTGATGTCTTATGGAAAGTTATTGATTGTGATCAATAGAAATATAAACATCACATGCAGGTCAGTGATTGGTGGCAGAGTCTTGTGGCCATAAAAAACACTACCTCCATGAAAAATGTCAGTCATTGCATATGAATGTACTTTAAAGGTTTGCTGCTTTAGCACCACATGTGCAAAAATACCTTTCCTGGTACTAATACAGGAAAAAAATACAAGTTCATTTTTCACAAAGAACAATAAGTATTTTGTTCCTACCTGAGTGACCTTTCAGCAGAATGTTCCTTTGCATAGGTCCACTTAGTACTTGGGAAAAATGAACTATAGAGGAATATTTTACAGGAGCTTCCTTTTAAACATGGTTAATTTCTCATTCTTTTTGTCAAATGTCTCCTTCTTTAAGTTTGAAGACTTGCAGAGTTTTTATCCTAGGACACAAAGAAAACCCAACCCATTTGCTAATCATGTCCACACAGTGAAAACAAGATAATCGCTATGCTGTGCATAGCTAGACTGGTGTCTCGGGCTAAACTGTAGCTAATTGAAGGGTAAGTGACTCAAAATGTCATTTATGTCTGGAGCACAGTGATAAAGTGATAGAGTTAAATACTAAAACACATATCGATGTTTCCTCTCTTAGGTTTTACCTTCCGGTGCCTTTATTTTGTCCGATTAAGGCGTCTGGGTTGAAATAGAGAAGTGTGGACAGAGCTGCCACTGAACTGTAGCAGAGCCACAGCAAACCAAACACAGAGCCCTCATCTGCACAAACAGGCCTTTCAATCCTTCCCCTCACTTTTGTCCCATCAATACTTCACTCTTCATGGAGACCAAAGCCACCAACTCCAACCTTCCCTCTGCCCCCTCCAAACACACAGAGAGGTGAATGGTGTCTACTGTACCCTTCACCACTCCCCTCTCTGTGGGGTAGAACACATTTTGACAGGCCTGTATTTATGGCCGGCCGGAGTCGTGTCGGAATGAATCATGAAAAGGACCAAAATCATCTCGCTTGGATGTTCATTTATATTGAGTTGCTGGTCAGCTGTGTGGGTCTGTGTGTGTGGCCTGTTGCAGAGAGAATGGGGCTTGTGTGAGTGTTGGTGGATGTGTGGGAGTGGAGGATTAAGATAAGCCCCTTAATGAGCAACAAGTGTGTTGGTTATTCTGTGTTTATTATCTGTCTGTGTCTGCATGGATAAAAAACGCTGCATGCTTTCTCTGTTGAGACTGTGTTCCTGTCCAGCATTATGAAGCCTGCCTGCTTGCTGAAATGTATCTTCTTAAGTGCCGCCACATAAACCCACATCATCAATACTGTGGTATTAAAATATAGTCATCTTTTTGGTATATCTAAAAACTATACTTAGAGGCTCATGTGTACATGGAAATAATTACTGATGGCTGAAATTCTTTATCCTTTTCCAACTGGCCATGAAGAGATCCTTTTCTATGGTGTCACTCAAGTGTAAGAGATAGAGGACTAAATCCAAACTCAGGCTTAAATTAGCTTCAGCTGAAGCTCAAGAATTCTTTTTTTGTGCAGAAGGAGGACTGAGGAATAATTTTTTTCCCTTGGAATCATGTTAGGGCAGTGCTTCTCAAATAGTGGGGCACGGTGAAATGCCAGGGGGGGCGTGTGTGACCCCGGGGAACATGCACGGCAAAACTACCGTTTGCTTTTTCATTGTCGTACCAGAATAAAGTGTAATTGCACATCCGCTACAGTAGGTGGCAGTGGCACTTTCACGCTACTGTGTCTTGGGTGATCACTGTTTTCAAAAACTATGAGGGGTTAAAATTTATTCATTCTTGCTTTTAAAGATGAAAAATGATAAATGATGGAAAATAGATGAGCTCCAAA
>JAQMCX010000050.1:10672724-10694953 GCA_029814765.1 Acanthurus leucopareius
CAATGTTATGCAGAGGTGTACTTGTAACAATTTTATAGACAAATGATACTATTTATAGTCGTGGCGGAGGGTGGGGGCGCAAAATGTTTTCTTCTTCCTTGGGGGGGGCTTAACAGAAAAAAACTGAGAAGCACTGTGTTAGGGGAATCTCCATGACCAGTCCAGATTGATTATAATGACAAATACTCAAATCAAACATATGCGCCTTTGAGTGAGTCCTAAGACAGGCTGGGAAAATGTAAACCTATCCTTTAATTATAAGTACGGTAAGCTTTATGCAATGTTAAGCTTACAGGAAGCCATAACTAGCAGAAAAGAGAAAAAAAAAGGTTAACAGAAAAAACAACCAAAAAAAGTTCACTGTCAGAAAAAAAATGTGTTGTGACTCAGTGTGTCTCTGTAGAATATTATGTATCAAGTGCTGCACTGATGCTGCTTGATGAGTCCTCCTATTCACAGAAATTTAAATAAATTGCACACATATGTACACACACACACAAACACACACGATGCATCACCCCATAAATCCTTAAGAGTGCACTGTCTCAGTGGGTGTGTGGTAACAATGGGAGCTGGGGTGAGCTTAGGCAGACTTCTCTGGTCCTTCTCCACATAAACCTTTAATATGAGGCCTCCTCAGCACCAGTCGGCCATCTAAAGGCACTGTACCCTGTAATTGACCTTAAAAATACTTTCCGTGGAGGTCGGCAGCCATGTCATTGGCCTTCGGCCCAAGCAGCGGCCGCATCTCCCCATCCCAGAGGAGCCTGGGATGGCCTCACAGGGTATATTTAGTGGCACTGTCCTTTGAGAGTAGCAGGAGATGCAGATAATGCCAGTCTGTGTATAAAACCACTCCACCGCCCACGCGTGGGCCTCTTACAGGCACATTTCCCTCTCCCATGGCCATGTGTTTCCTGAGGTCAGAGGTCACCTTTATGCAAACCAATTAAATGTACAAACACAGGAGACACTAACCGGAATCCAGCTCTCCTGTGAAGGAGGAGCTAACTTTTTGCCTCTGTGAGTCATGCCTGTTGTTTGGTATAAGTTATATCTGTGGTAAAGCATTGCATGAGTTGATGGTGTAGCACATGCTGAGCACAGTACAGCTGGCATCTGCCGAGCTGAGGAGCAAATGTGATTAAACTGATGCTTTTCAAATGAAATCAGGAAATTTAGCAGTGATGGATTGTGGCAAAATGACTTTTGTCATATCTTCGTTCAGATGGGTCTGGATTGCCTCCATTTTATTTATAGATAAATTAGCACTTATACTACGCCACACGATTCATACAGATTAGGTCAGATTGTTCTGATCTGCTGCTGCTGAGTGGCTAATTTAAGATTATCACAGTGTGACGCGGTTGTGGAGGTTGAGCCTGTACAGGTAGATGCAGTCCAATGTTGGAAAAAATGTTATTTGATGAAAATGTGACAGCAAGAGGGGTTTTGAAACTTATCTGGTAATAATTATAATAATAAAAATACACAGAGGGAAATATATATGACTTTGAAGAAACAAAAAGACAAAATGGAAATGAAACATGCACGCATTTTTGTTACCTTGGTGACAAGGTGTCTGAAGGGCATCTTAAATGACTTCAGCCCACAGTGACATGTCAGCTCCTGAAGATACACAAATTTCTTATTTCTCAAAATCAATACATTCCAGCTCTGAATGCATCTCTTTTAATAAAATCAGTTCAGTCACAGAGTGTCTCATTGCCAGCTGCACCCGTTCCTGTGTGGCCCAACAGCCTGCGTGCTGCACCTAAATGCTATCGATTAAAGATGGTCTGATCTGATATGCATGATCAACATCCCAGTCATCCTATGCATATATGTTTTCTCATTAATGTATGGGCTACATTTGAAAACCATTTTGTTCATGAGGTCAGATTCCTGTCCAAGCATTTTCATCAAAACAGATCAGCACTGACAATCCTGCCTCCATAGACAGTACACAGAACATATGGACATTATGCAAAAAAGTACAGTATTAGCATGCCAAACCATCAAAGGAAAGCTATGATTAAGGCTTTTTTTAATGCAGGGCTTTTTGGCAGATACATATGTAAAATGCTTTTGCTTCACTGCCTCTGCCATAGTCTATGCACTGTGTAGGTGTATTAAAAAATGAATAAATGAATGAATTTATGAATAAAAAATTGTATCAAAACAGACTTTGTACAATCAAATATTTAGTAGGGACTCGAACTGGAATGCAAAGTCATGCAATTTATTATATCTAACCATGCATTTATTTTCTGCTAAAACTTTATCCTCACTTTTATTTAAATTCCTATTTGTTTAACATCTTGATTTTCAAACTATGAAGCAGGCCCCTTTAGAGGCATGAATGACCAGGGGAAATGGAACTAATTAAAATTAATATGATTTATGTTGGGAAAATTATTAAACAAGAATCTAGTGATGTTATTTTATTGACCTTTATTTCACTAAAGGTCAACTTGGATTTGTAGAGTTCACTTTTTTATTATTTGCTCTCTCAAACATTAGTGAGTTAATGATTAATAAAAATTGTAGGGGGGGAGTCCTGAATTTTGTTTTGATTTTTAAAGGGGAGAATACCAGAAAAACTTTTAAGGTAACGAGAATATAAATTACCAGTGCAATCTTTTGTCACATATACAGCTCGCTTTTATAATTAATTAAATGTTCTATTTTACTGATGTTGTGGCCTAAACTTGTGCTACAGTGGCGCAGATGCACAGTGAGGTACTTGTATATTATTGTGTTAAGTGGTTATTTTGAATGAAGCACGAGCCTTTCACTTGTTGTCATTCGTAACATTCCTGCTGGTTTCTGTTAAATCCTCATGTCAGAGGCATCTGCCGGATAATTTATGATTTCTTTCATGAAAGTTCACTGTTAGACATAAATCACTGATTTCTTGTGTCTTGTAAATTTTTTAAAGGTGAAAACTGGAATTGATATAAGAATGAAAACACACCTCTTCCAACTGCTTTCCTGACCTTTACGCTTTGACCCACGAACACAACAACAGAGAGCCTCTCTGCATGTCTGCAGTCAAACACAGCACTGTCGTTTGCTCACTTTCCATAATTCTGAGCTATTCCAATAAAAAACAGAGTGCCCTTCGTCTCTGACAGGTGGAGTTAAGAGCAATCACAGCAACATGTACTGCCTGACTCAGTGCCATGGGCCATTGATGTTACGTAACAGTCACATTCATTCATCCATCTCCTGTCTCTTTCTTACTACACAACACAGAGAAAAGTTTTTGAGTCAGCTCTTCTCAGTTGTGGGAGAGAGAGAGAGAGAGAGGGAGAGTGTGTGTGTCGTAGTGTGTTTGCAATCACACCTTTAAATTCCTTGCAGTAGTAGTAGTAGAGTAGTAGAGAGGTTGCAGTTACTTGTGCCTGCCTCTGCTCCTTACCAGTGAAAAACCACAAGCTTTGGCAAGCTTTAGCCTCACCAGAAGCCAGCTCCACTCGTCTAACTTTAGCTTTTTCATGGCCTCCAGCAATGAGCTTTTGGATCCAACACAACAACCAGGCACTGGTAAGACTGTGTCAAAGAATTCTTTCAAAGAATTGCTCAAATGCTTAAACAAACTAAAAGGAAATCCTTAATATTTTACAATAACAGATCAGCTCTTGTTATCTCCACATATTTGATTTCTTCTGCTTTCTTCATCTTTGCTTGTTTTGGTTTCTTAACAGTACACATGCACAAAGCCACAAAGATAGCAGGAAATGGGACAAAGAAAGAGAGAGAGAAAAGGTCTCAAAACTTCTGGATTCTCCTCCAGAGACGCTGCCCCTGAGTATAAAATCCGAGCCCAACAAAAACAAAGAGGCACTTTTGATCCCCTGTATAAAAGGACAGCTACAGAGCTCGACAGACCAGGGGTTCATGTGCTCGCCGTGGTCACGGTGACAGATCTGCCGACCACTCCTTGCCCATCTGGGCTGCCGTTGGCTCTCTGCCTTCTCTCCGAGGACAGCGAGTTCAGACCAGTAATTTAGATCAGATGAGGTAAAGCAATATTTCCAGATTAATACGAGCCATATTCCTTTAGAACTGTCCTTTCCTTCTGCTTCTTCTCCTTCCTGCATTTTTTTACATCTTACATATCCAAAAACGTCTGGCTGAGGATGAAAGGACGAAGTGGAAGAGAGAAAAAGAGACTCACAGAGACAGGGAAGATGAACAAGTTTATGCATTGTGAGGCAGGCATGAGGGATAGCCAGTAGCAGTGTGACACTATTGTCTCCAGCATTTACTTACGTTTGATCATTTCTTAAAAAGCCTAATCATCTAATTTCACTGAATAGCTTATTATGGATGGCTTTAACCACTATAGCTTAAGCATTCATCATTTTTATGTCACCATGTGATGTCGAAAAAGTTAAATAAACCCTACAGTGGTACTCTGTTGCTACTAAGCAGGAGGTCTGAATCCAAAAATAGCTGGAGCAGACTCAACTAGCTGTGCAAGACATGTTCGGCAATTCTCCATACAGGCGTGAGCCCTTTTCCTTTTCAGCCATTTTCAAGATAATATCATTGATTATTAAATTTGTTTGGATTTCTTAAGAATTTAATGTAAGCTACATCACATTGTATCATGAGGTTGCTCCAGCTGTGATTAGTTTTGCTTGGCAACAGTTTCAGTAGGTGGGATTCAGGAAGTCACAGCTGTCCCTGTCCTGCAGCTGCTGACTGAACATGTGACTGGCTGCATAATCAGCCCCATCCTGAGCGGTGTTATAAATCTCTACAGCATTCAGAGAGGAGCATCTAGCTGCAGCATTTCTGATGCATTCTCTGAGAATGGTGAAGCAGATTTAAGTTTGCAGGAAGAAGCTAAAACCACGGATTAATTGGCGACTGGGCAGCTGGCTGGCTTTGTGATTGGATCAAAGCCAGCTGGACCAAATGTAACTTTGCATGCCGAGGCTTTCATCAGCTGGCCATTTTGTTAATGTATTTGGAAAATTGGATATTAATCAGCTGTCTCCCCAAATTTTCTGGAACAATGCCTCAGATCCATAGTCCCTGTGCAGCGTTCCCTGTAGTCTTCAATTATATTCCAAGGGACGTTCCTTCGTTTGCTTCACATAGAGAAGACAAGGCAGGCAGCCACATTGGCTGTGATTCTTGGAGCCTCATAGCAGAAGCATGCTGATGAAGGACTGATGATGGACGTACAGCAATGGCACTCCCCAGGGCTGTGATTATTTTATGGTTTCCTTACTTTAAAGTAACCGTAGAGTGTCACTGTGTTCCTGCCTCGTAAGCAAGACCTCTGGCTGGATCCCAGCTTCTAACCAACTCTGCTGATCACTGTTGAACAACTAATGAAACAAGAGTTTAACTACTGCTTCTGCCGCAGTGTTTCTGATGTTTTTTCTGGATGCCATTCCCCATCCATCTGCCACACTGCATGACTGTGATGTCATGACTGGGCTCTCGCATTGGCCGGGCTCCGTTCACCCGCAGTGCTTGAACGGTACAATTGAACAGCGGGTTTGAAAGGGAACGTGAAATTAGTGGTGACTCATCTCTGGCCGCTATGTTATTATATCATTTCTTCACCAGCAATGATTTCAATCGATCTAAAGTTCCATGAAATCTGACCAAAAGAGCCAAAAATATGCGTCTGCATCCAAAAGATGGAAAAGATGATTTTTTACGACCACTTTTTTTTCATATTCTATAGAGAACTTAGAAATTTTTTAAGTGGGAGCTAAAGGGGGTAACATGAAGACAAGCTTCACACATGCAAGATATTACACAGGAGGATAAAATGCTAGGTTATATTATTACCAAAAGTTGGTAACCTTCTATCCCTCAGAGGCATTTTTTCCAAAACACTGTAATTTGTAATGCATGGTGTCATCGGAGACATGACAAGGAAATTTCATAGCTATTGACAAAGTGCAAAATAATGTGGAAAACTACTGGTTTTACGGCACCATTTGGCTTGTGTCATGGGGGAGGGGGAGATAATTTCTTTGGATGCTGAACTTCAGAGAGCGGCTGAAGTTCAGAGGTCATAACTACAAGCCACATCAGAGTTTTGCAGCAATGTTGCATCACTGTTATCCTGCAGTAAAATAGACTACAAACTGCAAGAGGAGGAGAAAAGAGATGAGATGAGGATAGAAGAAAAAGGAGAAGAGAAGGAAAAGAAGTAGAAGAAGAAGAGAAGAAGAGACCAAAATAAAAAAGAATAGAGGAGAAGTGCAAAGAACTATGTCTATGCTTTTCTTGCACTACTAACAGTGATTTTTTTCACTGTTAATGTAATGTGAAATTGAAAACTTAAAAAAACTACTGCTCATTTACTCTAACATTTTTACATCTCATGTCTTCTTTCACAGTCAACAATGAATAATCTCTGCAGCAAAAACATCTTAAAAATAACTTTTTCATAGCTTTTTCACTTTTGCTAAGATACTGATCAGAATTCAGGTGTTATTGACAATTGTTAGATTATGGAGAAAGAAGGAATGACACATTGTAGCAAACTGTAACAAAATGAGGCTGGTGTGAAGAATCCAGTACAGCACAGCACAGGAACACCCAACTAGTCTACACAACACACACGCTTGAGCTTGACTTTAGCCCTAGTGACCTGTAGCTCTGTGTCTTTGTGATTGTGTGTCTGTGTGTATGTGTGCGCGCACGTGTGTGCGTGCATGTGTACGTGCGTGTGCATGAGCGCATGTGCATGTGTGTGTGTGTGTGTGGGCATGTGTTATATGTGTAGCTAGACATCCACTGTTCTCAGTGTAGAAGACAACCAGGGGACCACACCAGAAGAATAAAATGAACTTTACCCTTCACAATTACTTTTAAATCAACTATTGCCTTGCTGCAATAATTTTCCTACAGATTTCCAGCCAATAGTCATGAACTGTAATTCATGGATCTACTGCAACTGTAGCACATTTAAAAAGATTGTGCAACTCTTCTACAAAGTCTTAATTCTCTGCATACTGGCAAGTTGATAATTAAATTTACAGCATCTCATCAATAACACAATTAGGACTGGGGAAATGGTTGCGATACACTTTCACACACTACTTTCACATCAGTCCAGCATCCTGGTTGGTCTGTCGTGTTTCATCTGAACTGTTTGCGACAGAAAATGTATGACTTGGATCTGTGTGTCGCATGAGCTGCACATTTCTGTGGAGGTAGCTAGCCAGTGCACGTTTAGCCAGGCGGAATGCAGCCTTGCATTGCTCAGCTCGGCTGAGATTTATGTGACTGCTGTGGGGTGTGCATGTGGGTAACAGATGGTGGCATCCTGCTCCTCTTTCCTCTCTCTCGGCACATCACTGCTTACTCAACCCCACCCCAACCCCCACCCCCCGTCCCTCTCTGCTGTTCCTTCCCTCTGCTGCATCTGCTGAAATTTGCTCTCTGTCACTTCGATGCTTCATACTTAAAATCAACACTCTCACGGTCAGCCGACGTTACCCGCAGCCATCGTAGACTTGCAATTACTCACTGGGTTATCAACACCCAGACTCATCTCCATTACACTCACTCTCACCACCCTAAACACTATCCATTCAACACCACTTTAATGGAAACTCAACACTGTCTGAGCTAAAACAACATACACTCTGCGCTGAGATGCATCAGGACTCACTCTCCTTACACATGCTTAACACACACACATGCACATTTACAAACACCAGACCTGATCCCTGCAGCCTGCAATTCTTTCCTCTTGATAAACAAAGTAATAGTAGCCCAAAAGTCTGTCCTATGAGCAAAAGAACACTCACCTCCAATAGGCTTGAAAAGGTTTAAACAAAAAACTTTTAAAAACACCCCAGCAGCCAAATGCCCCTCTTGGCTTTCCTTCTCAATGCTCAGTCTGTTACAAACAGTCATTAATTCACCAAAATATGGCTGAATATATTGTTTTTGTTTTGCTCCACAGCCCCCCCCCCAACGCTTAGAAGCTTTGCCTAAAGCTTCTGGGAGACACTGGCTTTCATTTCAATGCCTGTCAGCCTCAATGACAACGCCAGTAATCACAATGCCACTGGAAGCAAGTGTGGTAAAGCTCTACGCAACTACTGCTGACTGTGTTGGACATTCACTTCTTGGGATAAATTGATACCAAGCAGTGATGCAAAAAAACACTCAGTCTGCGATGACACTCTCCATCTGTTTCGCTCTTTCATCAAAGCCCTCCCATCATGCAGGATGGTCCTGAAGAATAAAAGTGAACTTACTGACTCTGTTTTAGCTTTAAAATCAGATGCCAAAGCACAAAAATATGGCACACACACACAGATCATACAGTAGAGGAGAAATAAATCTGCTCCAACACTGTACAGTTGTGAGTTTAGGGCTGAAACTTTTTTTTAAAAAGTGTGCTTTTACGTGAGCAAAATCAAAACTACCTAGGTGCCAGTAGTTAATGGCATCCTTCAAGTTTAGAATTTAAAAAGTCTAAAAATTTCTATTTTGTGGCCACTAGGTAGCACTAAGCCATACATAATTTACTGCCAATCAAAGAAGTCATTCAGTGTGAAGACATCAAATTATATACCAGCTAAAACGGGCATGTGGCTCACAGAGCTGTTTATTCAGCCGTAAAAAAGTGACCAACTGCAGCTCACTGGAGTACATTCATATGCTCTAATAAAGTGAAGCCAGCGCTGATTGTTTCTTCCCACACACCTTGAGCTGGCATGAGTCTCACAGACCCTGTGAGACACAGATAAACACACAGATGCAATCAGACAAAAACACAGCCATTGCCTCCAGATGCAAGTGTTCCACTTTGCTAATCTACTCTCAGAGTCTGGGAATGTACAGCTGTGTGGTTTTGTGACACACTGGGCCCTCTGCCATGGAGAGTCACCTAGAGGTGTGCTGAGTCGAAAATGTGTGTGTGTATGTGTGTGTGCGTGTGTGTAAGAAAGACATTTGAGTTAATTTGGTCCATAAACCCACAGAGCTGCGAGCACGGGAGTTAAGGACTTTTACTATTGTGACAAACACATCCATACAAGCACAGACACACAGACGCAGCCATGCAACCACAAATCCACACATGCACACACCCACACATTTAACCATATACTCGCACACACACACACACACACACACACACACACACACACACAAGACACATTACTCACTAAACACGGTAGCGTGCATACCACTGCAAGGTCTCTTTAAGCTTCTCTCTCACTCCCATATTCATTTTTAATGAATGAACACAAAATTGTCCTTTTGTCCTCAAGTCAACTCAGAAAGACTAAGAAGCACTAAGATGATGGCGAGAAGGTCAGAGGTGTCATTTTCCTCTCATCCTTCATGCTCCACTTCTGCTTCGTAAACACATATCCAACATGACTTCACCGCTGGAGAGACGCCTCTCCCTAACATGAACAACAAAAACGCATTTGCTCTTTTTATGTCTCAATGAAAGTAAGGATTAGAATTTTAATTTTTAAAATTGGAGGAGTCCACATGGAAGAGAGAGAACACAGCCAAGGAGAATTTTCTCTGGACCTCTTTTTAGTGCAGTTACTTACTGATTAATCAAAAACAAAAGCAGGTAAACCTCCTGGCAAAATCTTGTTGTTTTGCCATATGTTTTTGATTAAAGTGATTCACAATTTTCCACACAGGATTTTGAGGTTTAGTGTCATTCAAGGACACCTTGACATGTAGACCTGATTAACCAGGATGACCTGCGCTAACCCCGACTTAGACCCGCCCATATCAAAAACAGGTGACAGACACTTTGTGGTTTAGGTGACAACGTGCCCTGTTACAAATGTATAACATGTTTGAGAGGACAGGAAGTTTGACAGGAGATGGAAACAGTGTAGAGCTCACATGTGTGTAATGGAAACTCATGCGCGACATATTGAGATTTAATCCTGTTTCATACTGGACTCCCAATGCATGGATAAGTTTATACACCTGTGCCTGTATGCGCCTTTGCATGTGTACCATATGTGATTGTGTGTTTGAAATGTGTGGGTGTGCTTCACTGGTGTGTGTTATCCCCTCTTGGCACCCTTGCATGACCCTCCCACCCCTCAGGCAGGCTTTATGATGTCAAAGGCATTGCATCTAAATCAGGTGAGGTGGTCGATGCAATCTGGAGTCCAGCTTGTGCCTCACTGTTCGCTCGCTCAACTGAGCAGGGCTTGTATATTTTACCATCAAAAGTAATAAACATAAAATACAAGAGGTGGGTTGGGCAAAATTCTGAGCAGGAATTTTGGTTCATTAAGAAAGTTATGTGCCTTCAAACAGAGCTAAAAGTCACAGCAGTTGTCAGGAGATTGTGATCTCCATGCCCCCGCCCCTGGTTCTCTGCTAAGGTCTCAGAGAAAGTGCTGAGAAGGGCGAGAAGGTTACAGGGTGCAGTTTATAGTTCAATGCCTCAGGCTTAAAATCTGATGTGCCTGCATTCTCTATTTTCAAAACATGCATTATATATTATTTATGTACACAGCATACTCCTTTAAATTGTATTTCTATATATGTTTGCTAAAAACGAAAATGAAGTAATGTCTCAATGAAGCTGTATAATCATTCAAAATATGTGCATGTGAAAAGATAAACATTAAATTATTATTTATGCACTGAACTTGCTTGACACGGGCAGAACACATAAAAACCAACCCTGACATTAGAGAGGAATTTCCCTTTTTAGACGATGAACTTTTTTCACTCGTTACTCAACTGTTACTCAACAATTTTAAGTCATTCCTGGCCATGTGAGGAAACCAGAAAAGGGCAAGATGAAAGTGGGTTTCCCTTCTACAGCATTTCCAGTGATCTATACTCTAAACCAAAGCAATGCGACATTAAACAACTCCAAACAAAGATTACTGGGGGAGATTTAAGGCAAGCTGAGTGAGAGTGCATGAGAGGAAACGCAAAGAAACTCAGGCCAGGCAGAAAATCTGCATTCCTCAGACACATTAGTAAACTATAGCCCATCTGCAACCTAATGTCAGCTGATAAAAGCTGAGCATTACCAGCAAATACTGTATAAAGAAATTAGGATGTTAACTGTTGATATGAATTACTTGTTTGAATGGAATAAAGCAGCCAGAACCTGAGCAAAGTAAAATGGGTCAGATTTTTGCTTGAGCCGAGCAGAGGAAACATTTATCTGGGAGGAAATGCTTGGCCAGGGTCTATGTGAGATTTTGTGGTGTTTAATGATAATTCTGCAGCACTCCAGCTATGTCTGTGGGCTCTGATTCCATTTGTTTCTTATTTCCTGCAATTTACTACATTAGCACTTCATTTGGTCAACCAGAGCCTGATGCTCTGATGTCTGTCAATGAGGAAAACAGGAACAAACATTTCGATGGCTGAGTCTCTTCCAGCGTCTTAGCCAGAGCGTTCAGTGAACACACAACCTGTTGCCCTGTGCCTCCTGCTTTACACTCAATGAGCTAAATTGCCCACAGCTGTTTATCCTTCAAAACCCCGGCACCACCACACACTCTGACTGTTATTGCAGGCCAGTGTTTTTATACAGCTACACACGCAGGGGTGTTAAGCTTTGAGCTATTAGCAGTGAAACATTAATTCATGTAATATTTCACAGCTTTTGGCTGCTAATATTTCACAGTAATTTATTACTGTGTTTGAAAATATTTACATTGTAACAGCCCAGTGCCCACCTCCATAATGACACCTGGCATACTTCTGTAATAACTCAAAATAAGCTAATGAGGAAATACTAGCCTAAAATTTTAAGATTTTTTTTCTTGGTTCATTCATATGGCAAAAATTTTACTTTATCTTATTCTAGTGAAGCAGTACATGTGACTTGATTACCCCACTTTGACTGCACCAAGGTAATCCTAAATTTTTAAATTAAAAAAAAAAAATCAATCTCAATGTAAAAATGAATCTCAATGTATCTTTTTTAAAAATCAGAAGGGAAAGTGCTTTTTTATTATAGGGTTTTGTTCTTTGAAAGGATACAATAGCATCTCACTGCTGTATTGCATTGTAAAATGGGAAGCAAGTGAGGACTCACATCTGTTGGCCTTTACTTAGTTTGAGAACAAACTGAGCATCTTGCCTTCGTGCATACATGTCTCCATGCACATAAATATGCAACAGGCCAGTATGTGCTATACGTGGAAAATATTGTCTGAAATTGACTTGCCTTGCCTCAATTAAAAACACATAAAATTGAAATTGGCAGTTTAACAAAATGTCGTCATTGTCACTGCCTAAATATAAAATGGAACACTGAGTTTATAACATAGTATGGTGAGTCATTGTTGAGCTTTGATATTCAATGAAATTCAGACGCAGAAAATAACAGAAAGGGAGGAGGTACTTACAAAGTGACAGAAAAGAAGAAAAAGAAAGGCAAAAATAGGAAATAAGAGTGTTTCAGAAAAGCCGCTAGCTTCAGAGGTTGTAATTGACTAATGAAAACCATACCACTGCCAGACCCACAGGGGCCTGAAGGCAGGGAGAAGAAAGCATGGGGTAAAAGGGCGGGTTAGCAGGAGGGGGGAGAGGTAATGTGAGGTAAAAAGTCTGCAGTGTTGATATGGTTTTCATTCGCAGCATTTACTGAGCCATCGAGGAGCTCTATGTACCAGCAGGCCAACACTTCTGTCATACAGCTGGACAGCCACTCTCTCTCACTCCTCTGCTGTCTTCCTCTTTTGTCACACCCTTCTCTTTCCATCTTTTCCACTCCTTTCGCTAATGGCCTGAGGCTTTATTCCCTCAGCTATCAATGACACCTTTAGCTCTCTGTTTATCTCAGCCAACGTTTCCACACACTAACTTTATATCAAGCATCCCTCATCCTTTCTATTGTTCTCAGTAGGAATCTGCTTCTGGCACCTTCAGCTCTCAACGGTGAGCTCACCTATAAAAGTTTCAAGAAAGTACCTGGTTAGTCCCACGACAATGCTCACATGACTCTTAGCTGCTGACTGACGGAAAAAAATTGCAATTTGTTAGAATTTTGTTCCGCAGTGTAGTGATTGTGCTGTCACTGGCATTCACCTCCACTCAGTCTGAATGGTACTACTTGTGCAGGTTATAAAACTTTCTTTTTTTTTAATGGATGCTGGGGAGTAACTTGAACTTCCAAAAAAAAAACAAACAACAGAAGCTGTATTGTGATGTCCTTTGGAGTCTAAAAGACACATTCTTGCATGCATGTACACACAAAACTCTTTATTTATGTCCTTGTGATTGCAAGAGATAAAAACACAAAGGTTTCTTGTAGCCTTGCTTACTTGCGCTGCTCAATCTGTCATTCACACACACACACACAAAAACACATACTTATATTTCCCATTTATCTTGAGTTTGGGACATAGTGATCTAATTTAAGTATCTTGATCTCTGACAAAAAGTATGTAATATACAAACACCTTACAAGAAAAAGAGTTCCATATTGGCATCTGTTTGAGCTGTGTTGTTCATCACTAACTCAACATTCAAGATCATCAGAAAAAAAGGACTACCCTGCCCAAGTCCTGCTCACATATTGTTGTCTCTTACCTCAGACATGCTGATGGTACACCTGGCAAAATACTACATTACACTTGCAGGGGGAATGCCACACCTGGCAGCAGTGAGGACGATTTTCCACCTTTTAAATGCGTGTGGTAGTTAGGCTGGCACAAGGAGGCAGACTGGCATGACCGAGCAGGTTCCATGCGCAGGGCAGCGAGGGTAAAGTGGGTGTGGGGAGCGGGGGTAGGGGAAGAGGAGTGCCTGGTGGGAGGTGGGAGGTGGGGGGTGAGCAGAGGTTGGATGGGGGCACACGGGATTGGGGGATGGGTGTATTTTTTTTTTTGCTGCAGAAGCAGCACTGTTGAGGAATCTCAAGCATTCCACAGTGACTTCGCTATCTGCTCTACCTGCGCCCCACCCTTCAATCTCTCAGCCACACCCTGGAAGCTCTTAGCTCAGAGCTGTCACCAGTGGGCTGGAAGCAAGATAACCACAACACACAGATAAATCAATCTGACAGTGAAGGAGAAACAAAGAAGAGGAAAAAAAAAATTCCTACGATGTGTGACTGTATTGTAAGAGCATGTATGAAACGTGTAAACAGTGTTAAAGCATGGAGGTGTGTGTGTAGAACAGTGCCACCACTGCAGCTACCTCTTGGCATTTAAAGTAAACTCAAATGTGCACATGTCTGCAGATTCTGCAGACATGCACTTATATCAATTAACTACATCTGTTTTCTGCTTCTCATCACTGTCATAACATCTGATGTCTGTTGCAAGTCTAAAACTTTTACAAAAAAAATCCAGCAATTTTAAAAGTGACAGAAAAATGTGCAGGCAGCCCATATTGTGACCAGATGAGTTCTTGAGTCTCTGTGATCTTTCTGTCCTTCACAAAGTGTCCACTGCTGACACAGTTGAACCATTTTTTTTTGTTTTTTCAAAGATTTCTTAAAAACCAGAAAACTTAAGTTATGTATAAAAACAAACAAACACACGTGCTGATAAATACATAAGCCTTGTGCATTGATTTCCACAATGTGTCTTTTGCTCCATTTCGAGGGATGATTCACACACACACCAAACTGTGATCTTGGAAAGGTAAAACTTTTAACACACTTCAAGGTCTGATCACTGACATGCGGATAGTTTACACACAGGAATATGAATAGCTGCCTTCATTGAGAGCAATTCAAAGAAAACTCTCTGCTAAAACAGATCCGATGCATGCAGCCGCTTGCTCAATGCACGAATTCAACCCTAATCATGGTCGCACTCACGCACACTCACCTACACAAGTGTTTACATACAGAGACCCAAATATACATGCACACAAATGCACACATGCACACACTAATGCACAGGAAATATTTTTCCCTCACCTCACCTTTGTGGGCTGCACAGTGACTCCAAACTCCAATGTGTGAGGTGTGCGTCAGTCTCTCCTCTCCTTGATCTCTGTCTCCTTTCCTCTCACTCACTTTTCAACCTGTAGTCATCGTGTGGCTCTAGTTACGCTCTACTGCAGTGAACTAAGGCAGAAGGAAAACGAAGGAGGGAGGGAGGGATAGAGGGACAACTGAGTCCTGCCCAGACTGATGAGAGAGGCTTCAAAAAACGCCCTCAGGAGAGAAAAGATTAGAACACTTTGCTCCACTAAAAATTTAAAACTTTCTCACCACTACGCTGTTTCCAACTGATTTCTTCTTACCAGCCTGTTTTTTCTTCCATTCCCTCTTTCCAGCTGCTTTTAAACTTTTCCTAAAACCACTTTTGCTTTCTTGAGGTTCTGCCTATTATTAGCAAACCAACTCTCTTTTTAAAATTCTTGCGTTCCTTCTCTTTCTGCGTCTCTCACTAACAAAAATATTCCTCTCTAGTTTCCTCTCCCCCTGCTTTAGTATGTTACTGTTTATCTAAGTTTGTCTGAATCATCTCTCTTTTTTTTCCTCTCTCACACACAAACACACCAGCATAAACACACACACACACACACACACACACACACACACACACACACACACACACACACACACACATACCTGCACTTACTATGCTTACAGTTCGTACTATCTGCATAGCTCTACCTCATTCTCATGCTTCATGCCTCTGGTGTGCAGCTGTATGATGAGGGAGACACACCTGTTATTATTAAAGTGTGTGTGTATGTGTGTGTGTGTTAAGGACCTCACCGTATGGCAAAAAAAAAGAATCCTTTTGGACTTAGGAGTGTTTCAACTGTAGTCTGGTTTCAGGAGCTGTTAAAGTGAGACTATAAATCTTTGGTCTACTGAAGGTTTTTAATGGATGATTCTGAGAAATGTACAGGTCGGCTCATGGATGCCTGACTGCTGCATGTGACATTGTGTAATATGGCCTTCCCAGCTGCAACACACGCACACACACACCTCTAACTTTAGGTTTTAACAGCATTGACACCGTCTTTCCAGAATGTGAGGAATGTACTTTGCTTATTGGGCAGCGAGGGAGTCTGTTTAAAAGGTAAACCTACTGGGACTCTCCTCAGAGGTCATGACCCCACTGAAGGGAAGGATGAGAGAGAAAAGAAAATAATATAAAAGATGGCTAAATTTTGAATTATTCGTCCAAAGGAAGTTGAGATACTCAAGAAAGAAGTCAACAATTTTTTAAAGAACTTTCCCAAACTAATGCAAAAAGCCCAAGTGTCTTTATAATTACATGTTTGTGCATGTGCAAATGTGCATGTACAATATGACAGGGTGAAGAGGAGGAGAGTGTATCCAGTCCAGCTCCTCTTCATCTTGTAACTTGATCAAGAGATAAACCAGAGCAGTGCTGACACCTTAACCATGACCTTGACACACAACAGCTTTCACAACACATCCAAACCCTCGGGGGGAGTAGAAAGGGTAAAGAGTCACTGGGATGATCCCAGTCATCACTTTGACCTCAGCTTTGCACCAGACATGGGATACAGCAGTGGTCATCATTCACATCTGTAACATGCTTAACTTTGTTAACACGTACTCCTACTGATAAGTGGTTTACTATCCCTGGCTTCCTTTATGACTCGCTCTGTGTCTCCCCCCTCCTCCCTGGGAGATTAGTAGTACTCCCCTCACAATGACAGAGATTATAACAGAAAGCGGGGCAGAATTTATTAGTGCAGCTTGTGATACACTCTAGTTATGAGAAAAATCCTGTTTACAGGGATGAGGGCCTTGACCTATGAGTCATAGTGAGGTCTTTGAGAATCTTGCTCAGCTTCCCATCTCTGCTCGATCATCATGCCTCACCCCACCAACACCCCCAAACCCTCCAGGGTCATCATATTTCCAAGTTATCTCTTTGAATTACATCTCCCTAATTCTGTAGAATTTCAAAGGAGGCTCTCAGCTCTGTCATTTATCCTAATGTGCTAAGACATGGCAACTGTTCACAAATTTAGGCCAGAATCCCAAATATTTGTGTGTACACATGTACAGTACGGGGTTGTGTCTGTCAGTCCTCATGGTTTTGTGTGATTGTCTGCTTTTGCTTCCATGTCTTTATACACAAATTTAAATTGCAAAAGAATGTGTATACCTATACATGCTAACTCATACCAGGACTGGGCTCTCATGGGATTTTGATACAGTGCTGGTGGTGAAAGTTTGAATGCAGCGATACAACTGCAAGATATCAGTCCAACAATGGTTTGTTGCAAGGATAGTCTGTCATACTTAAAGACAAATGGCTCTTGGACATGCCCCAATGCTCCAACAGAAAAAAACCAGCATGTCTGCACTTTTTTTTGCCCTTTTTGGGGGGCTCTTTTGACCAGAGCTGGGAGTATGTCACACATGTGCAAGTCACAAGCAAGTCTCAAGTCCATATCTTCAGGTTTCAGGCAAGTCCAAATTACTGTTGGGGAAAATCGAGCAAGTCCAGCTGAGTCCCTGCTGTGAATTGAGCAAGTTAAGTACAGAATTTGTTAAGAAGGTCACATGTCAAACCATACAAAATGTTGACAGTGGACTGCTGCTTTCTGTTTCCTGTTGTGCAAAAATCACTTCTCTCATGTGTCCTGTGTTGCATTGGACCATACACATATATATGCACCTGAGCTTTCCACATGGATCTAGAGTGACAGGTCACTGCTCTTGATTAAATCCAGTCATATGTTTTTGTGTGTGTTTGACAAGTGTTTCAGGGATGGCCCCCCAGTATTCAACATCAATAAATATAATTTTATTCATCAGTCATCAATTAAGCCCATCAGTAAATCTGTGACATTAATAGAAGATGCTTTTATTTTTATTGGATTATTTAATGCTTACTGTGCAATGATCAAATGTGGAATTATCCAGTTCTCTGTGGCAGTCAGTCCAACAACATTGTTCCCAGTCTGTGCAATCAATGCAAGTCCTAATGTGTTTTGGTCATCATATGTTTTACTGATATCTGTCAAAACAATGCAGACAACTTTTTGCTCTCTACCTGACAGACCAAAGCCTCTAAGATGAGTCAAAGCACACACACAAATTCATTTCCAACATGTGGAGGGGTGACTGATACTGAAAGTTGGGCTGGCCTGTTGGATTTTAGTTAGAATTCATTTTTTTTCTGGCTGACCCTTATGAAAGATCATTTGACATGGTGTGATCCCATTGCAAGATAGTTTCTAGTTTTACCGGATGCCTTAGGGTGGACAAGAGTGACTGAAACTGGGATGAAATGATCCTGAAGGGGAGAGACTCTCTTCCTTCATACACTGCCACCCACCCTAAACACCCAGACTTAGACCATACTCACAAAATTTTCCTGTACTTAATCAACTTGCACAATTGTGAAGTTATCGAGTTGAAAAACGTGTCCAAATACATGTAAACATCTGGTAAAGTACTCAGAGCCTCTTCCTCAGAATCACATTTTGCCATTATAACACATTATAACCCTTACCCCTAACCCTGACCTTATAAATCTGTCCCCCAGCTGACTGCTTCCCTCTTATCTTTGTGTATATTTCTCACTTAAAACTAGCAATTATTGTTTCCACAAAATTGACGCCCTACTAGTGTCCGTCCCTAACGTTTACACTGAAATGATAACACAGGCTGAGCTGACAGATCAACAGCTGAATACACTGATCCCAAACAGAGCATTTAGAAATATAATGAAGGGTTTGGCGTCAGAGTCAATTTAAATTTGCAATTGCTTCTGCTGCTTCATCTGCTTCCTCTTGTCTGTGAGTGAATACTGTATGTTTTGTATTATTGGTTTGCAGTATTTGTAGTTACATGTTTGAGACACTACATCACTACTAACCTGTTAAACAAAGGTTTAATTATATAAAAAAATAATACATGCACAAATGACACATTTCTTTAAGTCATGAGCTAGAGCACTACTATTACCCTTAACCTTAACTGTCACATAAAGTCTAAGCACATTACTATTTTGCAATACTTGATATGATTCCAGAGAACTGAAGAGGGGAGAAGTGTTACACACACACACACCCACACATGCACACACACGCACACACACACACACAGCCACTGGAAACTTTGCATCCCAATTTCAGTTAAGAGCAGGGCTTACGAGCATCCACAGGGGGCATTTCAAGAAATATAAAAAAATGACGGTGGAGATCGGAAAATGAGGCAAATGGTGGGTTTTTACTTCATGGAGTTGAGGTTTGGAAACATTCATAACAACTAGAATCATTTAGTCATCACCAGTAAGGTTTGCTGCACAGTTGCAAAGCAGAAATACATTCCTGTAAAATCCATGAAGTGCATTTGCTGAAAAAAAATGAATCAGCTTGGCTTGTACCATAAAATGTGTCAGTGTCTAAATATTTTATAATGAAAAAACAATATTTTGGCTTCTTTTTAGAAGTACAGACCTCCCAGTTTGATTTAAATTTGATACCTTAATTCCTTTTTTCCTGAAACTCTTCTCCCCAGTTCCCAAAACCCAGATAATATCTGGACTGTCTAATGGTTTCTATGGGACCTTCTTGTCTGGGAGCACCTCTTCCAGTCTAATGGCGATTGCCCCTTTTGATTCTTCACAGTCTAAATAACACAAGACAAATTGTTCTTTGGATTTAAGTCTGAAGATTACAAAATGATTCTCAGCTGATCATGTGCCCCATACAAAATAAACTATATGAACCCACCAGCTCACTTAAAGAGAAAAGGGGTCAAAGAACGATGAGTTATTGAAGAGTCCTCCCTGACAGAGAGACTATAGGTAAAGAAAAAACTGAAATGTAGCCCTCTAGCTATAAAACATGCATGTGTGTTACATGCGTGATTTCAGCACATAATGACTGGAATCCAAGCCCAGGGGTAATAAATTCTTTGCTGGGTGACTAAACTGAAAAGCGAAGAGTAGGTGAAGGAGTGCTTGAGTTTGAAAGTGCATATGTCAGAGAGAAAAGAGAGCAACTGAGAGAGAAGGAAAAAGAGAGATCGAGCCAGAGAAATCGAGAGCTCTCCTATGGGCCTTTGTTTGCAGCAACACCTGCTCCTACTATCACTCGCCGCAGGAGACAGGCGAGTCGATGCAGGCAGCGGCTCGGGAACCCTGCAAGATCACATGACAGCATACACACACACACACATACAACATAGTAGCCCCAAAGAATCTGCTGTATGTATGTCACTTACAGCTCTGCATTTTAATTGGGGTACCAATAGTTCAGCCATAAACTTACTAGACTTAAAACGTGACTTCAGCATCCATCTTTTAGTCTCATAAATGACCTGAAAAATGCTCCACACTTTCAGGAGATCTATTAGGATTAGGAATCATCCTCCGAACAGTTGCATTCCCTGAAGCTATGACTTTGTTCTTCTTGATAGATATATATCTTACACATTATCATCAAAGAGATAGAGATACTCATCCCCCATGAATCCTCAGTAATACACACACATGCTCAGTGTGTTTATGATGTATAAAGAAAAATGTCATAAAAGCAAGATAACCTCTGCAGAAGTGTATTAGCCATGGTTCGCATGTAATCAGAAGCATCTGATACAAATTTGTCTGACTCTGAATCACAGAATGTGATTCACACAAGTGCCGCAAAAAACTTTAGGGTATTGTTAAAAGAAGGATCTAAGAGATTGTTCCTGCTCAAGATTAAGTAGCGTACATCCGCTGAGGGTGCACAGGGGGTCAGTCTTCTCTGTGGGGTAGCTATAGTAAACTGTGACATCTTTATCATTCCTCATGCTTTATATGGGATAAACGCAGCCAAAAAGGCTTACTGATGAAACTCTGGGGGAATTTCTACAGATATAGAAGTAAAAAAAAATCAGAAGGGATGAATAATAGAAAGCTATACTCTAAGTGAACTTAAAGGAGTATTTCACTTCCCGAAAGATGGTCTTCTCATAAAAATGGACTGCCTGTGCAGCAGAAAAATGCAAGTGTTTTTGAAACCTTGAAACTTGATTTAAAAAAGAAAAGGCTCTGGTATTACCTTTTGCTCAAAAGGTAATAAACCTGCATCAAGTTAAATGCACTGCACCCTGATCGACCAAGAAATGTCCCTACTGGTGGGGGACATACTGCAAGATAATTAGTTCTTGATATGTTTCCCCTCCACTTTGAAACAGGAAGCAACATGGTTATAGGCTGGTTACTTACACTGTAATATAACAGCTGAACAGGACACCAAAATATGTTACTGAAAACATTTTGGGCAAGAAATAGGCTGTGCAGTTGCAGAATCTTGAGCCATACTTGTATCAGCCTTGTTTTCAAGTTTGATTTGGATTTGGTGAGCTCCCCATCTCTTAGTGTCTGACTTTGATACTCTGCAGCTGTTAAGGGATGCATACAAAATATAGTAGAACAATCAGTAGATCAAACAACCCTAACACAGTGAAACAAGATGGATCACCAGTGGGGCTTTTGCCAGCAAATTGGGGAGATGTTCTCTGAGGAGGGGGACAATTAAGGTAGTATTAGAAATGTATCAGTCTAGGTATTTTTTATTTAGTATTAGTATATAGTATAGTACATATAGTATAGTATCAGCATGTATAATATATATTAGTACATAGTATTATTATTGTTCATTTGTACAAACTATCCACATTGTAATGACACAAAAGACTAATCTGCCTCCAAGGCAGCTGTCACTCTCGGTATCCACTGAAGATGTAAGAAGAATCCTGCTGAGAGTGAATTTGATAGCTGCTTGGCCTGATAAAGTCCCTGTTCTTGTAGGAAAATTATGTGCCAATCAGCTGGTGGATCTTATCACCAACATTTTTAACATACCACTGTTACAAGAGAGTGTTCCAACCTGACAGACACAGTCGTACATGTGTCTAGTCAAAATGACCACTGCCCTGTAGCACTCACCGTCATTATGCTGAAGTGCTTTGAAAAACTGGTCGTCCAGCACATCAATAACAACATTCCAGTCAGCGTGGACCCTCACCGCTTTGCTTTCAGAACCAACAGATCCATAGAGGATGCCATCTCCACTGCCCTTCACTTAATCTTAACACACCTTGAAAGTAACAACACTTACATGCTGTGATTGTCACAATCTGTTATTGAAGTAATTTTAGTTCTGTTAACTTTTAAGTTCAGTGTCAAGTTTCCTTGATTTTTGCATGCATCCATGTTTTGTTGTTACCTGTTTTATTTTGGTAAATCAAATCAAATCAAATCAAACTTTATTTATATAGCACTTTTCATACAAAATAAAATGCAACTCAAAGTGCTTCA
>JAQMCX010000050.1:10695053-10806195 GCA_029814765.1 Acanthurus leucopareius
AAAGTAAATATTTTTTATGGGTACCCGGTACCCGCTGTTTTTGATTCGGTTCCTACTTGGAACCGAATTTCGGTACCAAACCCTAATCCCCTTTTTACATATCTACATCAGTGGAGCTGAGGTGGAATGGTTTTAGGTTCCTGAGTATCAAAAACACAGAACCTGGCATGTACATTACACAGTTTCATCCTGGTTAGAAAAAAAAAATAAAAAGGCCAGAAACTGTTTATTTCTATAGATGACTTAAGAAAGCAAAGTTCCCATGCAAATTTTCACAGTGGAGCAATACAAAGCATTCTGACTAGAAACATCACAAACTGACATAGGATGTGCATGGCCTAAGACAGGAAGGCTCAGATGGTAAAACCACCTACAATATCACTGGTCCCCATTTACCAAGCATCAGTGATATATGCCTTCATCAGATGAGGTCCCTGCACAGAGCCCAAAGGAAAGACAGCATCCACCTCGGCTACAGCCTGCCTACCCCACTGTCAATGGCAAGAGATATTGAAGTATTCACTGCCATACAACCAGACTAAAGAACAGCTTTACTCATCATTACTAATCAAGCTGTTAGACCTCACAGCCTATCGTTTGCACTCAAATGTATTTTTTCCATGATCTTGGAATCAGTGTGAGGGTGCACACATCAGTTCAACTACAAAATCATACACGTTGTGAAATGACATTGACATGAATCTTAAATCTTGAATACAAAGCTGGTTGAAATATGGCAAAACATTTTCTTGGAGAGTAGAGAGGTGACGTGATGCTCCCAGTTTCAATTTGATACCTTAATTTTTTTTTTTTCCCTGAAACTCTCCTCCCCAGTTCCCAACACCAAGATATTATCTGTACTATGTTGGAACAAGAGTTATTCAAGGTGGGCCAAGGGAGTCTCCTTTGGCTGCCATAGCCTCCATGGCAGAGGCAAAGGGCAACTTTAATTATTGTGACATATGCAAATGACAAGTAAAACAATAGGGGAACAAGATCCAGATCTCTTGAGTCAGGATGCCTTAACCTGTGTTTTGGGGCCATATGGTATGTTTTTACAAATGTTTATATTTATGTAGGTACAGATGACTGCAACACAGCACATGCCTCTGTGGTTATTCTGTCCAGTTATACAAGGTTATTGTGTAATACCTCATCAAGTTTAGCCATTCAGAGCAGCTATGAACACTTCTGCCATCTGACGTAACTGGACAACATACTGTATTAACTAATTGGTTTCAAACATGCCCTGGCCGAGTTCAGTAGGACTTTGGTCAGACAGAGTTTAGTTATGTGATTCTTTTCACTCGGAAACTTCTGCCAAACACGCTCATCCAGCTAAATAGGTTGGCAGCATTTCACACAATTTGTAAAACAGACAACATTTGTTTACTTGGCGACTGTTGCTACGGGGGATAAAATGACTGCGGCTGTGAGAACTTTCCAGAATTGCGAAGTCCTTACTCATACTATTATTATTTGCTATGCAATGTTTTAATCTAACTTTGTCTCAAATATCCAAAATGATACAATTCCAGTTCATGATTTTTCACTAAATGGAAATTTCAAACAAGAACAAAGTTAAGAGCTTATTTTGCACTGTAGTTGCACCATATAAAGTATGACTTACTCTCATTTCATAAACACACTGCAATACCCGACAATAACACAGAAAGCAGAGCACAACCTGCAAAAGTAAAATAAAGCTAGTACAGCGAGCACATGGTTTTAAATATTTTTGGTTGCATAAAGTCTCTAAAAAGCATTTATGTAACCAAACCATGCAACTTTACGTCCACAAAGCAGGTCCAAAACAAAGATAGTGGACACGACTAAAGAAGTCAAGACAAGTCTTGAAGTAACTCAGCGTAGTCTTTCTAAGGCACCTATAGTCTGACCTCTGGACCACTTGCTATCCGTTTATCTGCCCCCTGCTGTGCTGTGGGGGTGTGTCGGACAGGATAGGGATGAGACAGGATAGGATGAGGAGGACGTGCAACCTAAATATGGCTCTTGTAGCCGAGGCCACAGGGAGACAGAGATGGGGACCACAGACCTCGGCAGCGTACAATTATCCAAAACAAGAGAGTCAAGCCAACCTCCTCTCACTGAGACTCACAACAAGAACATAACAGTAAAGCACTGAAGCCAGCATGGTATTTTACTGTCCTTCATCCCCTGAATCACATACACAGATCTGTGCATACATTCAAACAATGTACAAATATGTCTACATGTTCTTTTTTGACATACATATGTATACAGACACATAAATAAAGGGACGCAGATGCATAAACATGCACTTGACAGTCCACTGCATATTTTGAAAGTTTGTATGGTGCCACATGCAGTGAACTGGCTCCATATGAAATATGTACCTCTCTTTAGGCCACTCGGCAGGTATTTTATCACAACATCGATCAACACAGCTAGATGCATCTCATAAATGTCTTATCTTTAAGGCCCGCCTTAGGCAAATAGCCAAATCCAAACTTGCTTAAACATCTAAGCATGCGCTTTTCATAGAGAAACATATGGCAGAAATATAGGTTCCTCTGCCTTTGGAGTGAATTACTGGGAGTCAAAATGTGAGAGGCTGTCTGGAGCTGGCAGCCATTGGCATTCCTCAGGACTCGGGGCCTACAGCAGGAGACAATACCTGAACCTGCTGCACACAATGATGGATGCCTGAAGCTCCACCTGAGAGAACCACTTGAGCACCATAGCTAATTCCTCAGGTGACAAACTGTTTGCATGGAGACAGTGAATTAGATCAGTAGTGGTCTGTTCCCCTATCAGACCAGGGGGAGATCCAACAGGATGCATCCAAGCTGTACAAGCTTGCTGACACTCAACCTTTTGAGGAGAGGCACAGGAGGAGAAAGGAGATCAAAGGCATGCCGGCATACTCTGGTGTGTTTGCCGGCTGGATCCATGAACATGTTACAGATGAGCAGAGGCGCCAGAGAACCATCTGGGGTTATATAATGGTACTGAGTTTAAGGCACAATATTGTGGATACAGAAAAAACATCAGAGAAATTACTAAAACTTGACTAATTTGTGTGAAGCTCCTCTCATCTTATTTTTTAATGTGATCTGTTTAATTGGTGGGAACAAGTACTTAAAGTACCCATGAGAGCACAGCTGATAATTGAATTTGCCTATGAATATATATGTTGCGATAAATAAGTCTCAAAAACATCATTTGTGTACATTTTGTGACATATTATTGAAAAAATGTTGTCATTAAGATATTGTTTTTAAGACAAATGGAGTAATAGGCATCAGATTGGTGTATCAAATAAATTAATGCCGGACAGTGATAGAGCCCATTGGATTTTTGTACGTTTAAAATTGCATTGTAAAAGAACAAAAAGAAAACTTCAGGTTCATGGTATTGTGTGCCTGGTCGCAATGTCAGTCTGGCAGTCCACCACTTTGGTCGACACTGTTATATCTCATCTGTTAAATGGACTTTTACAATATTTTGTAAGAAAATTCCAGCACTTAGATGAACCCTACAGACAACGTTTCTTTTAGCACAACAATATAAACAGAAACTTGGAAAATAATAAATGTCAGTAAAACACTTAATAAAGTCATCATTCATGTCGCCTCCTTTAGCATTGATATAGTATGCTTTTAGTTCAGTCAAGTTTACTTCAGTTCACTAGCTAGTCCGAGCTGTTAATAGCATAAGCAAGTGCTGCACATGGGGTTAAAATCTCATCTTTCTATTATTTACAACAGAATTATCAGATTATAAATTTTTGTGGGGCTTTCGTGGTTCTTGGTAAGTATCCCCCTTAATCTTGGACAGAACATTCATTGTGTTATTTTTGTTCATCACATTTTTCCAAGAAAAGGCTTTTCTTCTTCCTCAATTTGGTTTCTTCATGTTACCTCTAAAAACACTATCTTTAGCTTGTGGGTTGAATAATGTACTGTCATCATGGTGCTTTAGGGGAAATTGTGAAGAGCGAGAGTGAGAGAGAGACATGGCATATGACTGTTGTGTTTGACAGGTCATGGTTCTGAAACACATTATTCTTTCATATATATATAGTACAAGAGGTGTGGACAGTACAATGAGCCAGTGTGAATCCTTGTGGTTGTAATTGTGTGCATGTATTATCTGCGTGTGTCTAAATGTATTTCCCTGAATATGTGCAGAGCGAGGCGATGATCTCACTTTTCCCTGGAAGCAATATGGATTGACTGGGAGTAAAACTGGCTATTAAAGAGGGATACCTCAACAAGCCCTAGCTTGGGGTGTAGGGTATTATTGTTATCATGTCATCTTAGGAGATGAGTGAAAGCAAAAGAAAAAAAAAACATATGGTAAGTAATTGCATAAGTGGTTTGAAAATGAAATGTCAAATACGAAAGTTAAATAGGCAACAGGTCCATAGTTCGGAGAACTTACTTCCAATCAAATCACTTACATATAAATCAAAACTTAACATTTAGAGGGTCATTAAGTTATCCCAAGTGGCAGCTAAAAGCCAAAAAGAAACAGACTTCTAGTTGGTTATGTGAAGGGCAGGGTTCTCAGAATTTTTATGACTTCTGCCACTGATGTTTGAGGGATGTACCAAAAAATGAACTTGTTGTAGGATTTTATTTGACCTCATAATGCTGTTCAATAAAAAAAAATTCTGGACCACTGAATTCCCTTGTTTAAAGAAAAAATAACTGTATCTATCAAGAGCTGGTCCATTCGTCCTGAAATGTTCTTTTCTAAACGTATACTCTCTTTCTTCTTTGATTACTTTTCCATCTCACTTCCACTTTGCCCACTTAAAACTACTAGCTTTAGCTAACAGCGCTAACAACAACAGAATGTAAACTCAATGACCCTTGTGAAGTATCACCAGTTGCCATGTATGTTGTCATTTTCTACATTGTATCATTACAGACCTGATGGCTGCTTGTTAGGTGGACAAATTTGATCACAGGAGCCAAGTGTAGATCACTGAAAGTGAAAGTATCGAAATGGGCTGCAGATAATTATACATGCATTTGATGTCAGATTCAGGGGGTGCACAAGATGTTCCTGAGGGCTGCAATTGGCCCATGGGCTGCACTTTGAGAACCCTTGGTGTAGGTGTTCTTTATTTTAAGGATGGATGGATCATTGGAAATTATCCAAATGAATATCTTACAAACTTGATCTTAGCCGAGAGCAGTAATTTACCTTTTATTATTTTTATATTTTTTATTCCTTTATTGCTTAAACAATTTTCTACGACCAAAAAGAAATGAAGAGGAATGAAATTAACTTATCCACAACAGGCACAGTTGGAGCCTTTTTTAGGAGATACATAACAGAACAACATTAATGTTTCTCACTCTGTATTATAAAAGTCCTTTCTTCAAACTTTACTCTGCTGTGTTAAAAATAAATCAACTTCATAACATTGCCTGCAATACATCAATTCTAAGGTCTGCGGTATCTCTGTCTGTAATGTAAGTGTAGTGTGTAATTGCAGTGGGACACCAGAGAGCCAAGATAATCCACTTCAGTTCTAATAAAACCCTAAAAGGTCTCTATTGACCAGAAATATGAAACTGATACAGCGTTTGTCTAAACCTTATCTACGGCTACATTTTTAGAACTGTCTTGCTAGGAAAACATGACCAAATGCAAAGGAAATTGATGTTGATACCACTGCTTCCACTTCTTAAGCTCATTGACTATGAAGAGGTATTTTATTCAAATAACAATAATAAGAGATTATTTTCATAGACCCGTACAGAAACCCCTTATGGTACTTGCCACTTTCTTGTCACAAATGACAAAAATGACTGATTAACGATGTGGAAAAGCTCAGCCGGTGCATGATGTAGTAATGGTTAGAGTTCAGGTGCTACAGTAGGTTTTAAAGACAGACCTACTGTGTTAAAGAGGCTTAGACTGACTTTGAATGACTTACTTCCAGTGATGAGCCTGAGGGATTTTTACAGCACAGGGAACATAACATTCATGGAAATATGTAAACAAGATGGCACCAAGTCAATAATATATGTTTAGGTTGTCACTGCAGTGCTCTTCAAATGTACTCGCCTTTGAACCCAGAGCTCACTCAAACGCAGCACTCATTGTTGTATTACTCACTGTGGTCATTTTGCAGTTCGTAAAATCAAAGCTGCATAAAGGCTGTAATTTTGGAGACGTATAATTTACCTGTTTAAGTTTATAGCTCGAGTTTAACCCTTGCTGTAAAACTATGCATGAGTTAACTCTCTGCTCTGAGTAATGCAGGAAAAGTATTTTGAACATTGTTAGGGTTTTGGCAAGGGTTAGGGTGAGGGCAGAGCCAGAGGGGTCATCTCCAGGATACACACTCCGCAATTAGCCTGCAACAGTATTTAAAACATAGGCTGGGCTTTCTTTTTAAACATACATAGCCTGTGAAGCTACTGCAAACACAACCAGAAAGGCGGATTTATGTTCACATATATACAATAATAAATCCTCATAAAGCTCTATTTCAAGGTTGCAAAGAAAAACCACTGGCTTTGTTTCTCTAAGGTCGAAATAATTCAAATACTTGCATTCAGTTAGCCTGTGGAAAAAGCTGCTTAGAAAAAAGTCACCTGGACACCCTTAATCATACTCAAGTTTCTGCATTTTTGAAGGATCTCGGCAATGCAAGAGAGCTCTTGTCTGTTTTCTACCTGAATGGGTCTTGAGGACGGGGAAGGTGGGATGGATTGGATGCTTGTGCTCTGTTGAAACCCGCTGGTATCTGCGGATTGTCAGATCTTAAAGATGCATTGCAAAAGACTTTCAGAAAAGACTTGCTGTCAAATTTAGGATATTTAGATAACATTTGCTTTTGAAGAGGCCTGTTTGTTTAATCTGATAGATTCCATAGATGTGAGAGAACTAAATGTAGAGTCTGCAGACAGAAAGTTGTGAATGATAATAAATATAAGTGTGTGAATTGTATTAAATTTCAGAGGAACAAAAAAATTTAAAGCAACAAGGTAAGGTACTAACAAAAGAGGATCCAACACTGTTTTTAACAATTAAGATTTAAATTAACTATTTTTTCTTTCAAAATTTGAGACTTTAAGACCATTCAACTCAGCCTGGATCTTTACACTTCCTTTACTTGCAAAATACTTATTTTTTCAATATATTTATGTAATTTTATATTAACACTTTTATAAAGAATTTTGCAAGTAAAGGACAATGAGAGAAAATCTCATAATTCTCTTACCTGTATGGTCACTTCCCTCTACACAGCCATCTATAACATACTGACAGTGTGTGTTAGCCTTTAGAGTTGAGCAATTTCAAAATTTGAGCACATTTTCTTAAACTTAACTAGTCCTTGAATGAACTGACGATTTATGGGTATTGAATAAAATACAGTTTTATGATGAAATGCTCTGTGCAAGAGGTTCAGAGGATGGATAGTGTAACAGATTGATTAGTCATGAATTCTTATGAGCTCCATTGTGATCTGGGTCAAAGACCCACACCCCTCAAACACCAATAAACCACTTGTCTGTCACTAGCAAACATTAAACTGAAGTGTCAGCCTGCGTGTCCGGTCATGAGAGCAGGCCCTGCCCCTCAGGTCTGCACACCCCATGACCCCCAGATTCACTCGCGCCTGTCAATCACAGAAAATGCTCTCAAGGAGGGGCGGGTCAGTGCACTGGAAGAACAAACACAGTATCAAAACTCAGCCCACACCAATCCTCCTGCAAGGTGTTCTCAAACCATTCAAAGTGACAGGTTAAAGAGACACCACTGAGAAAGGGCCCCTCTGGGTGGTAAACATTAAACACCGCAGATGAGATGTTGGACTGACAGATGCATTGGCTGATGTAAAAAACGAGGACAGGTAAGGATTAGAATGTAAACTGCCAACGAAAGTGTTACAAAGGCCTAATGAGAAGGGCAGGTAGAAAGAACCAGAGTATCATTTCACTACGGCTGATCAAAACGCTGTCATATAGAGCAGAATACACAGGTCATCAAGTTTTGAATTGAATGTAATGCTGCAGGATTTATTTTTTTTATCACAGCACTGATAAGATGGTTGAACTGAATGAGATCACTGTGAACACTTTTTACTTGTTTTTCTGTTTTTCTTTCATCTGGTCCTGTTAATGATTAAGCTTAGTTTTTTACAAACACACTATCTTTGTGGTCATGTTCCAAAATTATTCATGCACAGAGGAAAAAACCCACTTACTTTTGGTGATCCGAAAACCTTCCCATTCATAACAAAAAGCATTTTTGAGTGAAACATTTCAACAGCTAATGGCTTTCAAGCAGCTCTCAGAGGAAGGGTTGACTTTGAAGATCCTTTACCTGTTTCAATTTTTTATCAAGGTTTAAGACCAAACACCTACATGTTACAGTGCCATCAACCTCTGTTGTAATTTGTATTTTGTGATTCTTACAAAAAGTTAGCATCAAGCCAAAGAGTGAGCAACCCAGCTGTAATGATTTACTAAAACTTGCAATTATTTCATATTAGTTAGCTCAAATCACTCAATGATTTATGTTAAAATTTTTACCACAAATCCAGCTGTGAACTTTTACACTGCCTCATTATCAGCTGATGGGAGGTTGCCACCAGTAAAATGAATGATTTCTACTGACAATTTATTTTTTCCATTCCGTCCTCCCTCTCTTCCTGTTTATCTACTCAACACATTTTTCCATAGGCCCCAGTCACTCACCATTTCCTCCTTGAATCAGTCAGTCCAACTCTCTTACGCATATCCTTTGGGACTATTCAAAAGCTTGCATGCTCATCCTATCTCAGCACTGAATCTCTCTTATTCTTCCCAACAAGCCTCTTCATCACCCACAAAACAGTCAGACACTTCACTCTTGTGATATATGCGCCATGTCGAGCTCTTGTTTTCTTGAGTTTGGTCCACCTTCTCTTTGAAGTGGCTGTTTTTGGGTCTGGGGTAGGTGATGACTTCTAGCTAATGTGGACATTCTGCAGTTAAGATGGCATTCTTTCCAACAGAGCACGCTATTACTGGCCATTTTTCTAATCATCGGTCTCCAGTATGGTGCTTTTATCTTGGCTGCACATGACGTTTCTTTCAACATGCACTGAATATGTGTTTACATACATGTGCATACATATTTGAAGGTGTGCTTGCATCTAAAAATGTTTGAAGGGTACAAATGTTTCTGAGTATTGTGTGTATTTTCAGGTTGGATGTATGTTGATCTAATCCCTGTCATCATAGCAACCTTGACCACGAGGGAGGCCTAGATACTCAATCATTCACACGCAGATCATGCAGCAAGAGATGGAGCAAAGAGGCTCTTAATCTGTGAAACTAGTTCACAGTTTATGACCTGTCCCCTGGTACCACACCTGAAACGCATTCATTACATCTCCTCCCTCCGCCTGTTTGCTAAATCCTGGAAACGATTCCGTTATATTGTTTTCTTAAGCTGTAAATCACATCACGCTGTCACACCATTCAACTCAGCCTGGATTGTTATTTATGTTTATCACTATTTCAACACATGGATATGAACAAACAGGGAAAATGACTTTATCAGGTGAGGGAGTCGAATTTTATGAAATGAAATGGATGAGATAAAAAGATTTTTTTTTTCACAGGAAGACTATAGTAATGAGGTAGTGGGAAATATCAGGATTCAAACGTTGTGTGCAGAGAAGCAAAAACTGAGGACCTCAGAGGACGAATCATTTGCTGCAAAGAGATCCAGCCGAAACCTCCTGCAACAAAAATTAGCATCTGAAAAAGCCAGAATTGTAAGTTGGCTGTGCATTAAGCAGTTTACAAACTAATAGTCGAGTTTTACTGCGACCACCTAATGGCCTGGGTGGAATAGTAAATCTAATGAATCTGGTGAGCTGTGAGAAGGATCTCACCATTAGGGACACAGCACGGCTATGCCTTAAGGAGAGCTGGGGAGTCAGGCTCAAAAGTGTCCTCACTGCCTCTGACGTTCTTTTGTGGCTTTAAAACCTCATGTCTTTGGCCTCCAGTCACTCTCTATTTATGCAAGAAAATAAAGAAGAGAACGCTGCCCCTCCTAAATCTGTAAACTGCAATTAAGCTAAATTCCAAGTTTATTTCCAAAATGCCGTCCTTGCTCCAGACCATTTGAGAGACTTCAGTCTAAAATTGTCACACTTTTGGTCAGGAGGCCAAGACGAAGCCAGCGCTGGGACTCTTCTCACAGGCCACAGGATCACAGAGATGCTGTGGATGGCTGAAGCTATAGTAATAATTATTTAAATTGCCACAATTAAGGAATCTATCATTAAAGCTTCTTTAAACACGAGGTACTAGAGTATATGTGAATGATTAAGTATGATCAAATGTGACATATGGATCTGAAAGTCTACAATTACAGCTATATGCTGCTACTTCTGCAAAGACAGAAAAATAAAGACAAAAGTGAAGTGTGGAGTCCATGTGCTGTAATGACATCTCAGTGATGAAATGGGTTAAGTTCATGTCTTATGTCCACTCAGTTCCCGGACAGCCAGAGGCCTGTGCAGTGAGGCAGCTGAAGTGAGGGCATCATGGTGGCTGAGCTGCTTTATATTTGCCCCTCTAACCAAAAGTATGATGTCTGGAGGCAAGCGACAAGAAGCCCCCCCACCCCAGCACATCCGTCTGTCTCTCTCTCTTTCTAACTGTCTCCTTCACTCTGTCTGTCTCTCTATCATGTGTTTACATGTTGGTAGAGTAAGTGACAGGGCTGTAATCGGAAGTCTACAACCGTGTCATTTGACTGTTGTCTTTTCCTGGGAGCGTGGTGGTCAGCAGAGAAAAACAAGATTTACATCTTCCAGGGAGGGGCAAAGTGTCAACCATGCATTATCCCCTATTGGCTGTGGTCAGGGATGGGCGTTAACGTGTGGGAGAGGTAGACAAAAAGATGCAGACCGATTTTTTCCCCCACTGCTGACATTTTTATATGAAATTCTGAGGAATCTCATAGTTTGAAAATACATCCAAAATAACAAAACACATGCCAAACCATTCTACATAAGGGCCTGTGTTATCCCGTTTCTACTATTGTCATAATGTGGACTGTTTCTTATGATTCACCAGCATTTATAAATGTATGAGTGTCAACCCAGGTGTGTGTTGTTCTTACTGTTGATGGCATCAAGTGCAGTCAGCCTTTGTGTGAAAGGAAATGCCACCTATAAACAAACAAGAGACGGGATATTATGGTAAATATGGTTCATATAACATCAACCTGCAGTCTTTGAAAAGAAATCAGAGTAATCAGAGTAATTTGTGCCCCCCCCCCCCTTTTTTGTAAATGCTTTTGCTATTGAAGCAGTTTTCCCCTTTGAAATGAAAATAAAAAATAACAACCAGCACATAATTAAACTTCCTCTTTAGTGCTTTCATTTCTTCACAATGTTTACTGTTTATTTTTTTCTAAAACAAGTAGAGGTTTACCACCACAGGTCATCTTTCGCCTCCTGGAAAAAATTAAACAGAGAAGCTTGGATTGAACTACATTTCTCATTGTGTTTGTCTAAACCTGGCAACTTGGTCAAAGGCCAGGGAACTTGGCTATATAAAGCACATGGAAATGATGCACATTTTTGATCTGTTTGCAGCTTTTTAAATATACAGAAGAGATACTGACAGGAATCTACAGTGTGCTGTTTTGAAGAGGAAAACAAAATTCATGAGAGCTTTTTTAGATGTTGCAAGAAATATTCTATATCTGTTAATGTGGATGAACTGGCAACGCCTCAGAAAACAGAAAACACACCCATAAACAAAACTGAAAGCCTTGCAGAACTGATTAGTCATGGCCAAATTGGGATTTTGCTTTCATGTCAGATGTTATCAGTCACATTTCACATTGTCTAGAGACACTGCAATGTTTGTATTAATACACAACAGTGCTTCATATGTATGCAATGCTGTTTGCCAGATGACATTTTGAGAAAATCCTGGACAATATGAAAAAATTGCTGACTCATAATCATCTTCATCACTGTACTTTCATCACTAACAATCACTATCCCATCTCAGCTGCTTCATTGTGTGTTCATCAAAATGTTTTAACACTATTTATGTTTTTTTTAACTAAGATATTTTATCTTTTTACACATTTTGGATAGATGAAAAGGTTTGGACTAAAGCACAGAAAGAGTCAAAAAGCCCCAGCAGCACTGTGCCTGTTTTCAAATGAATCCTGCCAGACAGACACGCTTAATCCTACACAGGTTCAAAGCTCCGCCAAAGCACATGTGGCCTCAACCTGAATAAAGTGAAAGAGAATAAAAGAAAAAGACCCAAAGAACAAAAGGAGCTAGCAGAGAGACGACTGTGAGTAATGTATTGATGTGTGTTGTGTCTCTGGGAACTTGCAAGTCTGCTTATTTTTACCAGCCATGTGTGTACGTCTGTGTGTATTTGTAATGGTAATACACTTCACATTTCATTTGTGGGTGTAGGTGAGCTCAGCAACTCTGCAGAGAATAACAGACAGTTTTTTTTTTTTTTTAAGTGATTGCTGACTAACATTGGGCATCCCTCCACGTTCATTCCCATGACTCACACAGCTATGTCAACCCCCCATGAGACTCAACAAAGAGTCGCACATCCACCAACGCATGTTGCTTACTAAGACCAAATGGTCAGCGAGCGGTCAATTGCACAGGCTTCGCAAACTTCAAAGCATCACATGTGAATATGCATTTACGCAGACACACGTTTATTTTATCTCAGACATGAACCGAGTAAACCCACCGCAACTGACTCCTTACAGAAAAGCCACAAAGTATTTATCCTCCAGAGGAAAGCATGAGTCCAACCTTATTCATCCATTAAATACACCATGTGAGCCTAAACTGCACGTGACAGTGCAACTAAAGACCTTTATGATCATTTAGTTAAATGTAAAAAACAATCCTAAATATTTTAAAAGCATTTGTATGTGGAAAGTGAGACAACAATATGAAAAAAATCCCCACTTTAAGGGCGACATCATTTGTTTGTGTCCCATTTAATCATCCTTTAGGAAGATCCTGAACCTCCACCGCATCATAAATAGTAGTTTTTCTTTAGATAAAACCATAATAGAGGTACTTAAAATGATACTTAAAAGAATATAAACATAGAGATGTTTAAAATACCCTGTTATACAAGTGCAGAATCATATGCTAGGAAATTCAATGTGCACTACTTGAAATCAAAGAAACGGCAAAGAGCACTGAGATAGTCATGCTTTTTCTGTCAAGCTCATATCATGTTAAGATTACTTACAGATTAAAACAATTAGGCCTATCCTGTATAAAGATTTGATCTAAAAAATAAGTAATAAAAAAAGGATTTAATTTAAGGAGCACACTGAAATACTTTCCCAAAAATACAAGTCAGACACTATAACAATAAGAAATGGTTTTGTTCATGTTTCGAAAGGAGATCTTCAACATCTGTGCCACATATTGTAAAACATAACAAAGGTTCCATTTGAATTATAACTATCTTCACAAGGGAAGGTAACAGAGTGCACACTAGAACCAAGACAGTAGTTTTAAATTTGCCCTTTTTGCACATCTAGCATTTGAATTTGATATCACACATTCTGCACCTCTGTGTTTTTCAGTTTACATCCGAGTATACACAACTGCAACTTGTGCCCATTAACCTCATGCTCTGGGACCACCCCAGCATGTTAGAGTGTCAAGGTAAACATTTCTCAATGAATTCGGCAGGGGAAAGCCCTGCTGGAGTGCGGCAGCATTGTGAAGGCCAAATAGCGCTCCACTCAATCTAAACAGTCAATGTGAGAGCTGGGGGACTCTCGGAGTTCACAGCTCAGCACAGAGATGTGGAAATCAAGCAGGAAAAAAAAAGGAAAAAAGAAAAAAAAGAACTGACAACCAGGCTGTGTAACAGCTGCACACTCTTTTCGCTCAGCTGATATCATGCGAAGAAGATTTGGACTGTCAGTCTAATTACTCTTCCTTGTCTTATTTGTTGGACTCAGTTTATGATTCTGCAAGGAAACACTTCATGAACTTTGAAACTCATATTTCATGCTGAGGAGGGATATTTTGCCAACACTGTGTTTTTCTCACCACAACAACATTGTGTGACTTTACTCTTTCTTCACAGCAGACATTTGGACACGCTAAAGTGGGAAAAACACAGGTGTAACATCTAACGGCCATAGTCCATTTAGGTGTGTCAGTGTCAGGGCAGTGAATCCATGCATGCTGACTCACTGACAAGGCCAACTAGGCCAAAGCAATGGAACGAGGCCATCATTAATGTTATTATTTCCACCTGTATTCCACTATGAAAAAAGTCTGCAGCAAAAAGGCGTATAACACGAAATGAACATGCAATTTTCATTTCTTTGTCAGCTGGAAAGATTTCAGTAGCATTATAACCGTAGCCCATTGAATCACCATTATGTTTTATAGCATACATTCAGTTGGACAGTGCGTTCAAGTTAGCCATTTTTCATTGGGAGGAGGTTATTTTGTTTTTCTATTGCCCTACTAATCAGTAGCATGTGACATATCTGTCCTACCAATGTCTTTGACGGTCATGACCAAGGTTGCGGTAGTGGTAACTGGGAGCAGTTAACCACAAAGTTCCCACTGATTTAAAAAATATACATTGACTTAAGAGTTGTTATTTCTGTATGTGGACCTGTCACCAATTTTCTTTTTCTTTTTTTCCCATGAAAGTAGCTAAGAAGCTAGTTAGCTATGAAAGGAGGTAACACTTCCATTCTTATCCCACAAACTTCTCTCTCATTGGTAAACTTGCTCAAGCCAGAAAAAAACAACGGTCAATGGGCATGAAAAAGAACCTTATAGATGACCAGTCACAGCAGGAAAAGGACAAGTGAAACAATTTTGTTTAATGATGGTTCGGTTCCATAAAGTGTCCTGGTGAGTCCAGACAGTGAGTCAACATGCACATTACAGGAACTCTGAAAATATCTCACCTAAATGAAATGCAGTCATTTTCATTGTGATAAGATACACCTGCCCCTTTTCCTGCCATCACATACCAACATGTCTGCTGTCCCCACCAGATTTATTTGAAATGCTGAACAAATCTAAGATGTGGGCGACGGATTTAAAGTCTGGAACGAGACTAAGATTATAGCTGGAAAAACTACTAAAAAAACATTTTAGGTTAGGCTAAAGCTAAAATTATACTGAATCTGTCCATGTCTGCCGGATATATATCTGCACAAATATCCACGGATGGCCAAAAATGTATGTGTGCATGTCTGCGTGGACACGCCTATGCAGACACACAATGTACACTTGGTATAAACAGAAGCACGTGTGTGTCCACTGTCTGCCCTGCTGTCCACATGCATGTCCAACTTTAAAAAAAATAACTTGGTGCCTTTTATTCATAAGCTGTCACTAGATCCCGACAGTGATACATAAGGTGGATAATCTGTGAAAAACATCAGATTCCTCTGGCTGCTTCAAGGGCTCCTAATGGCATTTGCAAGAATCTATTGGTCTTAAACCAAAAATAAGCAATCAGAGCCAACTGATTGTTAAATTTCATTCCCAGGGTGTCAAGTATAAACGTTTTGGGTCCAGTGGAGCAACCTGAAAGTGTCAGTATTTGACAACCTTGGAATGAGCCTCAACAAACAACTGTACCTCCAGAATCAGCTGCTCCACCCATAAGTATTAAGTATGTGGTTATTAAAATTACTAGCTTATGACTTTTTTATAGCCAAACAATAACAACTTGTGATCCCTCATCACTGATAGAACTATAAATCATGAGCATTCAAACTACTGGGTGATGTCACCTTCCATCATAAGATCACTTAGATTTAAGCTGTGTCAATTTTTCTCCCAGTTTTGGAACAGCTGATTTGTGTAACTAACACTAAAGTTAAAACATAGTTCATAGCTTGTAAGATACCTTTATTTGCCTTCTTTTCTGCGACATGACTATATAATTAAGGGTGTTCTTTAGTGTTGTAGTTTTGAACTCTGCACCTTACCAGGCTAGCTGTTTGTCCCTGATTTCTGCTGGTCTTAATGCTAAGCTATGCTAATCGTCTCCTGGTTCTAGCTTCATACTTACTTTACAGACATGACAGTGAACTCAACTTGCTAATCTAATTTTTGTAAAGGAGACAGAGAACTGTATTTTCAAATAGGTTTTACTATTTCTTTAGGGTAAGAAACTAAAAATAAAGACTCAGATTAGGATTTAATGCTGTGATTAAATGAGGAAAAATTAACTCACTTTCTAACTAGATTTAGCAAATGAGTCAGGACCATTAAATATAAAGGTGCATCAATCAGCCTCTGTGAACACCACACCTTAACCACAATGTTTAACTGTCAACCTGCCAGCTGATACAGTAATTATGTCTCATTCACATAATTAATCCGGAGGATGTTTTAAGTCAGTGACTCATCTCTGATATTAAGTGATTCACTGAAAGCTATCAGCCGTGTGTTAATCTGTCTCAGGAGACTGTCTGACACACTTGTGAATGTTAAGGATCTAAATTTGGCTTCCTGTGGCCATTGCAAAAACAAAAAAAAGGGAATCAGCGGTGGACCTACAAAGAAGGAAGGGTGGGATTAAAGTATTGATTGAACAAACAAACCAGTGAAGCCGACAGATGAAAGAAAGGGGCTTTGTCACTTCCTCACTAGGTAAATAAACATCCACACCAGATGTCCCCACTTCTCAATCACTCTGCCTGTTTTTCAGTCCCACCCTCCCTCTGCCCTCTCAACCGAAGCAGAGAGCAAAAACTGTATAATCAGTGCCACTTCCAATCAAAGAGCCCATCTGAAACAAATGTCCACTTGCAATTGCCATGAGCATTGATGAATCATACAAAACAATATACAAAGAGACATATCAAAGGGCACAAACAACCGCAAATTTTACAGACTTTTCCCAAATACTCTTTCACACAATTAACAAAAATCTCACCCAAGCAAAGCCAGAAATGTTTGACTCACGAGGACTGGTAACTGTTAACCTTCAAATCAACCACCAGTGACTCACCACTGTCTGGAGAATTGCAGGCTTTTTTAATGGCCTACAGGCTTTCCATCAGCATGATCTAGCCATGACCTCTCTGTTGCATTAGCACCCCATGTGGACCAATAGAATCAAATGCATGGGCCATTGATGCCATTCTTGACCTATTCCAATATTTCTTCTGGAACTCTTCAAACATCTCATTAAAACTTAATTCAGACAGTATGATACCCCTTGCCTCTCTATGCATATTCACACCACTGCGTGTCTGTTTCTGTGTGTTTCTGCTTATTGCACAGAGTGAAAACAGACTTATGTCTAAGCACTTCCAGCACAGTATTCGTTAATGTTTTTTGTTTTATTATGTTCCTCTGGAGATCTCCAACACCTTTTAACTGTCCATGACACTTCCCCTGGTCATATTCATAGTCAAAGCGGCCTCACAGTGCACACAGCTCTCAACCCCCCTGGGTCCTGGCAGCATCTCGTGAGCTTGGGGGAGATAACACAAACCATCAAAACACTCTGGTCCACAAACCCAGACTCCTGCCCGCTGGCTATGCTTTGGTTAACCTCTCTATCACGCTCAAAGCCTCTGGGCCCTGCTGTTGTCCAGACACAAACACACAACCCACACAGCCAAAATCATAAACACAGAGTAAAAACCAGACTGTACTGCTGCCCCAGCCAGGCGCAGAGCAAAACAAATATTCTGATGTTGTCTATTCGTCACTGGTCAGTCCCTCCATGTCATCGTCCATCTATCTCCACGCTAACTGTTTCCAAAGACATAATTTGACATCCGTGCATCAAAACAGGTGTTTGTGACCACTTTACACTCGGCTCCCGAACAGCTGAGACCTCCATGTGAGCCAGAGAACCAGGCGGAGATCTTGTGTCTGTCAAAATAGCAAAACAGATGAATCTCTGAGGGCGCATGAGAAAGAAAAGTTATTTCCTGAACAAAAAGCATTATAGCTATCCAGTGCCAAAGAAAATGTCTGTACCCATAAATACTGCATGTGCCCGAGGAACATGCTAACCAAAAAGTTAGTGGGTCGGAAAGCAAGCGTTTGTATGAATGAGCAACAGTTTGGCTGGCCTGCATAATTACTAAACACATAGGACATTATCTATCATCCTCTCCAAGTCTCTGAGTCACAACAGGCAGTGAAGTCTCTCCAGAGGGAGAAAAACATGCAGAGAGGAAGGTTAAACCCAAGAGGGCTCTTATATAATTGCACACGCAGACACATAGAGACACTCATACATTAAGGATCCATACACACAAACACATAACATATGCAATATTCTTGCTATTAAACAGATGTGCATTCAACTATCTAATGTGGTTTTGAGAAATCATTTTCCTCTCATCCAGCCTGTCAGACATGTGGTCCAAGGTCTGGAGCCCCCCAAAACATGCATGAAGTCAGTCTGACAGCTCCCAGAAAACAAAAGATTTTTCAGAACAAGAAAGAGGGGAGTCAACCCTAATTGGCATCTGGCCCTATTGGGCATATTTATTATGCAATCTACTAAAAGGGGCAAAAGCCCTGTAAAGTTGTAAAATGTTTTTGTTTGAAAGTCACGTCCTGTTGGACAACCGTCTTTGTGGTTTCATCACTCACATCACAACCAAACCGCACTGATCCCTGTTTGAACATCTACGGAAAAGTCGATAATCATTCCAAGGCAGATAATCTTTAGTGCACATGTAATGTATTCAGCTGTTGCATGCCTCATTGGCCTCTCCACAGCTTTCTCTTTCAGGAGTTTTGCTTTTGTCTCTCATTCTTAAATCTCCTGCGTGACCTTTATCCTCCCTGCTCTCTTTCATTTCCACCGCTTCATCAGCTGTGTTGATTAGCCGTTCCACAATGGGGCTGTTAGAGAGTCTAGACTTCTGTAGACTGAGGTAGGAGTGCGTACACACCCCGCAACCACACACACTAATGTGTAATCTCTGAATGTGTTGCGCCCCGAGCAGCTACACTGGGCGAGTTTCGTCTAAGTGGCTGTGGTATTCCGCACTGTGTGTCATTACGGCAAAGCTAATACCACTCTGCACACCGTCAGTGTCTTACCATAAGTATCTGTGTACATACACAGATGCATGCAAATACACCTCAAACCACAAGCATGCATTTACATTTTCAGTTCATCCATCTTGTTAGGCTGCACAAGACAGGAAAGCTTTGAACTCACTGACCTCATACCTCCATGCACACACACACACACACATTTGTTGCTATACTTGTGAGGACCCTTGTTTTGAGTCTTCACTTTCCAAAAACAACTTCACTCTTAAGATCTACAAATCCCCACAGAGATATAAGTGTAAGAAAACTTACATATACACACATACACACAAACACAGACATACATACACACACACGCCATCTCACATTATTCAAACTAATATGACCCTGGAGACCCTGAACCACTATTACTCAGCCACAGCGATGTTATCTAAAATCCATAAAGTGCTCCTTGTTAGCACCCAATCAACTCCTCATTTATGGACCCAGGGAAAAGAAAAACACCCCTTGGGGCTTTGAGCAGACGAGCAGTGAATGCAGACCTTTAGAGGGCTTAATTTATTACCCTTAGAGCTAAGTGGAGGGCCAAGCAGAGGGCACAAGGGATGCGACAGCGGAGGGAGGCAATAAGAAGTGAAAATGAGCCATGGCTGCACGCTGAAATATGGGGTTTGTGTTGTATGACGGCGCTACTATCAAACAGAGACACGTTCATGCATGTGAGCATACACAGTGTCCACATGTAATCATGTGCATTCGCAGACCATGAGGAACAGTCCCGTCTTTATCCCTGTCTTTGGCAACAGTCACTTCCTCAGGATACGGACCAGTTTTGTTTGACTTCAAACACTGCCTCTCCCTGGTTCCTGTCCTGTCCTGTTCCCTCCTCTCTACCCCTCTGTCTCACTCTCTGTCTGTCTCTTACTACCCAGAATTATTTTTTTTTGTCAATCTCATTTTCCATTTCCTCAAGAGAAATTAGGAACACAAAACTAAAAAAGGAAAATGAAGAAAGGAAATAGTGACAAGAGGAGGAAACCGCTTTGCCCTGTGATCTAGAGTAGATGGATAGAGAGAGGGCCTGATCCAATGTTCCCTGCTGCTGCCTTCCTCCTATTCAAACCAACACCAGCCATAACTTATATCCTCACCCCGATACTAACCACAGACTCAACCCCAAATTACCATCTGCCAAGCATGACAATCTTGCAAGCCCACCCACAACTCCAGCAATGCCGCTACCTCAAAGCAGGACAAAGACCGACAACTACCACCTCTGCCACATTCAGTACACTGTAATCAACCAGGACTCAGGCAATTATTGTGCATGTGTGTGTGTGTCTGTGTGTTTCTCTGTGCATTCACGTAAGAATGTGCATTGTAATGCGAATGAAGGCTTTTTTTTTCATTTAAAAAACTGAAAGGATTAAAATAGCTGATGAGAAGAGACACACAGAGCACTCTGCTTGTCAGCACGCCAGAGATCCTCTTAACCTTTGCCAAAAGCGGAGTCTTCCTCTACTGCAGCAACTGATAGCATTGCTGGCTCTGGTTACACTTTCAAGAACATACTGCTGGTGCAGCACAAGCCACCTGATTTTATCTTCCCGGTTAGAGTCTGTCAAGTTTGATACAGTCATCTACTGTAACTGTCTAACATTAGAAAGTAAAGGAGAGGGACTGAGCTGGAAACTGCAGCTGGATTAATCAGCTCATCATCCAAATGTGTGTGTACTGTATTTATGTATTTATGTTTTTAAAGAGAATATGTAGGTTGTTAATGCATCTCGATATTGTTATTTTATTATTAAATAAAACATGAGGTTAGATATGTGTCGCTAGTCATCTGTCCACTAGTCAGTTGATTTAATGCACTCCTATAATAAGCAACATATCCACATTTGGATGTCTAAAAATTACTGTATCTTTGTTATAAATTTTTTCGAGCAGTGTGCTGACATTATCGCCTGTCGCCAACTTCTAAGGGAACACCAAAGTGAGAGAGAGGACATTTCTTTATACATTTACATTTCTGTCTCAGGGCATTCAGATAGATTTTCAACTGTAATGGGGGTGTTGCATCATAATGTCATCAAATTTTATCTTTTGTTTCATTTGTTTTGATTCAAAGACTCCTTGTAAAATTATTCACTGTGCTCGGCCGTCTGCGATTCATATAAAAGGGTAACCCATCCCCCACTTTCATGGCAGGGCAGATGAAAACTGTGAGGAACTTTTTAAAAATTTCTTTCTTTCTTTTTTTCTTTCTTACCCTACTCATTTTTTTTTAAAATTCAGGGCAATAAATGGGAAAGGACACCCACCGGCATAATTTTATTGAGCGATTCTGAGGTTGACCATTGTCCACCAGAAGGTGGCGCTTTAGGCAACTGCCTGTATGGCGTTTGCCTTAAGCTGGCTTGGAAAAGAATGAGAGCACAGTGTTTGTGGTGCCTTGCCACTGTGTGTCATGCCAGGCCATAATTAAGATGATTTAAGGGCTGTTAAATGCAATCAGTCTGTCTGAGCACGTGATCAGTCACAACAGGACAAGCCAGTCATCTCGATAGTGCATCTGACTAGCTTAATCTATCACAGTATCATAACTGTCGTCATTAGTAATGGTGTCATTGTCATCAACACCGAGCCCCCCCGATCCTGTCCCCTCCAGGACACTGGCTTGGCAGCTGATTGGCTGAGGAGTCGAGCAGCTGACTAATAACAGTGAACTGACAGATTTATTCCTGGAACTGAGAGCAGGGTGCGTTTTAGCTTTATTTTCTTTTTCTTTGCTTCCAGCTGTCCATGTCCTGTTTGATTAAAGCAGGTGATTCATTACGTCCTCTGAAATCAGTGTTTATCTTCTGAGTCATTTTATTATACAAATTTGAAACATACTGCAGCACTGAAATTTACTGTAACACAGACCGCAGTTCAGGTTGCCGGGCGTCACATTCTGAGACATTTCTAATATGATAATCCAAGGTAAACAGCTTACTGTACAGTACCAGCTGCAATATTTATGTTATTTCTACCGCTGAAATTATACTTCTGGAAGAGTGGAAGATGTAGTTGGGGAAAGAAAAATGCTGCCACCAAAGCAGCAGCAGAGATTTTACATCTTATGTCACTTGTTCAGAGAAGAAACTTGCTCTACATTTTATTCAGAATCACACAGGCGAAATAATAAAATTGATGATGGTTGAATTTCATTTTGCTGCTTCAGTTTTAGGGTTTTGGTGATGATCATGCTGGCTCACCGTCGCTGCTCACTGTGAAACTTGAAAAAAACAGAGACATCATTAATTTTATTACCAACACCTGTGCTTTTCTTACTAAGACCCGTCAAAATACCTGCTGTGAAAAGGCCTGTGAGGAACTAAATCACTGATCAGCCTATAAGACATTTGACTTTCTTATTGCAATATTCATATTTTATTATGTGAATGCAATGTCCTTCCAGAATGTTTGAGGTGGAGCTGGTTTTGCAGTCATTCATGGGACTTTTTTTTTTAAATGCACAAATCATTGTGAATAGAAATTTCTGCAATGCATTTCTAAGAAGTCAAGGCCAACAATTCACATCTGGCTCTCCATAGAAGCCTTTAAATTATTCAGCTTTTGGAGAAAAGTGCCATTTTTGCCACTTTACTGACACACAGTACTTTACACAGTCTAATTGGAGTCTTTGTTCTGACTTTGCTAGTAGTTCATCTTAATTAAAAGATGTTTATGAGATTGGTGGCAGCAAGTTTAAAGTAAGAGAAACTCACCTTTTCCCGCATACAGTGTTAAAAGCTTTGCCCTGCTAGCCCATATTGACTTTAAACTGTTTTGCCCAACATTGCTCTGGACATGTGTAAACAGGAAGTGGACTGGGTGTTTGACATCAGTACGATGTTAACGGTAAATACTGTCACTGTCCATCACACCATCGAACATGATGCAAACCATGAGTAATTCAAATTACTTGAAAACAAATGTGTCCCTTCACATTAGAGTTCAGCAACCTGTGAGGCTTTCACAGTCCCGTCTCAGAGGCCCACAGCTCTGGAGGGGTTGGGCTGACAACTGCAGTCTTGCTGCTTAGGGCTCTAGTAAAACCAGGGGGACCTGTCTGCACTATATAAAAGACATCAGTAAGGCCTCAGTAACACTGGGACTGATCCTCTCAAAAATAACAAGCACGACCTCCTGCCTCCTAACATGGGATTTCACCACCTACTCATGGCACTTATGGTTGGACTGCCCTAGAAAGAAGGCCCTGATCTATTGTGTGTATGTGTTATACAGTATGTGTATACTTCACCTCCGCCAAAGGATTGTGCAACCAACAGTATTTTCCTTCAATAGGTCTGCACTATTTCAAAGTAAACCAAATGTTTTTTGCAGAATTTGGCTGCATTCAGAAAGCAAATTCAGTCAAATTAAATGCTTTTACCCCAATTTTTTTTTTTTTACATTTGCTAATAATTGTATTAACTTTCCAGGCCTGGAAAATTCAATTTGGAATTGACATGTCTTTTCCTTATTTTCCTTGAGTGTGGGAACCCTGATAGTGCATGCAGGCCTGGGTCAGTCAGGCAGAGTGGCGGATGTGTGTGTGTCTTGGCTCTCCACCCAGTGAAATTGAGATGAAATATGAGCAGAGACAGCAGGCTACCTGCTATCACTTTAAATATTTTCTTTCCACATACCCAGAGTTAAACTTCAACAAATGGCTGCAAATTAGATTAAACACTGCTCATGTCATTTAAATCAATCTCTCTTCAGAGATGATGATCTGTACCGAGCTCACCAGTCGCTGAGCGGTCAAAGCTCTATGGTTCACTGATTATGACTGAAACGACCCATTTTAATTTACTGCTAATACTTGAAATATAGAGACAGAGAAATATAAAGAATAGAAAACGTGATTTATGTAGTTGCATAATAAATTCCACACTTTGTGAAAGAGTGCTGTCATTGTTCCAGACAAGTGCTCAGCAGATGCAACAATGCTTATCAGAGAGAAAATGGGATTTTGCACTTCTCTTTAGCTTTTGAAACAAGTGGCCTTAAGTTAGACATCACAAGCTTAAGAGATCAAAGTGCACTTTAAGTTCTTCCGTCGCAAATTTCCTGGTGCACATTACTGGAAAACATCAAAATCCTATGTTCATTAGTTCAAGAAATGTATACAAGATATGGTCAGTGTTTGAGGAAAGGAATCACATTTCAATCATTAAACTGAACAGCCCTTTTAATACTGAAGTAGCAGCAGGGAATCATTTAAATTCTGGCTGTACATACATAACTATTATCCTTTCAATAGCCTCTATTAAGTATGAATTGTCTTGACCACTAGAAAATGCCAGAAACTTGAGCTTTGCTTGAACATTTTGCTAATGTTACTATTACAGCATCATCAGTGTCAAGCTGGACTGTGCTCATACAGAACACTGCCACGTTCAGCTGCAGGTGCTGTGGGACAGCTGCCCGTGTTTGTCTTGTTTAGCATCCTTATTTAGCTTGTTTAGCTTCACCTAGCTGTCAACTGAATGCGTTCACATGCCAAACAATCCCAAACAGGCAGCGTCCTGCTTGGAGGAATCAAATGGAAAACTTTTGCCAAAACAAGCAGAACTACAGGCTGTGAAGTGAAACCACCACTTAAATGCAAAGACTGGCAAAGTAGTTACCCAGTGGAGGATCTCACATCACCTCAGACCCCTCAGACACAACAGTAGCAAATGAGGAGTCAAAGATTAGTGATGGCAGCATGCCAACCAATCAGAACAGAGGATCCAGCAGAGGTATATAGTATGTTTTATAAGAGAAAGTCTCTGGCACTGTTGGTGATTCCTGCTAATAAAAACCCATCAGGGGTCTTCCTGTTTTGTCTTCACGCCGCTGTAAGAGCTGACAATCATTCAGGCCTGAAACATTCTTCAGTGTGTTTTCTTTACCTAAGCAATAAAGGCTGAAACCCAACCTCTGCACAGAGCCGTGAATATGCCTCTCCAAAGGCTTCAATAAGGATGTAAAATATAAACCATAAAATGTGAGTTTTGATCGTATAGACTGCGCTCTATAAGTGTGGAAGATTCACAGCTGTGGTTGACTTTTAGTTTCCAAAGCATTGAGAAATATAATGTGGAAAGCATGACACAAAATGTTAAATGGCCATGTGAACTGGCCACATCTGAAGGCATTTTGACATTTAAGAACCAAAATCTCGCACCAGAGCCAAAATTAACAAAATTTTAATGGTCCATTGTTTGCCTGATTGCTTTAATTTAACGGTTTATTTAATTTCAAGTTCTAGATGAAAAAAAAAACTAAAAAGAGCCTTGTCAAAGCTTCTCAAAGGCTCCCTTGTTTGCTGCTGCTTTTCCGTTCAGTGTAAATGGTTCCATATTTGATTAGAGATTCTTAACCTTAAACATTTTCATTCATTTACTGAAATAGTTTCCTCGGTGCTCATCAAATGTTGGGAAAGAAGCTTAACTGGCCTCTGTATTAAAAAATTTATATGTAGTCTGGGAAAACAATTCAGAATTGATCAATTTGTTGGTGTTTTATTATCCATGCTTCCATAATTATCAAGTAGGTGTTTATTATTTACAACTGGCACTTGGCTGAAGTTATGTCATTACAGTCAGTGCTAAATCTCATGAAAATCCAGGTGGGAATGCACTCAAACGTTGCTCAAACCATTTCCAGAGTTGAGCACAGGCTTAAATGAGATTACGTTTTCATTTACATTGTGCAACAAAATGTGTCAGGCAGACATGCAACAGATGGCAGAGGCTGCATTTCAATAGCATTTGTTGCCTCTGGGTCCAGAGGAAGTGATGTGATTGTGTTAAATTTGCATCAGATGCAAAAGATTTCAATGACGCCTTCCAGTAATGGTTGAGTATATTTGTGAATACACTTTTGTCTTCTTGTTTAGAGTTAGATGAGAAAATCTATACTGCTCTCACATATGTCCCTTAAAGCTGGAGCCTAATCTTATATCTTATAAGCCAAGTGGTTGATTCTAATTCAATACACATTTCATTTAAATGATAACAAAATGAACTTATTGGGCCTTTACATAACATTAAAGTTAGAAACAAAACTGTGCACATACTGTACAACAGTGCAGCATATAGACTGTGTCTGTCACAATACTTTTCTAAAGCTAAATTATCTCTAACTTCACCTAACATCAGTTGCAATATAGACAAGTTGTTTACCTTTTGTTGCACCTTTCTATAGAATTAATTGTTGGGTCAGGAAGGTTTAAAACTTACACAGTATATATTATGAAATTAAAAATTGGGTCAGATGGTAAAGAGGTTTTTGTTCTCCAATGTGACTTTAAAGCTCTATAAAGATGAGGTCCAACGAAGGATGATAACCAGTTGACAACCACAAAGTGGCCAAACGTACCCAGAGGCAGTAATCGAGCCTCTCACAAAAGCCTTAACAATCAGTCCTCTAACCTGAAAAAAGTTCCACGGTTCTATAGTTGCAACTAACAATAACAATGAATGTCTAGAAATATAAACAGAAAAATATTACATATATCCCTCTGACAGGTCTCACTCTAAAAGCACACTACAAACAACACCCAACAACAATAAATACTTCAAACTGAAACCACAGGAAAGACAAATGAAGAACAACAGGCTCACACACATTCACACACACAAGGCAAGCAGTGTGCCAAAACAAGTACTGCTGCACTGCGGAGGAAGAAGTTACGGAGCTAAATGCACCGTAGCTCAATCAGTCAGCTTTACTCATTAGCCTTAAAATGAGCATAAACACAACATCTACAGTGTATTTGTTTTATAATTAAACAGGAGAGCTTGGTTTCAACTTTTGGATTTGTTGCACTAAAAAAAAAAACCAAAAACAACAAAAAAACTCTGCAAGGTAAATCCCAGTGACTCACAGCGGTAGTTTTAAAACAGGCCATTTTTCTTCTTTTCACCAACATACTTACTGTTTTCAGAACTGCAAATCCAACTGTGCCAAGGTCACGGGTGAGGGCCCGGCATCTGATTTGGATGTGCTGACATTCCCTGACTTTTCCTGACCTGCCTCTTTGTTTCCCTCACTCACCATCTCTATCTTTTCCTTACCCATTTTGAGTCACCCATTCAATTACTGCCTCTCATCAGCCCCATCAGTCTTGCCGTCAGTCGCATACTTCACTGTGGGGAAGGTATATTGCATGCGAAACAGTTCATGTAAAATACCAGTTAAAGCAGAATAGGAAAGACAAGGGGGCCTTGTTGCGTGCACCATGTTAACTTGATACTTACACGCAAACTTTACATACTGTACATCCATGTGCACGTGGCAATAGTAAAAGCTTCTTTGAAGTGCTGATTGTATAAATTGGTCTTATCTGGAAGGGGAAACCCAACAATTTCATACATCAGATTCTCTACAGCAAGAAGTACACGTTGAATAGTGTATTCTGTGATTTTTTTGATACTTCTCAAATTTAAAAAATCAATCACCTGCAGGGTTACTATGGCTTGAACTCAGGGATTTAGTATTTTTTAACATAAGGCCTGCATTATGGCTTGGAGGTGTGAGGTTTGACAGAAATGGGGGTTCAGAAGGCAGAGTAACTCCAGTGAGAAAAATAAATTTAAGATGCTTTATGAGAAATGACAGACCAAGTGTTTTTGGAGCTTGATATCAAATATGGGACAACAAAAAAAGTCCATCAGGCCTTTTTTGCCTGCAGGTACTGCAGATTCATTTAAGTCTGACAATCTGTACTTATTAGCTCATTTTTGGGGGGATCACTGGTTTAGTCTGTATTTCCTACATACCCAGCATACTGAGAGTCAAACATCTGGCAACCTAAAGAACTCACTTAGTTTATCTTTTGGTAATTATTGGGCCAAATCAATATCACTATGGAGCAGTCGTTCCTAGAATTGGGGTCAATTAATATGGGTCACAGATGTGTTTCTTTCTATGTGGTTGTCAATTCTACAAGAAAAATGTATAACAAAGCTACAATAGGAATAACTTTTAAATAGAAGAGGAGAAGACTACATGCACACTAAGAGAGCTGGTGATGCAGCCAGCACTAACTATTTCCTTTTGCTACACTGGTCTGTTCAGCAAATGTGGAGCGTGACCTCTGTGATTCAGTCACTCTTGATCAAGTGCATAATGGCAAAATGAATATACAAAGAATTTAGAAACACTGACTTCATCAAATCCATTCCAAATTCAGATGAGAGGCATTGCAGTGCAGTTTAAATTGGAGGGGGTCAATAATGAGGCTTCAAAATGAACAAATTGGGCAGATATCGTCCAAAAGAAAGCACTCTCTAAACTGAGAAGAGACAAAAGAATCTTTCCTGTAAAAAAAGAATATTAAGAGACAGTGGAAAAAGTTAGCCATGTCTTTGTTTGTGTAGCATTTAAAATGTTGGTTTAATGCGTCTGTTAGTTGGTGACCTGTGGGTTGCTAGCTTTATCAGCATTTGATAAATATTACTGTTATGGCCCTTTATGATGTATTTTTATGAGCTTGTGTCAAAGAAAAACATCAAATCTCTGTGAAAAAAGTCTAAGGTATTTAAACTACGTCTCAACCTTAGTACACAAATATACAGTAAGTCTACACAGAAATAATGTGCAAAACACAATGACAAAATCCACTCCAACAGTCTGATTTATTATTGATTTAACCACGCAAGAACATATAACCATACAATCAATTCAAGTGTGAACGGATAGGTCACTGTAAGGTTGAACTCAGAATAGCCCTCTAGGTTTGATGTGTTGTGGAGTTCAGAGATAATCCCATTACTGTTTAATTTCCTGATCACAGTGATGCTGTTTTATCCTCCTCACAGAGTTGTATTTGACACAGACTAATGTGAAAATCCTTAAGATAAATACACAGTTTGTCTTCATCAGAACTGCTCATGCTTGCAGGCTGAGGGGATGCCTGCTTGGATATTATTTTCGGAAGTGCTGACATTGTCCTTTTTGCATTAGTCATAGGAAGGGAAGCATTGTAATTACAGAGCAAATAATGGGATAGTTTGTCACATCTCACAGAGCTGGTGTCAGTGGGAGGAAAAGGCGTTTCCGTCGTGTGTTGTTGTGGCTAGATGAGCCGCCTACAAAATTACTTTTAGATTTGACATTTCTGCCGAACTGACAGGCCTGTCAATACTGTCATTGCCATCAAGTTTATTTGAAGAAAAGAAACAAGATGTCATTTTAAGGCCTTTCTCATTTTATAGTTTCTATTGTCAACTCTCTGCAAGCAAAAGCAGAGCAGCACAAAACATGCTGAGAATCTTCTTAATGATGGGGCTCCTGTGAAACAATGGCTTTACCAGACATCAGTGTACAGCCCGTCTACACCGCAGAAAAAAGATGATCTAAACAGAGCTGAAAATACCCAGAACAGAGATACAAATTGCAACTTGATACCAACAGTCAACGTCTGATGTCGTACAAGAAAGAGTGATGTGCCGTTATTCATCGTCTTGTGCACAACCGCAGAAAATGAGATGTTCTGGGTTCAAGAAATTCAGCTGTAGCAGCATTTCGCATCAAAAAATTGAAGCACAATAATGTTCTGTGCATGACTGTATTTGGGCGTGTGTGTGTGTGTGTGTGTGTGTGTGTGTGGTTAAGTAAATAAAGGTAAGCTGCAGAGACTTAGATGGCAAATGCTGGAATGAATTAAACACGAACATAAAAATGTTCTCTATCAAAGGATTTAAAATCTTTTATGTTTATGACATGTTAAATCAATATGATGCTTAACAAGATAAAATTCAATTTTCTTTAATGATGTGTGATGTTACTGCTTTTTTAAAAATCCTTTTGTTCTCTGAAAGAGTCATTTTGAACAAACAGGATTCAGCATATGCAAAGCACATTTGATCTTAACTGCCCTCCTTCTAAAAGCCATTGATACAATTCATCTATAAAACGGCAATAAATGTGAAAATCTTCGTCTCACCATTTTAAATGGATAAGCTGGGGTTGGCTGGCATTCAGGGTGCAATATTTGTCGCTTACAGGCTAACAAAAACATTTTAAAATTTTAATCAATTTTATAACCACTTACTAAGCTAAAAAACATTCTTGAAGAACATATTGTGCTAGACCATATTTAAAAACCTTTATAAAAAAACAAATAAAATTGGATGTCTCAGTACTTTTACAAGCCATAAGACTGCTGGTGGTGAAATAAAAAAATGTGTCATCAACCAAAAAGGAGTACACTAAACCACACCACATATAATAGTCTAAATTCTAGTGAAAGCTTTGAGGAGTGACCTGCAGACGACACAGAGGAAAGATGAACATGTCGAGAGCTGCCTGCCTCCTGTCAGTTTCACACCCTCCTGCAGAGCTATCTGTTCTCTCTGATAATACTGTAAACAAGAGGCCTTTCTGCACTGCAAATGAGCCGTATGCCTGTAACATATACTTACACACATCACTGAGCTGACGGGCCGTGATAGGAGCATTGCATCTCTCTTGCGTCACCGTTGGATTAGTTTGGGGACAGAACAAAAAAAGGGGAATGACCACAGATCATTAACTGTTCCAAAACCAGGCTGCAGATTGAAAGCATGCATGCGGCAGCGGCCAAGAAAAACGACAGCAGTGCCATCGATCTCCCTTTGTTAAGCTAAGGACTGCAAACCACCAGAACACAATGAGCTGGACCACAGAGGGGCCACGTGGCTGCTTGGACAGCAACAGATCCAGAACCTCACCACAGGTTAAATAAGAGTGTGACCAGAGAGACAGACGCATCCCAAAACTTAGTGCCTGAGTCCCAAGACACAATCCTGCTTAGGTTCAAAACCTGGTGTCTTCTGCTGCGTAGCAGAAGACAGTGATAAGCTGCTGAGTTTCCAGTAACTCGGAACACTAGAAAAAGGATTGTAAAATATTTTATCTGGATTTATTTGTATTACTCATAGGTCTTCCTTCAGTTGTACTTCTTACAAAATATATATTACGGCAGAGTGAGTGACTCAGTGTTAGCAGAAATTTGAAGAAACTAGCAAGCAGACATTGAACAGTACTTCCCTGAAATACTCTCAGTAAAACATGTTAATGTTACTGGGAAATTCTTGCATATTTTCCAGTAACGTCAACAAATGCTGACAGCAGGAGGCCTAGTGGACAGAAGCTGAAGCGTCCACACAGCGTTAGAGCTGCGAGGCACCGTGCCAAGAGGACGTCCGGCTGGGCAGGGCTGAGGGCTGAGGCTGAGTCAGGACAGACCCGAGGCTTGGAACCATTCCAGCATATAGTATGAGGCTCTGGATGAGGTCCAAGCCAGCTGGGGAGCAGCAGAGTCAAGTCCTACAGTAACCTGGATCTGTGTAGCATGGCCACACCACTGACAGATTTATCAACCCGGACCTTGCTTGGCAGCATCGCATGCTTAAAACGTAATATATCTACAACTATACCTCACTCATCCACAGCACCCCCCTCTGTTTTCTCCTCTGCTCTCTCCATTAGCTGCTTTGCTTTGGGTTTTTTTTGTCATAATTTTGCCCTGACCTTCTGCCTTTTAAAGCAAATTTTACTTTTTTCATGAAGACATTGTTCCAGCGGTAGAAATTCCACTTCTTACTCGTGTGTGCATAACTGAAAATAACTATGCACTCAACACCGCTCCATTAATTTAAATGAGTGTATGAGTCCATGGCACATCTAATATTCAAGCAATTACTCATGCTATAGTAGGCTTTCCAATAACATCAATTATTATTTTCTAATCCATCAATATTAAAGCAAACTTAATATTACTAGCCATGACTGCAGGCACATTGGGCTGCGGTAATAAGACTGCATGAGTGGAGAGATGGCCGGGAGGAGGAACGGAGTCAAGGAGTGTGCTGTGCTGCCGGGGTAAGACGAGTGCTGAGCTGCACACCTGCCAGGCTGATTAAGCTGCGGACAATGAGGCCTCTGTTGCTACCTGTCCACCTGTCTGCGACGTGGAGCCCCTCAGCTCTATCTCTGCAGCCCTGAATTCCTCTCTGTCCCTGCCTCGCTCCTGTCCACGCTGCAGGATATTAATAAGTCCACACTCACACTCACTCATACACACAACACATGCACAAGCACACACACACGCACAAACACACACATACACACACTGTTGAAGAAAACTGGCCTACAGACTAACAGCAATGTTCTGCACATATGACAATTACTTAGGTTTGTTGCATATTAACTTTGCTGTTCAATACTACAAACTAAAAGGCTCTAAAGTACCGATTTAAGATTTTGTGTTCAATGTTTCTCAGCTGCCAGTTTCTCAGCTGATATCAGTTGTTACTTCTAAAGCTTCAGATCTCTTTATGTAGATATTTACTGAACATTTTGTCTTTAAACGCCCCTCGTCTCTTTTCTGATCTCCTTCCCGACCAGAGTATTGGTCTCTGCAGTTTCAATCCTCAACAGAAGTATGCATTCCTGATGCGTCCAGATCCTTTTTTATGTATGAGACATCCATGTGGCTTCAGGTCAACTGGAGCAGTTTGCTTTTTTTTCATAGTTGAAAGATTGTGTAGACACAGAGACTTTATCCGGGGACGTATTAGTGTGATAGTATGCCTTCTTTGGAAATGTATTCCTTTTTTGTTACCCTGTGTGCTCCAAGCAATTAGAAATTCCTTCTCTAAGATATGGTACTGTAAACAATTAACAAAATGATGCACATTACTGGGAATTCACTAATGAGGATTTCTGTAACTGACCGATCAGCCAAACTAACACTGTCCTTGTTTGACTTCAAAACCTTTATCCTCTGTGTTTCTAACCCATCCTTAAGTCTTTTCTCCCCTCCTCATAACCCTGTCTGGACCACAGCCTGTGTATGAGGAAAACACACACTATCACAGACACTATTGATAAATGATGTGAATGTTTAAAAAGATGTTGAGTCTGATACAAAAGAGTCTCTTTGTAGCTAGTGGCATTTCTCTGTGAGTCTTTATGCATATGTGTGTGCATGTACATGTGTATGTTTGCGTGCATGTGCATGCTTGTGTGTGTGCGTCTTCACTGAACTCTCTCTCTCATGCATTCTTTCTGTCTGTCTCTCTGAATCACTTTGAAGGGGATGCTGAGTGAAGGGGATATTCAGTCGGGAGTAGTCTGCGACACTGGGCCCTTAACTATTTTTTCTAGCACAATTTACAAGTAACTTTTTAAGAGACATTTGAAGATGTTCACTTCCATTTTGCAAAGTTTTAGTGGTAATCTGACCCTATATTTTTGACTTAATATTGATTTTATCAGGAAAAAAATGACAGATTATTTAACAAAGAGAAATCATTAGTTGCAGATTTTCTTGATTAGCACTCAAGCAAATAAATACTGAATAAAAATGTAAGGAGAAAAGTCCATTATGACTAAGGTGCATTAGAGCGAGAAATATCAGGTGTCAGAACTTAAGATTTTAACTACAAATGACAAGCAGAAGCAACAGATTCTCATTGTACAAACAATTTAAACAGGCGTTTCAATCAGTTCCCCTTCAGATTCTGGCCCAGCACTGGATGAATTTTGCAACTAAACCACAGAATTGTGATCCAGAAAGCAACAATGGATCGTTCAAAATTGAATTAAACTCTCATTTGATGCTCTGCTGTGTACAGCAACAGTAGTTGGAAAAAAGTTCCAGACTGATGCAAACAACAACAATAAAGTTGAAATCTTTAAATAATTTGAACAGGCCATTACACAAACCTATAGAATCTTTAAATAATTCAGGTTGCTCCTGTAGTACTATATTATCAAACACTGAGGATAAAATAAAGAGATAATAAAACGTATATGGATCAGGGAAAATTCCTCTGGAATTGGCAGCTCTTCCTATGTCCAGTGTCATGAATATTTAACCAAATCCTCATTCCTTTCTCATGCACACAGTGTCTCTGGTGTCTGTGTTATGATTTTGTTGAAAGTGTGAATCAGTGAGGCTGTACACACTTAGTAATGCTTCATGGGTGATCCCTTCATCAGTGGACAGCTGTAAGTGCAGGTGTGATTGGTAGCAATTCTTCCTCAATACAATTTGGGATCCGATTGTTCAAACCATGGAGGTGATCATGATGCACAGATGCATGATGCATAGAGGTGTTTAGCCAATAGGCCACACTGAAAGAACATCTACTCAACTGACATCTTCTGTAAGGACATTTGAAGCTGTCTGATGTTCGTGAATGCTTTGTCAGTTTAAACTGATTTTATTTACATCACCAAACTCCCTTTAGAATCATTCAAATTTGTGAGTTGTTGTATCGAGAGAAACTTTAAAAACAATAAATTCTCAATTATTTGAATCTTCCTGCAAATGTGTCATTTGTTTGTGTAAATACTGTGTGTGTTTGTCTCAGGGTGCCGGCTACTTCTGTTACTGCCACACATTTAGTCTTTGCAAAAGGGAAGATTGTTTGTTTGTTTGTATACAGAGCAGAGAAGAAGGATCTGATGATAAGTGTTCACTTGAGACAAATGTGGAAATGCGTTGTAATGACAGGTGTGAGAGCACATGCTTAGAGCTTTCCACTTGTGAGTCAGTCACCCAGGACAATCTGCTCATACTAAGCATGAACAGAGTCTATGGTGGTCCTGCTTTCTACCTAAGAGGCCCACTCCTCAGCATTACATCATGCATGCAAGCATCACATGTAGTGTGGCCATTAGCAAGGCCAATTAACCCTCAGAAATACACTCCAGGCTTGTTTGTGTATGTGTGTGTGTGTGAGAGAGAGACAGCCTTCTCCTTTCATGAGAAAAAGCAGTGATGTAAATGTGCTGCATGGTCATTCATCAAATAGAAACCATTCACTTTGAAAGCTTGCAGATGCAGGGTTTAACACTCTTGGATGACAATGGTAGATTTTCTAAATGTAGCGACACACTTGAAGAGAAAACCTGCAGAGGAATGGTGTTAATGAGGTCCTGAAGTCATCCATAATCCCTGATTTTCCCTTTCAAGCTCCCAACAGGCTCAGACATATGTTTAAAAAAATGATAATAGATGTTAACCACCTATATGGATAACAGACTGTGATAGTTTCCAGTTGATTTTATTAAAGCTCTGACATTCTGACTTTGCAAATCTGTCAAAAACAATTTGCTGCATTTTTCCAAAGCAGACTAATGAAAACATTTTTGGAGAGCACAGGGAAAGTGCCTTGGACTGTATTGTTAAATGCCCGCTTTTAAAGCCCTCCCAGCTGCGCTCTGTCCCTCTGCCAACCGTATCCATCATGGGTTCCAACTTGTATTGTTTTATGTGAATCTAAAACCCAACGCTCAGATTATATGGCCACAACTTCTAACTTCACTGCAAACATAGCATCAAAACCTTTCTGTGGCTGGAAACTGTGTTATTGCCCAGACTAAAAAAAAAAAGGGGAAGATCAAAGTTGTGGTTTATTCCTATCAGTGATAATCCACTTTCCCACCATTCTCCCTGTTGTTTTCACTGTCTGTCACATCAACACACACAGATAGACAGAAATATCATGTGGTCCAATGTCAGTGGGGGGTTTAAGGTTGGGGCTTTTTAGTCCAGGAGCAATAAAATAACCAAAAGTAATTTGAGTACTCCATCCCAGAGTTCATAAACTAGCTTTTTATTAATGTCTTATTAGAGTTTGCCAGTACAAGTGTATAAATTGTGATCCTTTCCCACAGTTTGAACATTTTGCCTGCTTGTCCTCCAACTTTTGAGTGGCCACAAATAAACTCAGTAAAATTAGAATCAATTTTTTAGCCCCAGAGAAGCAGCAAAAAAAAAGAGCCCATTTTTCATTTTTCATTTTTCAGTCTATCAAAAACATCCACAGGGTTCTTTTATACCATATTATGTTACTTACGCCACTTGGACAATATGCAGAACAGACACAGAGCTCAGGGGGGATTAAGAACACGATGGAGACTGAGTAGTTTCTGTGCCACCAAACATCACATGAAATTAACTGCAAGGCATTTTTTGGAATCGAAGCGCAACTTGTGACGCAGATGTTGTTAAAAAAATGTAAATATATATTGTATGTTTGGGATGAAGTTTACCGAGGCAGAAAGTTCATTCTGCTGGTTTAGAAACAGGGACCAAATCCCTTGTTCCCATCAGATCTGAACACAGGAATCCCTAACTTAGACAAGCGAGCAACACTTTGGCTGTGTCTGTATTTGACTTGTTCCAGCCTCTTTGCTAAGATAAAGGGTCACACTGACATTTATGAATGTCTCTGGCTATATTTAGAAAATAAAGAGGAGATGAGAGAAGGGGGGAGACACAGAGAGGTCCAGTACCTGCCTCTGTGTGCCTCCCATCATGGCAGAACTGTCCAGCAGAGAGCAGACTCACAGCGGTCTGCAGACCTTCGACTGGCCGGTTTCCCTTCCACAGGCCATTATTTTAAGATGTAGGAATGTGTATCTTTATGTGTGTATGTGTGTGTGTTTGTAATTGAGTATGGATGTGCATATGTGAATGTGTATATGCATGTTGTCAGGTGTTTGCAGGCGCCATAAAAAGGGATTTTCATTATTTTGTGTGCGTGTGTGAGTGTGTGCGTGCATGTGTGTGTGTGCGTGTGTGTGTTGCTACTGTTGTAAGTAAGTCACCTACAGTTACACTCAAAGTCTTATCATTTCTCTGATTAAAATGCTATTGTGCAGCTCTTTTTCTCTTTCACAACTTCTTTTTCCCTCTCCATAGAGGTTCAGGCTTACAGGATAATGAAGTGCTACATCTGTTTGTGGATTCACACGTACACACACACACACACCCACACACACATCAGTAGTAGATGTTATACCTTTTTAACCTGAAAATAGAGATGACTGAAAGATAGGAGAAAAGGAGCGAAAAAGGAGATTTTATACCACAAAGCAGAGACAGAATTGTGAAAAGATCCATAAATGTGACCCCTGCACATCTCAGGCTCTCCCTCTCTCTCTTTTACTCTCTCTCTTTCTCCCTCTCTCCTACCAGACACATTAAGGAATGTATCATCCTGTGTGCTTTGGCAGCAGATCAGCACTGGCTGGCTCAGCGAAGTAAGCGTGGCTGCAGATGGCTATCAGCCTTATCTGCTGCTAATAAATCTCACAAAAAGCATCTTATGCTCAGACTAAACTCTGTGCCCTTTAACCTTTTTCTATCACCCAACACAGGAACCACTGGGTGGGCAAACTTACCAAATTTTGACTGCTTGGCCTCTAAAGACAGTCTTTTTACAATATCATCAGAGCTGACTGGCTCACTTCCTGCTCTCATATCTGGTAAAAAGGAGCGCAGGAGCTTTTCCATTTGAGTCTATCATCGTTTACAGTAAAAGAGGCAACAATTAGATCTCTGTAAACCACATATGTTACATTGTATGGTCTGTTGTCTATCTAACTGCAGTCAGAGTACAGTGCATTTTTTCCAAACTTTGCTCTAATCAGTTAAAGACTGACAGGCTGCATACAATAATAAAGTACAAAGACAGAAAAGCAGAATGATGGATTATATATAATTATTTTACCATTATGATTGCTGTCTGCTTACCGCTGAGGAGTGTTTAACACACTGCCACAGCAAACATGTTCTTCCACTTTGCTTTAAATGAATGTCTCTCTTTATAATTTGTTCCGTCCCAACATTTAAAAGGAACAGTTCTACGTTTTGGAAAATACACTTATCTGCAATCTTGCCGAAATTTTGATGTAAACAAGGGATAAACAGCAAGCCTGGCTCAGTCCAGCAACAAAATCTGTCTACCAACACCTGAAAAAGCGACATTTTGAGTGTCCAATGGTTGCCTGGCAATCTCATGGTGACGATAAGACCCCAAGAGTTTGCTGTGGCTGGCCAAAAAACAGTCCAGCACATTACCCCTCTGAAAAGCACAACTTGTTCTTTTTGCATTTGGTTTTTGCATTGGTTAAAAAGTTAATTAGTGAGCTTCAGACGTGCTGGTTTTTGCTAAGCTACGTTGCTTCTGTCTGTAATTTAGTGTGCAGACGTGACGGTGGAATTGATCGTTTCCTTGAACTTCCTGCATGAAAGCAAAAGGGGTTTATTTCCCAACAGGTCAACTATTTACTTTTCCACAATTCATTTAATAGAATATCAAACAAAAAGTGTGCAATGCCGCCTCACATTCAGTCATCTGAGTGGCTTTTATTTTTAGTATCAGATGGTGTTTTTCTGGCTTTTGAGGGAGAACAGATGAGATTCATTTCTCATAAAGGGAACATCTGCATCCCAGAAAAGTCAGTGATCAAAGAGTCAACTGACCATCACCTCCGAACCATACAGCACACTGTGATTTGGCCTGTATGTGTTTACTCAGGCTGACGTGTCCACACCCACACATGGCACAATCTGGAGTCTGGAGCTGGGTCCGTCCACGGACAGACAGGGTGGGCTGGATACCACCTCTGCCCCTTTCAGTCCAAATCACAAGGACGAGAAACCAGAAGGGAAGAAGACTCACTTTCACCACAACCGCTGAATGTACTCACACATACTGTTGCAGTCACACCAGAACAATGCCACTACAATCCAAGCACAACATCTGTTCCAGTCAGAAAGCAAGCCACTGCCAGAAACATGTTCAAAAACAAAATAGCATAAAAGCAATGGAGTAAAAGAGAAATAAAAGAAAGGAGAGACGTGTGAAAAAGAAAACAAGAAAGTCTGTATTTCCAATAGATATTTAGTGTTTTTTGTGGCACATCAGATTATTTTCCGAGTAGTTCGGCTCCAACACAGTCTTGAGCTTTGAGTCCCGGATTAATCTCCAAGGTGATAAAATACCACTGACATTAAAAGGTGTTAATTGCCAGAGATCTAAGTGAAGTTAATGAAAAGAGAAAAGATGGATAACATTAGAAATTACAGGAATGAACACGAATATTTAACGAGTGTGTGTGTGGGTTTAGGGAAAGTATATATTATATAGTGGGTTTCCTTGGAGAATTTGCCAAAAAAATACGGTCTTCATCATTGCATGTTTTTTTTAAAAAAAGGAACCTGTCACACTGTTTTCTTTCATAAACCAAGCTCTTCAAAATACTGTAGGAACATTTGTAATTTAACTAGTTTCCAAAAAAGCTTAAATCAGCTAATGTCTACTATTTTCCAGATGCCAAAGGCCTCATTCTGAAGCAAAAATGTTTGTGCATCCTGACGCACCTCCAGTTTCTCTTTCAGCAATGACAAAAAAAAAAATTGGAAGTAAATGAAAGGATTTATGACGTTATAGAAAACATTAGTCATTTGTTGTGTGACCAATGTGACAGTAAGGGCAATCAATCAATTAGACATCAGCAACATCAAAAATAAGAGAACAGCAGAGGTTTTACATGATGGTGTGTACTGAAGAGGTAGAGAAATGTAACTGCAGTTAGTTCAGAGACATCTTGTTCACATACTCTATTCCACTTAATGGAAGGACTGCAAGAACTATTCAAAGTATATGACACATACTGAGAGGTCGAAATGAATCGTCATCGTAAAAGGATTCACCATGATTTGCATTTCCAGCTTACTTCTTTTCCAGAAGATGATGTTTGTCAGTATCATATGTATGCAGAACTTTATGCACTTTCCCCCAGTAAAAGAAACTGAGGCCTTTTAGTAGTTCAGCCATGCAAAACATCCAGAAAGCTCCAAAGCAGGAGTTACAGTCAAAGACAGACAGAGCTATAGGTTTCCAGTCCACAGAGCCTTCTTTCACACTTGGCAGGAACGGTAGAAGGCAATTACAATAGATTAAACAAACAATTTCTTAAGGCAGGGATGTAAAAGAGGCTGTTAAAGTCAGGTAAATGTTCCTCCGGTGTCGACTTCATCTCCTTCCACAGGAATCTAATCCACAACAGATGGACACAGTAACTGCCAAGGACAAGGGAGAAAAGACACACAGCCTCGACGCAATAATAGGCAAAGTGTAATAAATAATCGGCCTCAAAAACGAGTTGTCACACAAAATTAGAGCAGCTTTGCAAAGCTAATTTGTAGTCAAGACTATTTTTTCTTACTGTGTTTCAAGTCTTCCTGAAACACATGGGATTTTTTAAAGGAACTGACATGTCGTTTGTGTTCCCTCACACACACACACTCACACACACACACACACACGCAGAAGTTTGTGTTTTCTGAGGAAGAAACAAACAAACACTGATCAATACTTCTCACAGCACACAGTGCCGTCTTCAGGGCACAGCTCAGAAAATCCTTCTGGTTATTGAGAAGGAAGGAAAAGAAGAGAATAATAAAACAAACTTAATGAGCTTTGAAATTTGCACCAGAATCCAACTATAAAATGCACCATATAGAGTGGTTGAGTTGCATTCTGGCTTGGTATTACTGATTTTTTTAAATAACTACAGTAAAAACTGACTGATTCCAAGATGTTTTTGACGAATAAGAGATAAATTTGATGTTTTTTATTTGGTTTCTCTAGATCATGTCAAGAGCATCATTTATCGTAAAGATATACTGTAGGAGAAGATTTTAAACACACAGTTAACAAAGCTGGTCATCTTCGTGCATTCTGGACACTGGTACCTGCTCTGTAAGCAACTTTTAAAGAGATGCAGTTTCCATCCATATGAATCAAAGTGTGTGCAGATACATAACAAAATAAGCATGCAGTCATATAACACACTTTAGGACACCTGGCCTCTGTAAAGACTGAGGCTGATTACAGAGATGGGCACTTGATCTGGAGGAGGAGAAAAGTCTTTAGAAAGAACAACAATTCCAAGGTGCTGGGGAGGAATATCGAGTTGCACAACTTCTTGCTTTATGCAAGATTTTTTTGTGCAACCAGGTGTTTTCCAGAGGTCATATTAAAAGGAAATCAAGACAGTTAATGGGAAAATTCACTAAGAAGGGAAAAAGATGATAAAGGTGGAATTTTGAGCTTAAAAAGAATAGATTAACACACCCTTGAGATGTCTGCTTCTACCTCTTTGAGATCTGTCGGGGCAGCTACCGTTTTTTTTCCCCCCGGGGCGTCGCGTTAGGAAGCACATGATGTAAAGTGAAAGCCAGCAGTTAATCTTATTTCTTCGACACCAAAGGACGGTCCAGGTGATCGTGACTGCGATGGAGTCATGGCTCGAGGTAACTTAGCAGTGATATGTGTGTGTGTTTGTGGAGGTTATGGTGAGTGCACACTTGAGAAATTACAGGTGCATAAAATCTGACAGCAAGCTACTGCATGACAGAGGGAAAGCTCCGATGAAATGAACGCTAGCGAAAACTGAACATGCAAAAATACAACATCCAATCAACAAAACTACAAGAACCAGAAACATTCTACCAGTGACTGCACTGCTTTTCATGGTATCTGTCACTCATTGCTCCAGCTTACACAGCAGGGTCGTGCCCCCTCCCTTTAAAGAGCCTCTTTTCTGTTATGTTTGTTGTTACTGCTCTTCCCACAGGACACATGACTCTTATAATTAATACCAACGTTTAGTGTGAAACTTCTTGCAAGCTTTTATAATAAATTTATAGTCAGCCAACTGTTTAGTGATTTTAAAATGATAAACTGTTTGAGAAATAACTTCAGCAGTTTTGCCTCTGTGAGGTTAATGTTTGACACTGATGAATTCCTCTACCCTCTTCAAGCAGGAGTAAGCATTCTAAAGATGCTCATGTAAACAGTGCAATAAACATGTCACGCTCATCAAAGTGGATTTTTGGTTTGAAGGGTTGAGAAAGTGCATTTAGGTCACTGTGGACATTCCGGAGATAATCATCTGTGAGGTCAGAAGAGCATCTGAGGGTCAAATGCTGTGTAAAAGGGCAGAAACAGGCTTTCAGAGCATCAATCGATGAGAATGCTGACTGACCTTCAGTAGCTCTGTCGCTCAGTGGAAACATGTGACGGGCCTCCAAAGACTGAAGCAGTCATAGAGAAGATGAAATTTTTGCTTTGGAAAATTTGGTTCCTGTAACCTGAGAGGCTGTGGAGGACAGTCATCTGGAAGCTCCGTTTACCTTTTTCTTTCTGTTTTTATCTGTATGTCCTTCCATATGTGTGTGTGTGTGTTTGTGTGCGTGTGTGTGTGTGTCAGTGTGACCCAATGCTTTCCATGTGTGCATATGGGAGCTGACAATGTCGTTTTGTTTTGCTGGGACCAAATAAATCACCCATACGCCGGGGGCCAGAGAGCAGCACTACTACTTGGTGCTGACGCCATCCTTCACCACAAAGCCCAACATCAACAAAGCAGAGACAGTAACCGAGAGAGGCTGAGAGTGTTTTTTGACATTTTATTTTCCACTATCTTTTCCTTTTTTAAAGAAAAAAAAAGAAAAAGAAAAGTCATCAGAGAGCATATCCATAACCACTTTCCATTAATCCTCTAAATACTAAGGCTGGACAGACTCCAACTTCTGTCCATTTGATCTATTAAACTGAGCCTAACAAAGGAAAATTCCATGACAACACACGAACAAATAAAAACATTACGTTGCAATCAAAGTCCCGAGCTGGAAAATGAATTCACCATGTCTCCCAATCACTTTGTCCCAATCTCATTTCTTATTTACATACCAACGCTGTTTTTGAAGACAGAATTACAAAGGTTAAAAACCCTGAATTGTTTTTTAAATGAGAAAAACTTTAAAAAAGAAAACAGCCAAAGAAATGATCGGATGCTTTTCTACGTTGCCTCCATATTAGGGCAACAATGGCATAATCACAATGACATTTGTGATTTATCCTCTGAAGATAGCAAAGAACGGACACTCGCGATTCATTCACAACTTCGGTTGAAGCACTCAGTCTGTGGTATTGTTTGCTGATTGCATTATTTTAAACATAACAAATGTATGAAATGTGAAACCTTTTGAGTAAACGATGGAAAGAAAGAGATCTGATTGAGAAGCAGAAATGCTGACAGTCAACTTACTTTGACTTCTTTAGAACTGCTGCCTGTGAAGACAAAGTGTGTACAGTGAGTGATTCCTCAGCTGCTTTAGACTAAACAAACAACAGCAATCTTGTCAATTTTGTGGTTTTAACATTAGGTTTTCCATGTTTTTGTAATTCTATTCATCCTATTCTGATCCCAAGCTAATCCTGAAAGCCATTCCCCTCTGCTTTAAATACACCCCTGTAAAAACAAAACCTTTACTATTTTTTCTCTCTGTCCATTACACACACACATATATACACACACATACACTCCCCACTTTCCCCAAACCCATCCACATGCGGAAACAGTAGTGAGGTCGATGCTGTGGCTAAGGGATCCTGGTCTGTGTGATGTGGAAGCCAAACGTCTACTGTTTCAGAAAATAAACATAGCAGGATTGTCCCAGAGTAACACACACTTGCCGGCAGACAGACTCATAATATTTCCCCCCATCTGATGACAGCTGGGAGAGTTTTCCATAGTGATAACAGGAATGTTTTCACACCCTCTGGACACATACAGTCTCCTCATTGTGGCTGGTTTCATACAGAGAACCTGTGTAAGGTCCAAGGCGCATGCAGTTAAGCCTAAAAGAAGCAGGCCGGCCCACTGGAGACAGAGACTGAGGATACGTCTGTCAGTCTGACACTCCCTCAGCCTCTCACAGGGATTTCTCTCTGATTCTTCTTTTCTCTGTTTTAAAACAGCTTGAAATCAGTCAATTCTATCGTATGAGCCAATGCTGATTCTCTGTGACCAAACGCTGCACCTGAAAGAACTCTATACGAGCTCAAACACCCTCTCACTGCAGCACACAAGGGCATAATATGCAATATGCAGATGTAGTACAAACACACACACTGTCATGCTGCTGGGGTTGTGAGAATTAGTGAAGCCTAACACAGGGACAGCTATTGATAATTCTTGGGATAACACGCAGCCTCCAACAGCTTTCCCTCTCAAGCCAGTGCTCTGATATTACACACACACACACACACACACACACACACACACACACACACACACACACACACGCGCGCGCACACATTCGCTCCATAGCACACAGAGTCCATTCAAAACCACAGAAGCATGATACGTCTGTGTGCATTCAACAGCAAGGTGAGAAGTCCTGCTTTCCAGCTTCTTTCCTCAGACTCTGTCTAGGAATCTGGCTTTTCTACCCCCTCCCAACATGAGCGTGCATATCAAGTACATTCAGCCCCCGAAAAATGCAAATGCATGCTCATAAACACACTAAATAACCCCACAGTCTTCCCTTCTCTCACAAAGCTTTGATTTGAGGCCAGCAGTGACAGCCAGTTGCCCATCAAACAGAGCACTGCATTCACCTGAGGCGGTTCAGGAAAGCCTGAATATGCACTGAGGACCCCTGGGTTTCTACCGGCTTCCTGTGCGTTCCAGGAGCCCCTGTCCCAGCAGGTTAAGAGCAGGTGGGAGAGTGGTGTTACACACACCTGATTGAGTTCATTACTTCTTTCCTGACGGGGGCAAGAGAACCATTACCACATTATAAGACACCTGAGAGAGCCTATATACACACGCATGCACGTCCTGGGTTCACATGAATGCACACAATTAACACATTACCAGACAGGCTAACACACACCATATACTACATGAGGATAAGGCAACTGGACTCATCAATATCTAAGCATATCCTTCCCTTTGGAACAAATTCAGAGTGTGTAAACAGCCCTAAGTCAAAAAAATCATGAGCTACTGCCAAGCATGTCCTGAGTGTAATCGAACAGAGAGTTGTCAGCTGGGGTGTTGGAGGAGAGACGTATGGGATAATGTTGGGAAAGAATTTAAACAGCTCATCAGAAAAATAACGCAGAGGCCTCTGCATTCTGCTGAAGTCAAGATAACCAAAAAATAACCTTGAGATAACCATAAAATGTTTTACAAAGCCAAGGTATTTGAAGGTAAAATAACAGTGGCTGAAGCTAAGATGGTAAAACAGTAGGTATTGGTGACCCGAAAAGTTCAGACTCTCAATTTTGGTCCTAAAAATGTTCCTGTTTCTCTTTCATGTGACAAACAAAAGGATTAGTTAACAGCTGGTGTATCAGTTAATTGGAACTGACTGAAACTAAACAGCCGATGGGGTAAAACAACAGCATGTGTCCTAAAGACCAGGATCTTCTGATCCAATAACAACATGACCCTGAGGCAGTGATATCTGGAGTCATGTTTCCAAACTGATACTGAGTCAAGACTTTTGAAACTTTTTGATACTTTTGTTTAAAAAACTAAAAATAACACACACTGTCAAATTAAATCATGAAAATGTATAAGAAGAGAAGAGAAAAGAAAAGAAAAGAAAAGAAAAGAAAAATGTTAAGAAAAAGGCATATTAATTTCATTCCCTCTCATTCTCAAATTGTTTAGGTGGTGGTTTTTCTGTCATCTAGTCTGTGACATTTGAACAAAAAGAAAGAGAGGAGTGATGTCTCAGTGCACAGACCCACAGTATCATTTACTCTGGGCTCTTTTCTGCAATGCACTCACTTCGAGAAAATAATGTCACATGAACTGAAGCTAAAACAATAAATCTTCTTAAAATAATGTGTGAATATTTGGAAAACCATTTTTTAAGTCATTATCAAGCCAAAAATAAAAGTGAGTAGTTCTGTTACAGCTGGTTCAATCAGGGAATATTGCGAATGTCTCTTACATATAAAAAACTGATGAACTATTGCAAATAGGGAAAAAATAATAAATGTCTCTGAGTTTCTGAAAGACATTTAAAGTTGACACATTTCTCTTTGAGAAGATGTGAAAACAAAGATTTATTTGACATTTACCTGGCTAACCAATTAGTTTGTTTATTGATATATGTATACACATATATATATATTCATATTCATATAAGCAATGAATCAGTAATTTGGCAACAATTTGTTTTTAAGACAGAATCATGGTAACCACTGACAAAACTGGCATTTGCATATCAAGAAACTGCTGCAGTGTTACAAAACCTCATGACCTTGGTTCCTATATTAAAACTTCATACCTTTTTATTTCCATACTTTTTCTTCATTATTGTACACACTGAAGTACTGTATGGTATTTCTCCAGTGCAGACAGTCGCAACATAAGACTGATGTTCCTGGGAAGAACTGCATGCAGATAAAGCATGACCACCCTCTCTCAATGGCTGGATCATCCAGCGTCTGTTCGCTCACAATGATGGCAGGCGAGTGTGCTGACACAGTCGAGCAAAGACTTTATTGTGGAATAAATTGCATGGTCTGAGCTGAAAGAGAAGAGTTAGCCACATTTCATTAACCTCACATTGAGCCGAGCAGGTCCGATGAAGTCATACTTTCTGAGCTCCATTTTGCTTTAATTTAAAAGACTTTCACCACAGTACACAAGTAATCAATCATGTCCTTGCTCAGGCTGCCCCGGGGGCCAAGATACGCATACAGCCACATACACTCACATGTACCGAACCACACAGTCAGAGCACAAACACACACTTACACACAGCGTGAGCCCTGTATGTTTTTTACTTCACTTTTACCCACAAATTTGTTCTTATACATTTAATTATGAGGACACACACCTGTAAAGCAACATTTTTCAGTCAGTGAAGCCAAAAGGGTTTCAACCAAAGCATGATGACAAAGCCTCTTCATTCTGCCATAAGCTGGGGAGGGCAGGTCGCAGTCCAAAAGAAGCCTCAGAGCCCGAAACAATCACTGAAGCGTGACATTGTCTAATCACTTCCTACCAGAGCATGAAGAAGATGAAGAAGCAGGAGGGCAGACAGACAACAATACACCCTAGACACACTGCAAAAAGGAGAGTGTAAAAGTAAGTGATTTTAGAGAAAAGGAAAGGAAAGGAAAACGGTAAAGTGAAGTGTAGTTTGATGACAGCTCTTCACCAGTCAGCTGTCTATCAGCAGATATTAATCGATATCTATTTTTGATACCTGAGTGAACTGAGTATTTTTCAATATTTTTTTAGATTTTAAAGACTAACAGTCTGTCAGTAAATCAAAAATGTTACTCAAAAATAGTAAAAAGTAAGAGAAAAAAAGCATAAAAGTCTAAAAATAGTCAACACTTTCACTGACACTGAAGATTATAGGAAGTTACAGCCTTTTTCTTGGAAGAACAGCATGAAAAACTGCAGCACCAGAGGGGATTTACAATCACTAATGTGGGAAAAAAAACTCTGCTCCTTAATGATGGCTGTAAATTCAAGTATAGTGTGGTTGAAACTTGCAGCCAATGGAACCTGTTGAGTACATGGAAAACAGCAAGATAACTGCAGGCTTTAGCAGTCTTAAGATACAAGCAAAGTGGAGAAGGCTGTCAGGCCCTTTAAAGCCCTCCACATCACTCTCTCTAAGCAGTCTGTCTGCCTGCAGGAAATACCTCCTTACACCAATCCATTTTGGGACATCCACTGGACTTGTCCATTTAATAAAGTGCCCAATCTGCGGCCAGTTCCTGGACCACCTTTCATCATAATCCCCTTCCCTCAAAGTCCCAGCAGAGCGAGTAACTTGAGTTCCTCGTTTTTTATAATAACTGGGCATAGAAGCTCAAGAACAAAGATAAATCCTATGTGTTCCTCTCTGGCTAAAGAGAATAAATACAGCATTTAAAGCATCCCACCTTTCTCCAATGCAAGAAGAACCTCCAGCATAGTGCTGCGGCCTCTCAGCATGACTTGGGTGATCTCCAGGAAACATTAAGAGTGGCTTTGCATTTATAACCGCAGCAAAATAAATCATAGGACAAGTTCTATGTGTTTGCTGTTGTGTCAAAGAAATATCACTCCAGCCTTGGCTAGATTTTTACAGCAGATCCTCTAATAAAGTTAAAATTCTGCTCTTCAAACAAGTAGTCAGTCTCACATCAAGTTCTGGGAAAACATTTTTGTATATTTTCAGTCACTGATCTCACCACTATTCTCTTCACACCACTCATTGCCATCATTGTTTTTAATATAAGTGAACTATGTCTAAAATGAGGTGGAAGTGTCGACTGAGGGAGAGCGGTCGTTCGCCGTGCAAGGCTCTCGAGCCAAAAACCCAGATCTTGTTCTTCAACCGTAGCCTATAAACATTCGGCTGTGTTTTCATTTCCGAGAGGAAAAGCTGCTTTTACCAGACTTTCCTCATCTCTGACGGATATGGCTTCTGTTATATAAACATTTACTCCATCAAAAATTATATGTATTCCTTCAAACATAGTTTATCCTTTTATTTGAATGTGATGAGCAATTAATTTATATTGCAGCATTGGGATATCTATGGGGAATCCTGGCAGACTATTAAGGTTTATTTGAAAGAATGGCATTAAAAAAGTCCTTCCTTTTTATCCAAAAGAATTTTTTTTGAAATACTGGAGAAAAAAACAGTATGTCCAAGTGCTTTTGTGCTAATTGAAGGCCGTGTTCCTAGATTGTAGTTTCAGTAAACCTCCTCATAAATGTCACCTACATTAGCAAAATGTTATACATCTGTACAAGAGAACCACACCTCCAATTGGCAAGTTTTTTCAGTTTTTGAGAGACTATTCTTATATTTTTTATTCTTTAACAGAGCAATGAGTTTACACACTTGTATTGACTTTTAAGTGCAGAGGGTTGGAGAGAAAAAGAGACGATTTAAAATGCAAGTCCAGATCCAGAGGCCTTATGTGTGTAGAGGTGAATAAGCTGCAGTAAGAATAAAAAAGCGATTGCAGATGTTTTGTCGGTCAATGTCTGCCATGTTTAGACATCCAAATGGCTGTTCAAGTGTGTCAAACTGTCAAGGGAATGTTATAATATTTTGCAGTATTCATATGTAAGAATAGGGGTTTCCGTGAGAAAAGAAAGGCAAAACAAGGGCACATGGACATGCCATAGTGAGGGCAAAAAGGGTGATGTTGAATCTGGTTTGGTTTATTGCACACTTTAAAAATTAGTTCCATCATGAGTCTGGACGCACACGAGAAATTTTACAGCTTCCAATTTTTTGATTAAATTGTAGGAGACAGGAGTATAACGTTGTTGCTCTTACAAAACACAGACACAGAGAGCCGAGAGGCTGAAGAGACAAGTCAAACACACTGTTGAAGTTTAAATAGCAAGAAGCACATATTAAACGAGGAGAAGAGATGGGGGAGAGTGGAGAGATGTGCTGGGAGTAAAAGTGAAGGGATCGGGGGTTGGAAAAAAAAACAACTGATTTGGAGCACTCATTCATGTAACAAAAGAGGCTTTATGAATTTAACCAAAAGAATATTAGATGCATTCCTTGAGTGTTAACCACTGGCTTTGTGGACACTTGAAAACACAACTGCAGATCAGTAAAAACTACTGAAGACTCTCCAAGTGCCTAGTGGAGACATGGATTAAGACCCATGGAGGGATGGGAGATGGATGATAGAGCAATGTTGTGATGGCAGGACGGTGCTGTATGCCAGTGGCTTAGTGCCACGAGGGAAGAGAGCCAGTCTGGCCGGTGGACTCTTGAGTATACAGTCCTCTCACAATAACTAACCATCATCAATGTGGTAGCAATCAGCTGTGGCGCTGGAGGAAAATAAAGCCGAAGGAAAGAAGTCCCCCCCCCCACCCTCTCCCACCCACTTCACCCCCACCCCCTACCCCCCTGTGTTTTTTTTTCTCCCTCTTCTTCCCACCTCTCCTTGAGTTAATGCTGCTGATTGTCTGTCGAAGAGATGAACACGCTAACATGGATGTTCTGGGCAAAGGGACAGAGACAGACATGCCAGTGGTCGAGGCAACTGGCAGGGCACAAGACACCACAGCATCCATCCCAAAGCTTATTTTCCCTCTGCTTCCCCTCCTCACCACAGAGCAGAGATCTGAATACTCTCTGCTGGTATCAGAGCAGATATAAACACCAGTATTTCTTGCTCCGTTTATGCTATGCAATAAATGCCTATTGCAAGAAACTGAACTATTCTTACTCATTTGATGTATTAATGGCTTCACAAGGCTGTTAATCCTGCCTGGTATGCAGCTCAAAGCCTGAGGTGAAGAGGTTTTCATGTTCGGGTGTTGAAAACCTTTAGCCAAGTGAGAAAGGTCTGACTTATGGGCGCACTAAATCAATCCTGCCAGTGTTTAGTTCAAGGAATCACGCTTCTGTTAAAAACACACTCGAACCCACAAACAGACGCAGTTCCCAACTATTAACTTAGTCCAAGACACAACCTGGCCAAGAAGGCAAATGGTAAATCATAACTACACACAGACACACACACACACACACACACAGATACTGGGGATCCAATAATGATTATCTTTACAGAAAAGGATGTGTATGCTATAGCAATTCTTACGCTTTGCCTTCTCAGTATACCTACTAAAGCTTGAATAGAGTGTTTCTGCAGCACAGTTTCCACTGCAGAGCGATTTTAAAAAACAGTGAAAAGTAAACAGTATGTGCTGGAGACCCTCTGTATTGGTGCTTTTCCCCCTGAGTGTGTGGACAGCACAGTTCTGCTGTTTGTCTCTTTTTAACAACCACAAGAAAAGCACCCGCAGATCCAACTAGCTGTTTTCAAAAACCAGTGAGTTATGGTTTTACCACACTGATGTCACCGTTTAATAGCATGCATTTAGCTGAATTCTTAACTTTCCTCTAGTGCTTGGATTGTCTCATCAGCCCTAAAAAACAAAGACAGAGCTTCTTTAGCCCCATTGCTCTCTACCCAATCAGCAGGCCATTTATCGAAATTACCTTATTCAAATTGTGGGTGAGGGCTCCGACCAGGACTAATGAATAAATAAAAAGCAGGGCTGTATGGTCGGCTGTATGGTTTTTCTGTCATTGTGTTTGTGTTGAAAAATACCAACCCCGACCAGACATGCATGCACACTCACCCATTTCTATTCATAAAAATGAACTTGTGCAAATTGCAGCCTAGACCTGAAACTATGAGCTGTGAGTAAATAAAAAGCAGAACTATATGGTTAGTCTATGGTTTGCCTGTCTGACAGTGTTTGTGTTGACTAAAAAGCCCCTGATCTCCCTCTCTGTCTCTCTCCATCTCTCTCTTTTTCATGTTCTTTCTCTCCAGCTCTGAGTCATTCTCCATTACAACTCATAGGTCTGGCGTCAGACGAAGCACTAAGTCAAAATGCCTTAATCAAATAAGCCATTTAAAGCAAGTAAATGCTGCCATTTAGTCTTCATGGTCTCCTACTCCGTTGGACTTTCACCATGTCTGCCTCCACTGGAAGTCAACCACTGGAATACAACTCTTCAAAAGTGTAGGCTGTGCAGTATTGTTTTATATATGTGTGCATACATGGTTTTAATCTTCCAAAAGCATGATCTCATATGTGGTTTTGTATAAATAAGAAAAGAGCAGAGCAAATGTTCATATCTGTGACATGTAAATGTGGTGTTTATGGACAACCAAATTACGGCCTAGAATTAAATTTGAGTGCACAAACACATGGAAAAACAGGAGACATCTCCATGCTGATATAAGAGGATGCAAGTGGTTACATCGTACTGTGTGAGGATTTAAAGTAGGGATAGACCGATTATCGGCCATGCTGATAATCGGCCAGGCCCATTATCGGCACTGATATACGGCATTTCGACGCATATTGGCATCGGCCTTTTTTTTTAAGAGATCAATTTAAAACTGGCTCATTTTGGCTCTGATGCAGCCACACCTCTCTGTCTACAGTCACTACTCTGTCTCCAGCATTGTCCCACCCACAGCACCATCTGATTGGTTGCACGCAGAGCCACGGCAAGGGTAACAGCCAATCAGCAGTGAAAGCTGTGCATGCACAGTGCTCACACACACGGCAGAGAGGAGAAAAAGTTTTGCTGAGTGGAGAAGCTCCCGAGAGCAGATATATGTTTCGAACGTAAGTTAAGGCATCCCAGGCGTTAACATCCCAGTCCTCTACGACTCACAGCTACTAGTAACATGACTGTAAGCCCAATAACATTAACTTAATAACATAAGTTCAAATGAATATCGGCTCCAAATATCAGTTATCGGCCTCCTTGACTACTAATAATCGGTATCGGCCCTGAAAAAACCATATTAGTCTATCTCTAATTTAAAGACCGAGCTTCTTTCTTTGCATGACACAGGGTGGATATACCTAAAAAAATATATTTTTTATGATTACATTTTTAGGGGACATTTTAATTTGTTTTCAGAATTCTATATAAAAAACTTTAAAGAAAACAATCAAGTTAAAATACTCAGTTTCACAAAAGAGAGAGGTAAACCAAACCACCAAACCACCACACAGTTTAAATGTCTTTAGTATTCTAGCTCCATGTGTCCTGAGTCTAAACTTCCCTCCTGCTGCTTGACTGCCCCTTCTGACCACCTCCACAGCCACAGCTACTTCAGGACACAGCAAATCTAACATTAAAGCCACCTTTGCATTACCATACTCCATAATTACTGACATTTTTCAGTCTGACAGTAAGGAGATGAGAGGGAGAGTAAAGATCATCCAGACTTAGCTTGCTGCTTTCAAGGGTCGCTGGGCTGTCTATTAATTCCCTCATGGCCTTTTAAAAGAGGCTCATCCATCACTCCCTGACAGCATCTGTCTCCCTCTAACCTCTCTGACCAGATATGAAATAATATTTATTAAAAAGTGAAGTCTGTCACTGTAATGGACAGCTCCTCCCACTGGGTGGCAAGAAGTCAGAGCTGTGAAGCATGTCACTCAAGTTATTTAACTCATGTGTATGTGTGCATGTATGTGTGTGTGTTTGTGTTTAATAAAGGCAAATACACAGCAAAATAAGGCAAGAAAAAAAGGCTAAAAAAAGGAGAACACATTAGAAAAACAAATAACTACGTATGTTTTCATTGGTTAGTGGGCTACCCAAGCTCAGGATTCCCTCTCTGGATTCCATGGAGAGGAGTGATGAAAGGTCTGAGGAGGAAATCCCCAATAATGAGGAGCTGCAGCCGTGTGTTACTCAATGCCATGTGTGGTGCCTACTGTAAGGCCCACCCAGACCCCACTCTCAGTGTAATTAATGCCCTCAGGGCCTTTGTTGCAGTTTCTATATTGCCTAATGAAAGAAAGATGGCTCTCTGCAGTATGTAGCTCTCTCTTAAAGTCTTAAGCCAATAATCTGTCGGTGCATTATTCATCTCTGCCACAATACCCTGTTATTATATTCAAATGATGCATGCACTGCATGTGTGTGTGTGTGTGTGTGTGTGTGTGTGTGTGCGCGTGTGTGCGTGCGTGCGTGCGTGCGTGCGTGTGTGTATGCACATGACTGTGAGTCACTCCATGTGTACTGCTGTTTGTGTTTTCTTTTTATGACTTTTACTTGCCTTGACAGCATGAGCATGTGCATGTTTTGGCCTGCACTGTTGTGTACTTCTTGGGTCCATGTGTGTACTGTTCAAACTGATTTACCCCTGTTTGTGTGTATGTGTGCGTCTGCATGTGTGTGTGTGTGTGTGTGTGAGAGAGAGAGAGAGAGAAAGGGAGAGAGAGAGAGAGAGAGCAAGAAGAGGGCACACACATGAAGACGGCTGCAGTCAGGACCTCTGCTGTGCTGTTTCAATAGGTTTCTGTTTAAAACAGAAAGGCAGGGTTCACGGTGTGCCAAGCTGGCATGCTCCCTGGGATAATGAGAGACTATGCTTCGGTTTGGATTGTTGATTAAGGATTTTTTAGCAACATAAACAAGCTACTGTTCAGCCGTGTGTGCACATGTGAAGTATACGGCATTTTAAAAGGCAGGGTGAGATCTAGTCTTGGCCAACAATAAAGTGTGAAGGGAAAATCCACTGAGAACAATAGGAAAGTTAATACTGTTAAGGTGTATTGGTTGTCTGTTTAAACACTGGATCACTCAGTTGGCATCCTTCCATGCTTGATCTCTATTTTTTTTTTCTCTGCTGACACAAGTTATGGCAAAAGTTTTATGGGTTCTGCTGTCATTTACAAGGTTATGTGGGATTTTCTCCTGCCACTTACCTAAACTTTATACATACTGAAATCTTCTGGTCTTACAAACAGTAGGCTATCTAGCAACACATATACAGCAGCTAATTTTATATTTTTGAGAACTGCGTTTGTGCCTTCGTAATTGTTAAAACAAATAAAAGAGATCAACACAAAAAGTGAACAGACACAAAATCTTTTTTACATGATTTCAAAGGGACACACTGTAACAGCAGCAAAAGTCAGCTGAAAAATATTATGGTTTCTGAAAAAAAACTAGCACACACATTGAAGATATTCCTCATGGAGGAATTGAGTTAAAAGACAACCAAAAGGCCTGTAGAGCATTGGTCCAAGTTCAATTCAAAATCTGTGCTATTCATAAGAAGAACTGCTGTGATGTGGTGGTCGTGTTTTTACAGCATGCTAGCACTCCCGCAGAGACTGTGTAAAAACACAGATCACTACAAGAGGGTACCACCCAGAGAAAATAAATAAACCCAACTGGACCAATCGTTAATTATGATTGAGAGAGTAACACTTATGTTTGCTGCTGAGGAACACTGTATGTTCAGTCAGAACGATTTTATTTATCAAAAAAAAAATTCTTTCTTGAACTGTTCTAAAAAATATATACTGCAGTTAATACAAGAATCTAATTTTGAAATTTGACATATTTTGGATATTTATGGTGGAAAACTATTTTGTAAGCTTTTTGTGTATCTGTGTGTGTGTGTGTGTGTGTGTGTGTGTGTGCAAATAATCACAAAATGTTAACATATGATAACTATTACAACTGCAATTATGACTATAATAATGATTACAATTATTGACCTACACAGAATCTCAGCTGGAACCACAAAAGCAGGAAGATAAAATCTGGAAAGTTATTGGGAGACAAAGTTGGTAATCGAGGTAAACAAAGCAAATGAGAGGGAGTCTCACCTCTTGTGGAGTTGTGTCAAAGCTCATTTTCTCCCTTAGAATTAATCCCACTGATTCATCTTCAAAAGAGACACAAATGTTTTATCTATGTTATCAAGCAACTGAAGCAACATCAGAAGAAGCACAGACTAAGTGGTATTGATTCACGGGGTCACCGAAACTGTGTTTTTACAGTTTGTCCAGATTAATTTATGCTGGGTAATCATAATGGTTTACGACTCATTCTACTATTTAATCCATATCAAAACGAGACACTTTTGGTTTGGGAAAGAACAACTTTTTTCAAGTAAGTTGCTCAATATGTCCCTAATTTTCCCCACTCCATATCCTAAAATGCATCTACTTCTTTTCAAACTGGATAAGCGTAAAACTGCTACATGATTTATCAGCACAATAAACGGAAAGAGGGCAGATGCAACTTGAAATAAAACTCTCATTGTCCAGGTTTGTAGCATGAAGACACTGCCAAGTACACATACCATTTTAATTCGTCTTCTCAGGCTTAAACTCTGCAACGACATTCTTGTACAGTGCAGAGATTTTTTGTCACATTTTTGGACTGGGTAATCAAGTTTCTTTCCAAGTGGAACATAATTTACCCACATCTTAAGGTTGTTCAGAGTTTAGGAAATTACTCATATTTTTATTAAGAAGACTGACAGCACTGTCTTGTCTGCAGGGCAAACAAGTTTCATACCAGCGGCCTGCTAACCTAGCTTAGCACAAAGACAAGCAATAGCTAAATGACTGACTGCAGCTATGTTTGTTTATATTTAGAGACAAATCAGCAAGAAAAGTGAATACAATTTTTTTATTAAGATATGGGACTACACCTTTAATGCCAATCTTAGCTAGACCAGGGTAATTTTGCTGGGTGAACTAACCTGAATAGACACCGTCACCCTTACAGCTGAACTATTCATTCTTATTCTAGTGTGAGAGGTGTAATGAGACTGGATGAGCCTGAAGGGAGTTGGAGGGAGAAACAGAGCTGGACAGTAGGAAGAAAGAGAAGGAAAAGGCAGGATGGTATGAAATGAATTCCGTGAGCACTTTATCCTGTCACCATATGCACATTTTGAGGGAGAATGTGGACAAAGCTGGGCAACACTTTCATCGAGGTAAATAACTCTGTTTACTTTCCACATACTTCCCATTCCCAGAGTCAAGAAGTCCACAGCAGAATCACATTTGTGTCAAAATGTTTATTTAGGATTTTATATTCAGCTTGCTTATACACCTGAAAGCAACCACTAGTCAGAAAAGGATTTTCAGTGCACATTAAGAAGGGAGGAGTCTTGATAGCACACTGCTCCTTCGCGTTTCCATGATGTTAACACCCTTCCAGCAGACACACCTGGCACAGGAGACAAAATCAGTGGCAGCTGCCTTCCAAGTTGTTCTTTTAATTAATAAACGCTGCGTACTTTCCAGGTCCAAAAAATACTGTTTTGCTTTTTTTAAGGTGAGTGAAAGATCCTTCAATTGTTTTCCTTTTTTTATTTTAATAATGGAAAAATCAGTTATTCATTTATATGAAAATGAAACAATATACTGTTACCATCTGTCAAACACACCACAAAGAATATCTGCCAAAATGAGGCCCATTTCTGCCAACATCAATCAGTATGAATTTGGTTGAGACATGCAAGGCAGAGTTCCAACAATATGGGTCCCCACTGACAGGGTTGGCTGATGTGATCCACAAGGTCAGTGAGCAAATACATTCAGAACAACAGTATAACAAGGAACATACCACAAACTTCCACCATGTCACCATGTGACAGCTGACAACAGCAGCTGTGTATGGCGAGGTGTGGTTGATTACATCTGGAGAGGAATATTACACAGGTTGCCATTCATCAACTACACGAGCCAACATTTTCCTACTTATCATTATTGTGTATGTAGCACATTGTTTTATGTACTGATAATTCCCCATTGACATGACTGTTTTAATTTAAAGAAAAAGGACTTGGCCCGAAAAGGCTGTTACTTTGAAACTACATCAAAACATTATACAGTATATTATTTGTTGTGACCATGTGCAAGTAATTAGAGAAAACTTTCCACTCCCTTGTTCTAATTTTGTAACTAAAAACGTGCACACATAATGTACACACACAAATTCATGAGGCTTTGTCCTCAAAATACCTCAGTGTAAATCAACACAATGTCTACAATGTTAATAATGACAATGTTAACATATTGATGTTAAGCAGGTCCAGTATAATGTTTGCAGTGTTATTCTTAGTTTGGCCTTTTTTGAAGCTAATATTTTCTATTTAGAATTAAAAACACAAGACATACCGTATCTGAGGCTGAAAGAAATTTTGTTAGTTTTTCAAATAGCTTGTTTGTCAATCATCACTGATGACAGTGACAACATCTTCTCTGTCTTAGGGACCTTTTTCAGTGAGAAACATTCACCCAACCTTCACTTACTGTGACTTTTAAAAAGTGATGCTCATAGCAGTGGAGCAGGCAGGGTTTCCCCCGCTACCACCACTTTCACTTTAACGTGGAGTCAGTAGACTTTTCCTAAAAAACATAATATATACCAATACAAAATTAAATCCAGCTCAGTCATCACTTTTAGGCACCTATATGTTTTGTAGTGACTTTGACAACTGATCATTTGCCATCGTCCTGCTGGTCAAATCTCCTTACTCTGATTGCCTTATAAGTGAAATGTCACTGTGTCTCCAGCAACTCTGTGCTGTGGCTAAGCCACTAGCCTCACTGCTAGAGAGGCCTGCAGCAGGATGTTATTTAACAGCTAACAGCACAGATTTTTTGAGGGTGGGGCCGATGGGTATGTAATATAATTGATGTATGCCCCACTGCACTGTGTAACACTGGGAACACCGAATAGACAGCGTTTGGAAGGGGCAGTCCCTTTCCAAAAACAAAGCTGGAAGGTGATTGGACGAACGCTCTGTCTATCACATTCATTGCAGGCCAATCAGATCAACGAAACATATGATGTAGTAGAAGTGGAGCCAGCTGGTAAATAAATCTCTTGCCAAGGCTAGCCTGAAGAAAAAGGAAAACATATTTTTCATTAGGACAAGCCCTCAGTACTGTTCTTTGCTCTTCCTTTGATGAGGAAATGTTGTTCAGTTCGGATAAAAGTGACGCTATAGCAGCATCCAAGCTTGTCACGTCCACCATTGTAACAAGCTTGCCACCACCATTCACTTTGGTCAAACCTAAACCACGCCCATAGTAACCATCTCTTCTCCTCAAAGGACGCTGATTGGTCCGATCATATTCTGACTGGAATAAACAAATCCAGTGGGAGTTCTTCAAAATTGACCTAGAGATTTTAGACCTGAGATCTTAGCAGTCGAGCTGTCATGCAAGGTTACTAAAAAGGCAAGTTTCCAGACTTAGAATGACAGAACATCTATGGCTGCAGGGCCACCTGTGGGCCAGTCTTTTATTAATGGAAGGTTTGGTTACTGTGAGGGTTCATAGCTTTCTGGCTTCTAGTTCACAGCCAAGGGCATTCCTTTGACAATAGTTTTATGAGGCATGGTTACACAAAAGACAGAGATAATGTTCCTCCCCATTCTGTCTGGTTCCCCAAAAGATAAACAATTCCTGATCCATTTTGGATTTTATTGTCCTAACGCATTGCATGCTAACCATAAGGAGGTTATTTGAATCAGTGAAAGCAGATGAATGTTTAACCATCATCAACTTAAAGGATGGCTTTCAAAAGATTGTCTACAAGTACAACAGACTGCTGTTTGAACAGCCTCCCCAGCGGGTGTGTGGGCACATCATTGCATAGCCAGAGTCTGAGACTCTCCTTTTTTTTATCAACGATCATTTCTTAATGGCCAGGTTCCACTCAGTAAGTGGTGTGTGGCTGAAAAACCCACACAGCAGCTTGCTCAAGCTCCAGACACTGGTTTTTGTCCTCTAATACTTCAAAACTCTAACACAGAAGAATCATGTGCTGATAAGAAAAGACAACCATAAAAAACTGGCTGACATGAATAGGCAGGATGGAGACAGATCTGTAACTCTGCTAAAGTTTGAGAAGAAACTGTGCAACTGAAAGCCCAACACCTGCTGGATTTGGCAGAAGAGAGCAGGTATCAGAATATGTGGTGCAAAAAAATTGGACCGTGTTGGGGAGGGTGGACATGGATCTGTTTGTCAACACTCACTTTATGCTGTGGCTTTCTCTGGCACCACAGGATGACACACCTTTGTCAGTGGAAATGTTTGCACATGCCCCAGGGAAAGAAATGCTGTTTTATGCCTGCTTTGTCTCATCTCTTCTCCTCTGGAGAGGAGGAGATAGGACCATGTAACAGTCATCCCAGTAGCTCTGGGACACTGTTGGCGCCGTTGTACTCAGACAAAATGCAAATGCTGGCAGTCAAGACTAGTATCATTCACAAGTTGTGGGAGCCACTGTATTAGGAGGCAGCAGGGATAGGTGCAATCGGTCAGCCTCTCAATGCTTTGCTGCAAAGACAGGGCAATGCAGGATGGATTGTCTGCACAAGTCATGCAGGCTTACAAAATGGTGAGGGCAGGATCCACCAGTGCCCGTTCTGAGGGGAAACAGTTAGGATTTTAATGTGTATTTGAGGAAAGAAATCTGTAGCCCCTCATTTGTCCAGTTAGTTTCACTTTATTCTTTTTGCAGTATCTGCAAAAGAAACAGCTGTGTCATAACACTTAAATGTGTGCAGTAGCCATTTCTTCTTGCAGTGAGGATTTTGGCAACACACACCAGTATCTACCCAGCCTTCAGTAAAGTGTTACTTTTCGTTTGAGAATGAGTGAGCTTTGTACACTGTCAGTCTATCCCAACTGCATGCTGCTTGCTGCATGCTGTGGGACCACAGTGGGGCCACTATCCAGCTAAACCTCACCTGTTCCCAAGAAAATGCAAAGCTCTCTTATGCTGAGACTGACACAATTGAATGCTTTTGGTTCTCAGCCCTGTTCAGACAAACTAATGCCCTTAATATGTCTTTGAATGCTATGTAAAATTCATAGCCCTCATTTTGCAATGAACAATTGGCCATGTGTTTTCATGGAGTAAGGTTGGTGTGGACATTTATCCAGTTTCAATTGGTCAGTGGGTGATTGTAGAGGACACATGCACCACAGGGTTATGGTCTAAACCCTTTTTGTCCACATGTTTATTACCCTGTATTGCTCATCTTCAGGGTCTGTGCATGCTGAAATGACAGATGACTAGTAAAAAGGGTGGTTAGAGTGTCAGCTCTGTAACACCTGAGTGTAGTTGTCTTTACGGGGAAGGGGAAGCATCATGGAGGCTTTGTTTTTACTGGAGGGCTGTGTGTTCATAAGTTTTCATTGGGAAAATCTGTAAGTGCTGTTGGAGGAAAGTATATCTGTGGAGTAAAGTAGAGGGTTTGTAAGCATTCTTGTAGAACTGGGGTTACAAAGTAATAATCTTAGATTCATCACCTGGGGACCAGAGATATTTGCAACAAATTTGATTGCCAACACCCAGGAGTGCAGATATTTTTTTGAAACCAAAGTGGTGGACCAAATAAAAACTAGAATTTTTGTAAGTAGACCATTGCAACATGATATCCAAAAACAATTCAAGGCCTTATAGTTATCTGTATATTATTAACCAATATAGTTGACAGTTATTTTACACTCATATTTTAATACTATCTCTACAATATTGTTTGACTTTAAGTGAGTTTTTTTTTTTAAGGATTTTCCTTTTCCACCTGTTCTTGGGTAAAGCCAGGTACATATAAAATACCGGATTTGATGAACTACAGTTTAGAGTCTTATCACTCAGCCGCCTTTCCTGTTCAAGGAGCAAAACCAAAAATGAAAAAGAATCACTCAACACTAATACTTTACACTACATGGATTATGCACACTGTATACTCAAATAAAAACACACAGACTAAGTAAACCCCAGCCCCATCCCTGACCTGTGCATCCGCAGCTCCAGTGCAACATTCCTTTGGGAACACCACTGGGAACCAGCCAGGCCCAGCATCCTACGAAGGGCTGGAGGTGGCTGAGAGAACAGAGCTGTCTCAGGGACTGGGACAGCAGCATGATTATGAGACCCCAGGATAAATAACCCAACCTTAGGGCAACACAGCGTAGCATTGGCCAAAGCTAGCCAAGCCATGTCAAACGGGCCTCAGATAGCGGGGCCCGCACCGCCCAACATTTCAACAAGTATACAGGAAATCCAGATAAATACATAAATAAATAGGAGTGTTGTAGTTGGCAAGCCAGCGTTGTTTGAGAATACCTCTGTATATTTGGATTGCTGCTTGAAGCACCCTGCACTGCTGGGTATTCAATGTCTATATGGGTCTTTCATGGAGCTAGAGTAAGGCTGAATGTGCCGTTTGATGATCAGGAAGGCAAATAAAATGAACCACACTTCAGGTGTTGAATGTTTAGGCTGGGAGATATATATTTAATATGTTCTCAACTTCTTTCTGCATCATTAATGTTAACAGTGAAGGTGCTATAAGAGTCTTGTATTATACAAATTTTTATTTACAAAAATGCATAATCCAAATATATCTCTAAACGGTGCACCATCATATGGAATACATGTGAAACTAAGAGTGCCTTCATAACCATATCACATTACTATGAACTGATGAGTTTTACTGCTCGGTGAAAGTTTGCAGATGTCAGCCCTTTCATTCTGAATCAACCACAGTACAATGGACATGGACATAAATGGATTTTTTGTTTACTTTTTTTTCGGTTCAGCTTAAAATGTTAAGGGAATGCATTTGAGAAATTCAACAATAGTGAGATCTTGCTGTCGACAGTTATCACATAAAGAATTTCTTTGGTAGAGAACAGTTCTAGTGAAAACTTTTGACACTGAGGTGTTTCTCCTTATCCAGGGAAAAGGAGAAATAAGAGCTGCTGCTGAGTTTACAGATATCATTTCTCAAAGCTTGGAGTACCACAAATAAAATGCCATTCAACTCAAATTTAATGGGGAGACATCAAAAATCTTGGAGACTGATATCTCAAAAAACCATCAGGTTTAACTGAAAATATAATAGCATGGCTAGATATATGTAGAGCTAAGCAGTAAAATATCTCCTTTTTGTAGTTTTTAAGTGACCCCTAACAAGATATATAATCCATACAATAATGTAATCATACTGGCCTGTTGCCATTGCCTTTGTGTGGTACCCTTTGAATCTTTTATCCACTATATTGCCCTGCTTTGAATTATTGTGATGCCAATCTTTAACACTATAAAAGAACACTGCACACAATGTCTCAGACTAACAAAGTCTGCATGTTGGGAACGTACAGACTGCCAGTTTCCCCTCTCTGTTGTTCTATTCTTTTCTCTGCCAAAGCTCTAGAGCAGAGAAGAAGGGGGGTAAGAAATCCCCTTGCGAAGACAGCTGAGACCTGGGACATGTTTTAAATTTGGACACTAATGTTGGCTCTTTTTACAGCCCTTCTGTAATATGTTTTGCCTCCAAAACATTGGAACAGTGCTCGCATCCCTCTCCCCCTCTATATCCATCTCGTACATCACATGGAGGAGCTGCATGTCATCAGCCCTCCTGCTCTCTCTCCCTTTCACAGCCAATGTCATGTGGCTCAATATGGCAATATGACGCAGTATGGAGTGAGATGAATAGATAAAGTCAGAGGAGAAAAAAGTAAGGAGGCAAAGCAAAGACTATTAATCCTATACAATATCATTTGAGGAAAGAAAAAGGGAGAAAGGGTGGAAGGAAAGGTCATCATCATTCGCTAAAAAGCTCCAATGTGTCAAAGTTTTTGCTGACCCAAGCAACAAAATCCTTGGCCTTTAATTAACAACAGAGCACATTTGTAGACATGAAACTGGATATCTAATCTCCAATTGTGGTTGGAAAGAAAAGGGAATGACTCAACCACCTCTATTTACCAATAATACACTCAAGTCTGTTCCTCGTATTATTTGAAAACTGTACTTTATCTTGGTTTGTTCTCTGAGAAATTTTGTGCATTTCAAATCACAATACTTCTGTTGTTCTCTTTGCTGAAGAACCTCTAAACTGAACCAGCAGTATTTCATTCTACTTTACATTATTTATGTCATATTAGAAATTACAATGATTTGTTGCTCACAAGACAAAATGTGTATGAAAAATACAGATGATGTGCTCTCTCTCATAAGTAATGTCTGGTATCATATTTAAAAATACATGCACATGTACACAGACACACATGATGCACATAAATATGGTGAGAATAATATGAGGGTTGAGGGAAAACTCCTCTCCTGTCTCATCTTTCTCTCCTGGTGAAAACAGGCCTTCTCTCATCACAGCTGGATTAATGGTGAACACATGTTCGGAGGAGGTCACTGTCATCCAGTGACTGCAATTTAGGATTAGCAGAAACAGTCGGATGGAAACAGCTCAGCTCCCACTCTGCCTTTCACTTAACCCCCCTCCATCTCCCAAGCCCACCACTCATTTTAAACCCCCTCATTCATTTCCCTCAAATCACCAGTTGAATTGTAAGCCTCACGTTCCTTCCATCAAGGTCGGCATGTTGGATTTTTTTTTTTCCGAGGAGAAACATAAACAAGACAGACACATGAGGTGAAGGAGAGGAGAGGGGAAAGATGAGTCTCTGGATGCTGGAGACCAAAGCGCTGTGGCAGGAAAATGCACTGGCAGTCAAGCATATTGCTACTCCAACATTAACAATGACAGACTGCACACACACATTATGTGTGAATATACATTTTGTGTCCTTGAAGTAAATCATGTTGCAGTGGCATCGGTGTGGACAGATCGGCGGACACAGGAGCGCACATGATATCATGATAATCTCTCACAATCCAGACTACTGTCATGGAGGTATGAAAGCCTGCCAAGGACATGTGAGAACCGACACCAAACCAGAACAAATAAACCGCACCGTAAGTTTTTCCCTCACCGCAGAAACTGCGAGAAAAAAGGGAAGGAAAAAAGAAAAATGGAGTGAGTGAAGAGAAAAGCTACAGAGGTTTAAAAGGGTAGAAAAGCCAACAGCACGCGGCCCAGAGTGTGTCTCGCATGCAAATGCCTCCCACCCACAGAGCAAGTCTCCAACACGCTGTGCTGGCTGGGCCTGGATGGAGAAAGCTGCAGCTGATACTGTAAGAACACAATGAGAGAGGAGATAAATTAAAAGAGATCATGATAAGAGAAATCCACGCCGCAGTGTGACGCACACTAGAAGTTGTGAGCGATCAGGACCGCTGATAACAGCAAAAGGTGGAAAAGGAGGAAATATATTAGGAAAAGTGGAGAGGAAATTTTTAAAAATGAGGAAACAATTTCAGCAGTTAGACAAACAGCAGAAATAAGGTCCACATGCTAATAATGAAAAGAACTCTGGTTATCTGCTATATCTAATGATAATGTGTAGTGTCTGTACTGTACATGTTGAAGTAATTTGCATTCATTTAGGGCTGCTATGATTAATATATGAGTGTAACGTTAAAACAGTGAGTCATTGTGAATTGATTGTAGGTTCCATTCAGCTCTGCACAGCATTTTACGGTTGTTCAGTTAATTGTTTTGAGTTTCCAGCAGCAACTTTCTTTTTTTTTTTTGCAAAAAACAGTTCTACATTATCAGCCAAGCACCAAATGGCAGAGAGAGTAATTTAGGGGTAACTGGGAGCATTTTGGAGTATTTAACAGCAAAAGAAGCAGTATCGAGTTGATAGTCACCAAAACAAAACATGAGTATTGGACCTGAATTCATTGGATGACTGTGACCACAAGTGTAAATGGAAAAAAATTGTGTTGATTTATGGCATTTTTACGTAATATAAACTTCCACCTTTTTGTTTTTATACGTTTTTTGCTTACTAATGAGCCATATACTGAAAACTCAATCAATGTTATATGGCAGTTCCTTCTTTTTGTGCAACCTGGCACTCCTGCAGTTTCAAAGTGCACGAGTGCTCCACATGACTCCCAACAGCATCATGTCAAGCAAAGACACTGCTAAAAACAAACTTTAACAGTCCCTGGCTAAAATTCTGTTTAAATGGCTAATGATCAGAAACAAGTGATTCAGCAACTTGGCTAACTGAGCTGAACATCAAGCTCATGCCACAAGAAACAACTTATCCAGAGTACCAAGAGGTTCACCTTGGCGTCTGTCATGAAATCTTTTATTTTTTAAAGCTCTTGCACACATCCGAAGGCCAGTTCGCCATTGCTCTAGCAGAGCAGCCAGAGAACTTCAGAGGCAAAATCAAATACATTTTCTCCATAAAATATCCAGTTTCACTAAAATCAGTAATGGATGGTGGTGGAGACAGCGTGACACGAAGCGTTACACAGGGTTTCCTACCAGCTTACCCCAATTACCAGGTGCGGTAACTTGCCATCAAAGGGGACTGAGGCAGAGACACCATTTACCCCATCACAAGTCAGATTACCATCAAAATGATTTTCAAAGATATTAATTAAAGATAAAATGGGGACAAAATGTTGTTGCATTAACAATAATATTTATTTAGCTAAATTTACCTTATCAGAAACAATTTTTTCATAAATAAGAGATAAAATGCTGCAACCATTCATCATGTATCTTGCTCTGCTGTGATCTGCAACTACAAGACAGCTCTGAAACTGTCTGACTCTTTGCATCTGTGTTCCTATATATTTCATGGCCACACATCTCCAGGATGCTCTGGACATATTCATATTGCTCATTAAAACAGTTCAGTTCAAGAGTCCCTTTTGGGACAAGAGGTCAGTCCTGAATCCATTTTCAAAACATACAGTGACACAGTCTTCAAGAAGTGGCTGTAACTCCACAGGAGAACACTATTATGGACCAAAGTGGGTACACATGAGGTGAGTGTGGCCAAAAGTTGGGGCGAATTGCGCAGGAAAGGGAAAAACTGCAATTAGAGGAGATGTTATGGTGATGGGAGGAAGGGCAGATGAGGGGCTCAGACTGTATGTGTGGACTGTGAACGGTGGGGGAAAGAGGCCCATGCCTGACCTCAGCTGCCGCTACGGAAATTATCCCGCCAATTATCCAGGACGTATTCCTCTAGTGCTCCAAACACTCAGCGGCCAGCCTTTACGACCTTAGGAAACTTTCTGTGTTGTTTTACTGTGGTGACCTCACTTCAGTTAGCGTGCACTACAGCTCTGCTGGGAAGAGGGACTGCTACTTGTCACAACCCCAAAGCATGACTTTAGGGGGAAAAGAGAGTTTAAAGACCTGTGCATTCTATATACAGTAGTCAACATGGGCAATACACATGCAGTAGGAAGACTTATGAGAAGTTAAGTTTTTAAAGAATAAAATGAGTTCTGATAGGAGAGTTTTTAAATTAAGCTACGGTCAACAATATTTGGTATATAATTTAGATTATATATATTTAGAAACATTCTTCCTAGGAAAATAAGAGACAACATAATAGAAACTATCAATTCATACAAGTAATCATATGGAAGTCCTGTGAAGTCCACAAGCCTATGTCCCAAAGAGGCACAGAAATTCTAAGTTAGCTTAAGATTGATTCAAATTTTTATTAGTGTAAGATATTAGATGTGTAAGATGTACTCCAAGCCCTAAACGGAACTAAGCCTCTAAGAGTCCCATATGAAAGAGAAAACTATCATGCCAAAAACTTGTGCCAAAAGAGAAGGGAAACACTGCATACTAAGTTATCACGGGAAGCATCAACATCCAATAAAGTATGCAGAATGCAAGTAGTTTCCAACACCAGCAATTAGACCCATCCCTCAAACTCACAGCAAGCCCCTCAGAGAAACATCCTGGCAATAAAGTCTTTACTGAACAATACCGGCTTTTCCCATATTTTCAATTTACAACTTATTCATTTAAATGGATTTTCTGTTTGTAGCTGCTACAGTTCTTGGACATTTTACAGGTTCTGAAGCTCTGACTGAAGATTCTGAAGCTGATAGAGTTTCTTTGTAAACAAAAATGTATCGTGCTAACTGCATGACCTTTCTTGGATTTTTTTGATTTCGCTATTCGTGTGATAACATCAAGCCACTGAGAAGTGCTCCAGGCTACAATGCCGGTTTTATAAATTTGCCAAACTGTGCAATCATGCCCCGCGCCTGAGAAAAGACTTTTGCACATAAGCTTACATCGTGAAATAAATGGCTACAAAATGGTGGATAATTTTTTGGAGCGGCACAACTTCTGCAAAGTGACTTGTTTTACCATCATTACTTTGTTCATTCAATCTGGTTACATTTAGAAGGTCTCGAAGAGCAGCAAGATTAATCACTTTAATACCTCATTTAGGTCAGTGGAGGGCTAAAATGGAAGTTAGCTAGCTTAGAAGAACAACAAAGAAGCCATGCAGAAAAACTGAGTATTTTTGTCACACAGAAGTTGAACTTTTTAAGCTTCATGTGTCACTAAGCAAGTTTTAAAAGAATGAATAACACTTTATCAACTTCTCCTTAATACATTAATGGTTAACATCCATGTTTGCTAGCTTGCAGTCTTCATCAGTGCTTTTGTGAGTATGTTGCTTCACTTGTCTGCTTATTACTGCCACCAACTGTCGATCGGTGATATAGCATGAGACTTGCTTACTTAATTTACATTGTGGTATATGTTGACATGAACTTTTATGAAAAAAACTGAGATAAAATGTTTTGAATGTCACCATATTTGCCATTTTGCCATGCAAAACATAGGGGAGAATAATGAGGGTTCTTTCAGATACACACACAAAGCGCACACACAAGGCACTGACAGCCAAGCAGGGGAAAGGGGAAACGGGTAATGGTTGTTGGCACATTTCAAGACATGCCTCTCAAATTTTGAGCCAATGACAATGATGTAAATAGTCCACCACAGCCAATTAAATGCCTCAGTGTCAGAACTGGGGGATACCCTAACTTTATCTATTTTTACAACTGCATTTGATACATGCTTTTGGCTTAAAGAGGCCGAATGCTGGTCTGAGAGTAGAAAATCAGATGAGGACAGACAGCCAGATCAAAGTAAATGGATGCCCACACTAAAAAAGGCTAATCAGTTTATTGTAATTGCTGTATTTGGAGTATTTTTGCATCGTATTTGATGTGAGAGAAACTGCTTAAAAATTAAAACACAGTCACTGCACTTCACATTTATGGTGCCCATTTAATGTCCTTACAAATACAGGTTACACCAAATGTTTCAGAGAGTATCACCTAATAAAAAAACATTGTGCTGTTATACAGACCAATTGTTCAGGATTCTTTCACTCACCAGAATCTTTAGTAAGACAAAAGAAGATTCATATTGAAACCCTATGGGTCTACAGGACAGCGTCCAGCAGTCTAATTATTCACATCAGTCTTTATGGGCCTACAGAAGGGTGAGAGCTGGAGAGAGACACAGGTCAGCTCTGCCGTTGTGGTGGAAGCATTGAAAATGCTGAAATGTGAGGATAAGATTGGGGCAAATTATGTGATAGAGAGAAATCCACTTGTCTGTTTTTCATTCAGCCAGTATACAAATGAGAAACAGAGACATAAACATGGCAACCGAACATTGCAGAGAAAAATCAAAAAATATAACAGCCAGGAATCCAGGCTGAGAAGAGTGTGGTCCATCCAGTACAATCCACATACACTGTTTCTGATCAGATCAGCACTCTTATCTGCCCCAAACACAGAGACACGTGGCTCTTCAGAGATCTGTGTGTGTTTGCATGGAAATGGATGTGCAAGCATGTATACAGGACAAATACTTTGTTTGTGTATTGTAGTGAATTGGGCCAATGATGCATTGTCTAAAAATGTGTTCCACCCAATATCTTTCTCATAAGCACTGGAGGAGGACCAGTCCCCAGTGACCGTTGAGCAATGACATCATTTAACACAATAAATACTGCAGTGCAATTATATCATTTTATATCTTTTGACAAACACAGTGGTAACAATTTTAATAATTCATTGATTCCCAGTAGATTCTCTCCCGATGTAATAAAACAGCATCTGAAAAACCTGCACCTCATAAATTGAGCCTGGGAAGCGTTTTTCCATCATTATGCAGCACAGACTTTGTCAGTGTGTTGGTCACTAAGGGAGAGAAACTAAAATCTACAAGTTTCTATGTTGGCAGCTAGAGGAATATGTATGAACTACAGACTTACAGAAGAAACATGTAACATTACATCAGTTAAATGTGCTTTCCCTGGACCTTGGAAAGAAGTTTTTCTTAGTAAGGAGCTGGAGTGGAAGTGCTGAAAAGGTCAAGATTTGTATCATCTCCTGTGTGGACAAGGCTTCTTACCACTGAATAAATAGTTGTATTTTGTGGCTTTAGGATAATATTGGTGTACGTTTATATAAAGTCTTAAGACATTAAGTGTAGTTAGTATCTGTGTCAACAGTTTTGCAGGCAGAGATGGAGGACAACACTGAACTGCAAAAGTACAGAAGGATTTATCAAGCAAAGAGGGATGAGAAGATCTGGATGCTTTAATTGTATTTTCAACATGCTCATTCACATACTTATTACTTGCATATGCTCTTACCTATTAATGTATACATGTTTTTGAGGCTGGGACAGTTACTGGATTGATGTCTAACACCTAGGTTTAAAACTGTATTTTAACATTATACCATTAAATATTCACTACAAGACAACACGCAAAGTTTACTGTGAGAATGAAAGATCCTCTATTGTTACGTTTTAAGAGTTATAAACACTTTAAATTTCACTTGGTGCACAAGAGTGTCCTACATTGCCTTTTTCTTTCTTCTTTCTTTTTTTAACAGAGCTCTGCCCATAAAATAAGCATTAAAACAGAAATCACTTATGTAAAATGTAACTGCTTTAACTTTGACAGACAATCAATTTCTTGTGGGAACATATCACTGTGAGTAAAGCCAAAAAATAAACCTCTGCAAGTAAGCAAGGTTTTGTGAGAGCCTGCATGACTCAAATTTTATCCGCAGAGAGTGTCATGCAGGCTTTTACTAAATATCCCCAAATACTGTATACACTGATCCTGCAGAGGTCAATCTACTGTGCGCATATGGACCATGGACACTAGAGAGTAGCTTCAACAGAACTACTACACATCCCTGATGTCTGCAGCTGTCCTTCTGGATGTCAGGGTGGTAGTTTAAAGCAATACCTAAGCAGCTGATTGAATAAATAGCTTCCAAAGACTTTTAAGAGGCAGAACACACGAGGTATTAACACCCCTCCTGGGCGATTCCCTCATAAGTAGACTCTAAGTAAAACTCTAATAAAATGCATTAACACCTGGCATTATAATGCGTCCCCACATGTGTTTTGAGTGAGCACTTGTGATCGGATCTCATCTTCCTTCTTCATATGCAAATTAAACCCACATTTTTATATCTGCAAAAACCAAAAGTGATGTTATTCAACAATTTGGACCAACAATAGGGACAAACAAGCAGGTTTTTTACACAAAGAAAGAAACAGCTCAGTGTGTAGCATTTGCTAAATTCAGAAGAAGGTGAAAATTATTGAGAATTTGTCAAAAAACAGGGTTTACACAGTTTATGAAGTTTCAACTCACAAAATTTTAAAGATTTTTTGAGGAAGTCGGGGTGAAAAATGTTAGCCAATGTTGGCTACTGTTTGCCTGTATTTACAATATATGACATATTTGACATCAATAAAATGTTTTCCTTTTCCATAAATTTAGTGTAAGTGGTGAAATCAGCTGAAAACATGTTTTTGAACAGCTGCTAAATATTGGCTGTTAAAATACACTTCTAGACACAGAGTAGAGTTGCACAGCCAGACCTCTCTCCACAGCACTGTGTAATGTATTTGACAGGCCAGTACAGTGACAGTCTGATGATTTTTACAAGGAGAGAAACAACATACAGAATTGTATTTCTTGCCAAATTTGTATGAGGGCAATAAAATTATTGAGAATTTGCCATTTTGTCAAGTGTATGAAGCTCCTCTATACTAAAAAACTTCTGAAATTGTATTATTTTCTTTAAGGGGGTCTGGGGAAATTAGTGAAATTAGCTAAACCAGATGATGTTTTCAGTTAGCGTGTTTTGTGTGTACTTACAGCAGACATCAGTTGAGTAGACGGCCCCTCAGTGTGGCCAGGCACACATTATCTTACATGCTGCTGAAAGAATGTGGCCATATGTGTGTCAGACTGCTTCTGAGTGTGGTCTTAGTGATCAGATCTCAAGACGTATTGAGGACACACTGGACGCATTCACACCTGCTCTGTCGACTTATGACTGGATGAACTCGGACACCTGTTAATACCAGATGTTGATAGTCACTGAGACTTTCCTAGTGTACAAGGACACAGTTACCAGTAGGTGAAATATACCCTGCATGTAAATATATAAAGTGTGTTTTTACAAACAAAAAGAATAGCTATCGTTACTCATCACCTGTTCAAAAACTGGCAGGTAAAGAGGCAATAAATCATGAGCATGAATGTACTCACATCTTTATTTCAGGGAAATGCAGAATACATTTATCTTATTATCAGCAGACCAGCTCATAACATTACAGTAAAGCTAATTTTTAAAGTTATTTACAAATGTAGCGTGCATAAGATGAACCAATGCATGCAGGCTCTCAAACCACTGAAACCCCAAGAAAGTGTTGATCTTCTGTGGCAAAAGATTCCAAATTTAAAATACACTTACTTATATTTTTGGACTGTCATACTGGAGTTCTTCCATGAATTAGACTAGCTGGAATGTTATCACTTTACAGTCTTAAAGCCAGTAAGTGATAAGTATTCCTAAGCCAAGAAATGAACGTTCATGCTCATGATTTAATTTTTATTATTCTGGTGACTTAAGTGAACGAACTGTAAATTTACACAATTAACTGTCAGTGAAAAAAGAAATGAAAGGATAGCGTGGGACCACATGCTGTGTTGTATGCACTGCAGCAGTCGGACCTTTAAATCACAGCAGTAATATTTAGAGCAAAGAGCAACAGATTTAAATCCCAAAAGACAGACTCCCACCCCCACCTACACACCAGCAGTGTTTGCTTTCCATTCCTTCAGGATGTCAGGAGCCATGGCAGCACAGAAGAAACAACCAGAGCAATGTATTGGCTTTAAAAAATAAATCTCTGTATGTGTATTATTGGTTGACATAACAGGTCTTGTCATATGAATGTCATGAGCGAGATCTAGTGGAGGAAATTGATAGGGTGGTAAAACTGGCAACAATGTACAAATCTGAGGATTCATGAATGTGGATTTATGAATGGCTTAAGATGGACTCAGTAGCTCAGCACACTACTGTTAAATGTTTTAAGGTGGTTTGGCATTTTATATACTGTAAGGTGTGTTTAACTACGTTTAATAATGGTGTTTTACAGTACATTGGCCATTTTATTGCCAAGTCTTTTACTACATGTTGGACCTGGCACTATGTTGCAGGCTGGTATGATGATCGACATCCAAATAACAATCAGAAAAGTTACAGTTTGATCAAACTAAATTGAAAAAACACTCTAGAAAAAGAGCAATAAAACAAAGCGTTTATGAGCGTATGCATAAATAATTCTTTGTCAGAGCTACTTCACTATAAGAAGCTCAGTTCTTTTTAATGATCTGTTTGATAGACGGCCCAGTCCTTTTGGAGTACTTTCCCACAAAGGTAGGGGGGGGCAGAGGTTGGAGAAGAGGACGATGAAGCAATGGGCAGAAAGGAGGGAATGCTGTGGAAGCAAAGTGAGGGAAAGAAAAGGAAGCAGACATGGAAATGTAAAAGTAAGAAGTCATGGAAGGCTGGAGAAGAGAACTGCATTTATAAAGGCATCCAGTCAACCTCGGCATGGGAAAACTGAGAGAGTCTGACCACTTAGAGACTCCCGGCTAAGGGGGGTCGAGTCCATGGGAGGAAGGGGACAGTCCAGGGGGGTAAATGGGGGTTCATAAGGCCTCTCCAAAACTCTGATTCCTAGAAAAACACAAGTTGGTCATTCATTTTCCTCCTCCTCCTTCTCCCCTGATGCTCATGCCCTCACTCGCTTAGCCAAGGAAATGATAATTGACTGCTTCTTTAAGTGAAGGCAGAGGCAGGCCTAATCTTGTACACATTCAGCCATAGCATCACTATGGAAAATGGATATCCATCTAGTTTTAGCTCTGTATCTTATTAGAATCACAAAGCTTCTTTATGATGCTTGAAGGGGGTAACGTGAAGAAGTGCATGGTACGGTAAGGCACAGGGCAAATGCACTTTGTAATTCTTTTTGGCAAGTTTACGAGGCCTCAACTGGTCAAACATATAAATTTGGTCGTAAAACCACATTGTATAGACATTTTCCCAAATGTTTTGAGATGCCTGAGAGGAAACTGGGCCGCAATCACGTTTCCTAGGGGGATTAAGGTCGCAGTTGCGTCCTTATGAGCACAGTCGTCTATGATAAGTGAGATTTTCCTAGACCATATCATAATTTTTCCGAAGTAAGCTCCTTTTCCATATTTTCCACATTAGAGTCCATTTATGAATATGAATGAAAGCTTGTCAACGAAATTCCATATCATTCCATTTTCCACGCTGATTGCTGCTACTGAGGCATTCCAGACGACTGCATGTCATTACATCTGCCTAATCCCACATTAGTCTCCATTACTGAGACATGGCTTAATGATTCCACTATCTCCACAAATTAGACCACCACAGTGCTTCTCCCTCACACACACACACACACACACACACTCCCACACCCACACCCACACCCACACCAGTGCTCAAAAGCAAACAAGCTTGGACACAATGTCACACGTATGTTTTCAGTTCATGCATGGCCTCCAATTTAATGCATACAGAACTTTGAGTAGCCAGTAATGTACATCTTATAATGTATAGCTCATACTGTCAGCATAACAGTTCCTGTTGAAACCCACCCAGCATCATGGAACGAATGGAATGAAAGCTCAACATAAATCAGCTCATGGGGTCATTTTGTAAGGCAAGAGTCCAGCTTAAGGAATGGGGACCATGCACGTGCACACACTCACGCACACATATAAACACACACACGTATAAATACACACACTAACTACTAAGGCCAAGGATGGATTTGCTGTAGAAAAGGCAAGTTGTGCCAGATATATTGTGGCTTTTACTGCTGTTGGCTTGTGTTCCACTTAACGCCCTTTCCTTTTACACATACTGTATATCACTCAGCTGCCTCTCAGCTCTGTGTAATGCTAATACAGTGCACCGGTGGGTCACTGTGGTAGCCCTGAATGTCACTGGAGGGAGGAGGAGGGGTCATCAAGCTAGTATACAGTCTGCTTTGCCTAAATGGATACACTTTGTTGACTTTTGTAGGCCTACATCTACACATGTAAATTTTACAAATGTATATATTCCAGTGTGGTTTTTATTTAAAAACCAAACATAGCATGTGAAGTATATACTACATAAAGCTATAACTAAGTTTTATCAGATATTTTTTAACCCTAGTTTCCAGGGCTGCAACAGTTATTGCCCCTCTTAATATAACTATTTGTAAATTGAAAGATTTCCATTGATTAAGAATTTTTAAGATGTCCAGCAGAAAGTAACATTTTTAAATATCATGTTTTGCACAATCAACAGACCAAAACCCAAAAATATTCAGTTCACACTAATATGAAACACAGACAGAGAGCAAATTCTCACATTTCAGAAGCTCTGGTAAGGAACTGTTTGCCTTTTTTGCTTAAACACTCAATAAGTAATTGCTGCTGGTGATGGGTCCATCAATTAGAACAATAATAACAGACAAAATCTGATAATGTTGGGAAGAAGTGTGGGATAATAGGAGTCGATGTACACATTGTTTAGTACCATTATTGGCAACCTTAGCAGTACTTTGCCTAAATAAATAAGTTTAAAATTAGGAACCTTTCATGTAATAATCAGAAAAAACAATTATTCAAAGAATAAGTAGACAACATCATCAGTCTGCTAGATGTTGTTTTATTAGCAGGTGTTAAACAGCAGAACTAAAGACACTTGCAGGTTAGTACTAATGAAGCATTGAGGTTTGTTACTGAGCTCAACATGAAACCATGCAAATGAGAACACTACACACACAGTGACACATGTACACGACTGTACCATGACCTGTGTGGCACAGTATATCCCTCCATCCATTGCCATACCTAAAACAGATGATGTGTGCAGTTTAAACTCATGTCAAAGTCAACACTAATTCATACATGTGGATCGAGCAGGGACTGCTGACAGCAACAGAATGTTTGGAGGCTTGGTGGCACTTCCAGCAGGACAGCGGCTGACTGATCCTGGGGGGAGGCCTGACTCATCCAGCTGAGCAAACAGCTGAAGCTGGAGTCCAGGCTCTTTCAATAAGGCTGAGCTCTGAGCTAACACATGGGCTAATGCAGTCCGGGTGGGCAGGGATTGGCAAGTTGTCTCAAAATGTAAAATCCTGATGAAGGTTTGCAGGTACTACAGCAGCCAACATGAAACAAATAACTGTAGAAAAATGACACAGTAGGAAATAGTCTGGAAAAAAAGGCCTGTTTTCCTTCAAACAACATTCAGTGGAAAAAATAAATATTCAAGTATTCAGTGTCCTGCAGACATGTTTAAATTTCACATTGTTGCACAAGCTCTGTTTTGAAGGGATGACATGAATGGGATGTGAAATTATTGTTGTTTTCCAAGAGCTATGCCTTTGTGCCAAACAATTTGTCTTAAGAATAAACTTTCGGTGAATGCAAAACTGCTCATCCAAACAATAAATAAAACAAGTAAACAGAAGCTGAAGAAAGGCAACCATAATACCATGAAGTTAGCACGGCTCTCCACATCATGCAGAAAGGTAAAACTCACTTTCGGGTCAATATTGTCTTATTAGGACCAGTTTGTCTGTTCTGGCATAAGTCAGATTGACGCCTTGAGTTGGACCTTCCTCCTGTAGCTACAAGGCATGGCTGGCTAGTTATTAAAAACATCTTAGTTTCCAACTGGCTGCACCCATGGCTGCTCACAAGACACTCTAAAATATGCTCACACACTGAGCAAGTTCTGTGAGACAGGCATTATATAAGACTATCTGGATATGTCAACAAGCTTTGTCACCACTGTACCTCCTCTGAATTTAGGATGATTGCCGCTCTGTTCCTATAGACCATCAGCTCTGTGGCTGTAAGACCATGTTATCAGTGACCAGTCCAATAATTGATACTTGTGCAGCAATCTGACTCAGCATGTGGATTCGTCTTAACCAAAAAGCAAAATATTGTTCTTGTGTAATGAATAATAAGCCCTCAAGGCTGAAAAAGAATCTAAATGACTTCTTGAGAATGGGTGTTTGCTGCAGTGTGGGCAGCCTTGAAGGTAAAGTGAAAACAGCTGAGAGGCGATACAGTTCCTCATTACGGGGCTGGAAAATTAGTCTGGAACCTACTTTAGTATTTAACTGTCTTGTGAAATACTGTATTGTATCTGCAAAGCCAGCCTGTCTTTAATATTCCAACCACACCGCATACACATATTAGCTTACTGCACACGGTGACGGTGAGTTTAACTTCAGTTTCTATCCCCACACCTGTTTGATTATAACTGCAGAGTGGAGCTGTATCAAGCACTCAAAAACACTTCATAAAAGTTTAAAAGGTGCTAAAGTGGGCAAATTATTACAATAATCAGTTTGGGTCCGAAGACAGAGAGCAAGCAGTACACGAGTATGAATACAATAACAGCTAAGGCCCTCTTTGTAGAAAACTTCTGCCATGTGCAAAGTGAGGAAAGATTCAGTCCCACAAGAAATCTCAGTATCTCCTTGGTAGCAAATAAGCCACAATATGCAGAGGCAAAAATGTCCGGCATCTGCTTTTCAAAAGGGCCATAAGGGAGTCTCAACTTCTCTTGGTTACATAAACAAAAGAGCTTTAAAGTCCAAATGCCTTTAACAGTACAGCTACTGCCTGGCCACTAAGACTGGTTCTTTGCACAAACGTACCCTATAGGCTGTGCTGGCTGAGTAAAAGCTGTGTCCTAAAATGACCAGAGGCCCAAATGTGACAGAGTTTGTCACTGTGTGCTTTGTATGTACAAATATTTTCACAATTAATTCAGAAAATGTGGCTGACGTGAGACATACGTGCCACTACCTCAAGGTCTTATGAGGTTGCAGGATTGACGAAATTACTGGGGAGAAAAATAAAAGTTACAAACTGAATTAAGGTTGACAGAAAAAGCTAAATAAAGGCTTTATGAGAGAATAAAAAACAAAAGTAATAGAGAGGTTAAGAGAAGAATGACAATTCTCCACTCCCTCGAACGGTCCCAGCCTGAGAAAAGATAACAGCAGCTCTTGTTAAATTTGTTTACATCTTTTTAGAAACTCGTTGATTTTAACAAGGCCAAGAACTTTCTCAAAAGCAGAAAAATGAGCTTTGTTTTTATTTGAAAGCAAGAGGGAAAGTGAGCATTTCCCTCAATGTGAGCCAGCAAGCATTTTATGATAGTACTTGTGTCTATGCATGTTTGTGTGTGTGTGTGTGTGTGGGTGTGTGTGTGTGTGTGTGCGTGTGTGCGTGTGTGTGTGTGTGCATGTGAGTATTTACACAGCTGGAAGTAGAGAGCGGAATCACTTCACCTGGCTGTGGTTTCTGGGGTGTCTGCTGTGATCCCATTAAAAGGCAGACAGGCTCTGGCACCCACTCCAGAAAACAAGAGGACTTCACTTACCAAAATATCCCTACATTAGAGCTCAAAAAGCAGGCCAAATCCCTACAAACCCCTGCTGAATTTACTTAGGGGGCAAATGGTTCCCTCTCTAAACTCCTGATAGCTGATTGCTCTGGCAGGGTTCGGGTGGATCTGCTGAGTGGCCTCCAGCCCAGTTTCCACTCCATTCAAGTTTCCACTCAGACCCAGACTTGCCTCCACACCTCCCTCTCATCTCTCTTGCTCTCACTCCAATACGCCCTCTTCACATCCTCCTCATCAGGCCCAGTCAACAAGCCAAAAACACTCACGCCAGATTTAGTGTAACCTCTGTATCAGTAGGTGTTTAAGTATCTATCTATCTATCTGACTGTCTGCTCTCTCCCTCCCTCTTCCCGCTTGTCCTCCCTGTCTGCTTCCCACCATCAACCTGCACTGTGGCTGCCCCATGCAGCTTCCGGCTACAAGTGATTCACCCGTGAGGAGATATCACGCCAAGCATAGTTGTGGTGGACATCAAACTAAACTCAACAGCCTGCTTACTTGATTTATCCATCTTAATGATAGCTCTCCTGACTCATGGAGTTATGGGACAGCAGACAGCATCACGCGGCACAGCATAGCACTATTATCCATCAGCAGCAGCACACTCAGCCTGCCAGGCTGTTTCTAGGAAAAAGGAGAGGCCTTGGTGGATTGTCTGTGATGGAGTGCTGGGGATTGACAAGCAAAGGGGCTTTTAACATTACACACATGCTCAGACAAGAATACACAAACCTAGTCACACAAGCACACATGCTCACATACGTCCACATATTTCAGAGCATGAGAACAAACTTTGTTCTTGCTAATCTTTTGGTCACTGTCCTGCAGTCAACAGAAATAAAACTTGGGAGACCAGAACCAATTAGTGGTGAGAGTGAAGTGGGGGGGGGGCAGCGAGGCGACATGCTGTGGTCCAGCAGGGCCTGTAATGTGGATCAAAGCAGCAGAAAATGACCCACGTCTCTGATTCATTAGCCCGCTGTCCCAGCCCTGCTCTGTTTACAGGCCTGATTGAGCGGCTCTGAAAGCAGATCACTGACTGCTCACTTATCGTTTGTGCACCGTCCAGACCAATAAAAATCATATCCATACATAAACAGGCTGCCAAATCCTGCAGGGTAAAATAGAACGAAGCACTCTTGCATGTAATTAAAGCAAAGACTGAGCAATTAAAATCACAACATCGGATTTACACACTGTGGGAGGCGGGGAGAGGGGGAGTTATGAATTAAAGTGATAACCACCCTTTAACCACAACCAGACAGACAGAGGGAGAATGTGTGTGTGTGTTTTGGTCTATAACTGCTTGCTTTTAGGTGAGATTAAATACTTTATAACAAAACATATGAATAATTTTTGAGGGTAAGACTCAGTTTCATTTTGGAAAATCAGTTGAGGTGGAGGTCAAAGCTGGGTCAGGGAGACACAAAAGGAAAATATGCTTCACAGATGTAGCAAGACACTGCCAATAAACTGGGTCGTCCTCGGGCCATTTATAGACATCTACAGCACAGATTTCAGCAACTGTAAAGTAAGATTTATGACATCCATTAGTGATGTAAAAGCAAAATGTGCTGAGATCAAAGTGCAGTGGCAGCATTATTTCATTGCACTTAGCATAGTATCTGCACTGGTCTTCACAGCAGACTGAGAAGATCAGTAAGCTCTACTGTTTCAGTCCTCCTAAACTGATTTTTTCTGCCTTAATACAGCTCTCACTTCTTAGTCTTCTATTTCTTGAGCAACTTCCCCACATGCAGAGTTTAGTGGCCATAAACATTTGACAGCACAGATGACCACGTGACTGTGGCCTATTGATGCAGAGACTGTGATGATTTTTAAACAGAAATGAGCGAAAATAGCCATCATAAAGCAGCAGGTTTGATCTTTCTTGTTCCACTGGGCCAGTCTGCTTTGATGCCAACAGTCATAGACAGACTATAACAAGGCAGATAAACAGCTTTCTAATCTATAGATACTCAACTGACCTGATTGGGTTTTGAAGTAAAGGTTGAACAATATGGACAAAAAATATCTTTGTAATCATCAAAGCGTAAAGTCAAAATCAAAATCATATGGTCCAAAAGTAAATAAGTGTCTAGCAGGGGGTACCTGAAATGTTCTGAGTCTGGGAAAGAATGAGGCATAATATGTAACTGTGGAACAATAAATTGTAGTATGAAAGATGAGAATAACAATAAACAATAAATTCTGAACAGTAAACTGGTTTAAATCATTTATAAACCTGGGCCAATAAAATAAGAGATGGTTAGGAATACAGATGCAGACTGTAAAACATTTACTAACTGTAATATGTTTTTTTATATCTGCTACTTGATACTGATACTGACATGTAATGTACTGTGTAGCGAATCACTGGCCAACTCTAGTCAGTGCTCTTCCTGCCAAAGTTGGCAGCATCTCCTTGACTGGCTTTGTGATGGGATCCAGCCTTCACCACTGAAGCCCCCTGTTGAGTTTTTTGTAAACAAACAAGTTTTTCCATTCAGTGTTATTCATCAAAAGTTATTGTGAGTAATCCTACAGTCCAGAATTTCTCTGCCAAGCACACGTTTGAATCCAGAATTGTTTAAATTTATGTTTACCAGCTTTGCAGTCTTCTTCACGGCTCTCGTTGGCACAATGTTGCTTATCTTGGAAAGTTAGCACCATTTGAAACCATTGGTAGGAATGTGTATCACCCACTGAATGCACAGATAGGTGTACTACAAAGTGAGAGTAATGAGTTAACAAGGTATGTTCAAACTAAAGTTTTTAGTGTCCAGTGTTATAATGGTGGCTCTTTTAACCTGGCTCCATCACCATGGTAACTTATGCTGCAGACCAAAAGTCTTTCATTAACCAGTTCCATTGAAAGCAGTAACATTATTTGGTCTGCTAAGTTAATATGTAATGTATGTAAACTTGTTGAGCCATATCATAAAATTAATACTGGCACTGAACAAAATCAAAACAAAATCTGCAATCATAGTGGTGCTTACTGCGTGTATCATATTGCATTTTTTTCACCACAAGAGCCTCTATCAATGAAGCAAAAAATCTGATCAAGTATGTTTACAGTGTTTTATGTTTTTTTGCTCTTGCTGAACTACAGAATGTGTTGTTGTGTTCTCTGAACATTTGAACATGCTGGATATATAAAATTTACCATTTACTTTTTAAACAGATGTTTACTTACATACGAGAAGGGGTGCATTTCTTTCAAATCATTACATTCACTTTGGGTTAAGTTGCCATGCTTGGTTCTGATTTGCTACAGTCTGTTTTACACTGCTGGTTGCTTTTATGACAGTTAATAGAAAACCCACCGGAAAATTGATAAGTTGAGTGGCATTTATTAAAGAACATATTCAATCAATAAAAACTGATTCGACTTTGATTTGTCCAAAAGCTAAAGTGATGTATCCTTCACTGTGGGAATGAATGAGACCTGAATGCAGTTCTTACATACAATGTTCAAATCAGTTGCATAAAATGTAAGAGCTTGAGAATGTGCAGCTGTCACATTAGATATAATCTTGAGGCACAGAGAGTGCAAAACAATAAATTTCTATACGAATTCACAGGATTAATAACTTTATGCAAGCATTCCTCTCGTCCCTTATTGCTGTAACATTTCTTTCATTTCTTTCATAGACTAAAGTAGCTATTACCAATTAGTCCATTTATGCATTAGAGTCAAATGACACACCAGATGCACCTTTTTATGGGAACACACACATTGCAGCTGAGGAAGAATGCCTGGGTTAACAAAGTATATTGGTAACCTCCATCATGGTACTCGTTATCTCTCATTGGGGTTTTAGGTTTCACACTAGAACTGTTCTTGTGTGCAACATGCAACAAAAAAAAAGTGAGCCCACACATGAAAAACTGCTCCATAGCGCTACCAGAGGACCCAATACCCACAGTCCACTTGCATTCTTTAAAATTAAGCTGATATCTAATATAGGGTAATAAAAGCGAGAAAATGATTTGGTTGAAACCATCAAGGTCTCACTTTGCTGCACTTCTTTGGCCCTACAAGTGCCTGCACTTCCCCACAACCAATAATTTTGCTTGTAGCGCTGGGCTTTGATAATTGAGACATGCTCCCAAAACACCTGTACACATTTCATTTCAGTAAAGATTAATGTTAAGTGCCTACAGCGCTGCACTGATCTAGAGGCAGGGTAAACAACATTAAACATGCCTGAACTTATACTCTGGCAAATATCCCTAAAATACAATGAGCCCGCACATACACTGTACAAATGACATAAAAAGATACATAGACCCCAGTGCCAGACGGACCCTGTGCAGTCCTGTTTTCATAGGCAATGAGTTGAGTGTTGGCGATGAGGAAGCGTGTGAAAGATTGGGTCTGCTCAGAAGCCGCTGTGCATGAAGCCTTGGAACGCACACATGGAACACGTAATTGAATGAGAAACGGTCTCTTGCTGGATCAGACACTTTTCTGGCACGGTAATAAAAGCATAAGGTCGATAGGAGCTTTAGTTTTTTGCTGCCTGTTTGCAGCACTTTTATTTGGTTAGCCCCTCTGAGTACTCACTCTACATCCTCCTCGGGCCAAAGCATGCATAATTTCATGAACCTGTGTTGTTCGGTGCTTTACAAAAAGTATAAATCAGAACTAATAAAGAGTGGAAAAGACCTGTTTCCAGGAGTGAGTGAGACAGAGAGATTGGCAGAACAGTTGGGCTATGCTGCTCTCACTACTCTCCCTCTCCAGTGTCGCCACTCTCCTGCCAAGATGGATCAGTGCTTTGCTCCTGGTTTCAGGATTTTATCACAACCACACATCCACACAGAGACACACAGCCAGTCCATCTGCTTGGCTTCTCAACCTGACACTACCGCTGCCATTCACAATACATACCAAAGGCAAGTCGTGAGGAATGACTCAGTTGCATGCTGATACATATCGCAACAAGAGGTGCGGCAGTTGCTTACATTCAAACAAAAATAAATGCTAATGTGTACAGCAGACATGAGCTGACATAGCCTATGTGATTTACAATCCACAGCCATGGAGAAATAAACCATATGTGTCAACAAGCTCTTAGTTTTACTTGCGTTTTTCAATCTGTTTGCCTCCATCAACAGATCATATCTTTTCTGAGTTGGCTCCCTTGGAAACTTTTAATTATTTCTCAGAAGAACCAAAATAGTGGCCAATCATGTTATTTGTATGGGGATAAAATACAAGAGAAAGAGAACTACCCCTTGACCTCTGTTTGCATTGTTCTTTTTTTTTTTCACATGAGCTTTGTTTGACTGTGAGGCCCAAAGTTTGATCTGGAAGTTCTCTCGATGGTTTATATAGGCACAGCAATGTGGGAAGTTTAAAAAAGTGACATGCCCCAGTGACTGACATCTGGAATTTGATGTCCAATGAAGTCATGGCAACTATAAAAGCAATAAGAGGAATGAAGAACATGACAGGATAAAGTAATATATGGGGTAAGAATTTAACAATGCTAATCTTGAAAAAAGAAAGGAAAAAATATATTAAAAAAATACAAAAGCAAAGAAGCAAGTGATAAGTGGGCTGACTGTAAGCCTAAAAATGCCTGGAATGGATTCACCCATTCACCCATTTAAAGTTACCTTTACTCTCTTAAATAATGTATAGCATTTGTGTTAACTTACTCTATGAGACTTAACATCTTGGTTGATGTTGATCTTGAACAGTGGGTTTACATTAGAAATAGAGTCAGCTTGTGAAAAAGAACTGTGAATAATGAGGACCACAATTTGACATGTTTTTGATTTAGTTAATGATGTGTTTTAACATGACTTAAAATCCATTTTGATGCAGCATGTGAGATGCAGCGAATTGGAGCTGAGACAATGTTTACAGTTTTTTTCTTTCTTGGCTGTTTGCTTGATGATCACTTGAGAACTGCCTTTCTTCTCCCATTCATCACCAGTGATTGAAGGCTTTTTGTTGAGCACTTCAATGTCTTCTTCAAAGCCTCTGGCAGTCAATAGGACGCTTTCACACACAGCAAGTGGAGCCATGTCTTGTTTGTACGTTACGTTGTGTTCAGACTTGGTTCCTACTGCCAACCACATAGAGACCAGTGTACTATATATCTATACGAAGGGACCTCAAGCAGGCTATATTTGCAGCATTCGAACTACTACATGTCAGTGGTATCCACTGTTGTCTGTGTATGGGTCTAAATTTTAAGTAAAGTTAGGTCCTTAGTCATGATATGAATGTACAACATGCTTGCTAATGATTTGGACCTCATCAAAACCCTTATTTGTTCTCTTCTTTGCAGATGATTCTGCTTTATGTACAAATACAAAGGAGGCTTGCAGGACACTGTTTATGGCTTCTCAGAAGATCATGTCAACTTCAGCATAGAAATTGTAAATCAAACCCTCTGAACCACCTTGCCTCAGGAAACCCCTCTTTGAAGTCATGAAGTATTGTTAACTGAAAGGCTGTCAGTGATGCTAGCACTCTAAGCCATTTTGGTCCCCTGATGGTTTCCACTTTCATTCAAAGTGTCTCTGCTTGCTTGCAAGGATCAAGAGGCATAGTCTGTTGTGATGCTCAAACCAGGCAGTGACACTTTGTTGGACATGGACTTTTATTACCTAAAAGTTAGCTCAGTGTAAACATTAAACTATCCAAAAGCAAAGTTAAAGAAAAGGCATCCAACAAATTGAGTTGTTTATTTCAGTTATTAAAAGCAAGCATGACTCAGTGGATGTCACCACAGTATCTGCTTGCCTGGGAATCAGATCAATCTGCGGAGCTCATGGTTTTTGTGCTCTTGCAAATGGGTCTGGCCCCCCCTCTCTTTCAAACTGATTTCCCTTTCAAATTCATCCCGGCCCATATCAGAGCCAATCACAACCATTTATCTAATACAGGGTGAGTTTGATACTATGACTGACAGAGGAGCGATACCAGTCCAGATTTGAAGAGTCTCATGGCAAACATTTAGCTGCTCTCATTCATTGTGCGCAGGTCCACCCAGCACAAATCAACAGGCTCATAAAACTGAGATAGAACCTTCCAAGTAGGAAGTTTTGATCAAATGTTTATTGAGATTCTGTTGAATTTCTCTATGTCATGCCTCAAACCTTTCAGAAACGCATTTTGGCATACCACTAACCTGTAATTTGAGAGTGTTTATGACCAGGCTCACATTTTCACCCTCTAACCAGCTGATCTGTTTTAGACCTTTCTGTTTGCCTTCTGGTCTGTGCCAGCTGATGACGCCCCCTTGAAATCTATAGTGAACTGAGAGGTACCAAACTCATATTTGTATGGCAATATTTTCTAAATTTCAAGGGTACTGGAAGTGCTCCTAAATTCCAAGTAATGGCTATATTTAAAATGTGAGGTCTACCCCGGCTTTTAAAAGAATTTCAGTGGTCAGACACAAAACATGTAGGATTATCTGTGTATTTCACAACTTCAGACCACACTTGAAGAAAGTGAATATGCACTAAAAAATTAGCAGATGAAGGGATTTAATGGCTTTATAGGAAAATAGTCAATGGTTGTGGATTTGAGTCTCAAACCTGAGGTTTGGCCGTCATCTGTCCTATAAACCCAGACACCCTTGTGATGGTTGGTTTATATAAAGACGGAAAGGTGATTTGAAAGAGCGGATTTAAGGGCAATGAAAAGCAGACTGTGGCTCGCTAAGCAAGTTCCTTTATTAATTCCACATTTTTTTCTGGCAGCACAGATATTCTGTTCTTCTGTTCCTATTCCTCTATTTCTTTTATGTGCACACAAACACAAAAAACCATGCAGTCTTTACAGTCACACGGAGCCCAAGAAAAACTAAGTGTCGTCCCGACAACAGGTTTAAAAACTAGACAAAAGAAAAGAAACAGCAAAATACTGGCTGTGGAATGAGAGTGCACTCTATGAGCCAAGATTTTAAATAGCGTGTGCACAGCCTAAAACATTGTCTACACCTAAAAGCTGCTCAGGGCATTGGGTTTCAGTTTTGTCCCTTATTAATCACTGTCACAAGCTCATGTGAGGAGTGCCGGCCTGAACAGGAGCCATGATAAAAATCAAATCCCCTTCAAGTGATCCCAAGGTTGGATGAAGATGTAACTGGATGATCCCAGTCCTTTTACTTGCTTAAAGCAGCATGACATTTTATGATTCCTGTCTCTAATTAAGTCAGAATCCAGCTTTTTTTCTGAATTATTATTCATCTGAGTACAACAATCTGGTGTACTGCAGTCCCACCTGCATCACGAACCACCATTCCAAAACCTAGTGACCCGCAAGTCTTGAACACTATTTTATTGCGCAACTAATGTGCAAGTACTTCTTTAGGTCTGGCAAACATAATTATAAACATTTTGAGAAAAAATGGCTCTAGATATGTAGACACAGAGTTGCCAATCGATAAGACAGAAAAAAAACATTCCAAGTAAAAACATCTAACTTACAACTTCAGGCTATATTCTTTTGGCCTTATCATATTTTTTGCAGAATTACCAGAGTTATTTATTACAAGGAGACTTATTACTCACTCCTGTTGAAAAGAAGTTTTCACAAAGGTTGTTCAGTCTGAACCTGGCTGTAAAGTTATCGCACAATGCAGATTTATCCCACAGGGGATGTTCTCACATTGATTGATTTATAGTCTGCAACAGAATCCATTGGCTCATCTATGAGCCAGCAGGCTAACATTATGCTAACAAGATTCAAAGCCAATAGCATTGCATACAGTTGACTGACAGTATATAATTTGACAATAATTTTTCCAGACAATTTAAGAAGAAGAATAGGTAGCTATCCTGTCATCATGTCCCAAAATCAATATCAAGAATTTTGCACTCTTGGTATGACCGGCTGAAGTGAGCTGAATAGCAATCAGACGTGAGACGATCATTTTTGTGATGCAAAGTATCTGTAAGTTCAGAAGGGAAGTGTAATTCTTTTAGCTTGTGTGTTACAGTGTCCATCCTGTGGTACTCAGAGGAAGAGAGACTGATGACTACAATAAAAGAACCCGATTTTTTGTTTATTTTGTTCATTTCTAATGTCAAGTTGTCTGCATCCTTTGTGAACATTGTTAAGTCATTCTTCTTTTCAGTTTCTCTTTCTTCAGCTGCATCCCAGTCATCAAAGTTGCGTTTGTGTGAACTTACTGTTAGGAATTTACTTACTTGGTTAATGTTAATTTCGAATCAGAGGTTTATGGCTTATGAAAAAACTGTGACTAATAGGGACCACAAACTTTGGTGTTTTTGATTTGGTTATTCATATGTTCTAACATGACCTAAGACATACATTCTGATGCAGCTTGTGGATTGTAAACTAATATGAGCTGAGAAAGTGCTTGCAGTGTTTGCTCTCCGGGCTCTTTGCTTGATCATCACTTGACAACTGCCTTTCTTCTCTCATTCATCAACAGCAATTGGAGGCTTTTTCTCAGCATTTCAATTTGTCCTCATCACAGCCTTTGGCAGTCAACAGGATGCTTTTGCACAACAAGCCGAGCCACATTTGTATTCTCCAAAAGAGATTAAAGAAATACTGAAGTCTCTTGTTGTGATGAGAGGCTAGTTTGTTAACGTGTCGTAATGAATTGTAAAAACAAGCTTTGACAAAAGTTACTCTTTTTAGAAACAAATAATATTATGAAGCCAAATCTTTAATTAAGAAAAATGTAAAGACAGTTTAATTGGGACTTAGTGGTAGGCATTCATTGTCAGGAACTAATAACACCATAATGTCAATCAGAATTAAGCCACCCCCAGACCATATGGTATAACATGTTCGATCAGATTACAAGTTGCCAAGATGTTCAAATCAAAACATATATCTGAAGTATTCCTTGTTTGAAATATAGCAGATTCAGATATTCGGCCATATGATGAACTGCTTATGTGTATAGTGAATCTGCAGAAAGCATTAAGATCAAATCATGCTGTAATCCAAGCCGACGTACCATTTAAAACCAGTAGCCATGAAAGCCTGAAGCCAAATCACGGTTCTGTCGGAACAAAAACACTGCAGCAGTCTGTGCAAAAACACAAACACCAAAAACAGCCACACTACAACCTATCCTATCATATTTCCCTCCTCCAGCAGAACAAGAGAGGCCAGGAAACTGGGCTACACTAAACCACAGGTCCCTGAGGATATGAGGACAGAATGAATGAAAATCCAGACACAAACAACACTACCATTTACCCACCTGAGATTGAGGTTTACACATGTGACAGGTAAAATTAAATAATAGAGTTGTAGGCATCAAGGTCTATGATCTCACTCTAAAGCACTCAGTAGTGGTCTTACTTTCAAATAAATCATTAGTGTATGGACTCACAAATGCTCGGTTGCGGTCCAAACCAGCTTGTCTATTGATTTATAGAGTGCAGTGGTATCACATTCTTGTTGGACCACGGCACTCTTTGGCAAGTGAGACTGCTATTCCAACCCATAGCGGCAAACACCCGCTCACCCAACATCCCTCTCTAAGCCCCTCCAGCCCCCTCCTGACTACTGGATGTAATGACTCACCCCCCGCCAAGTCAGAACTGTTTGTCAGGCACTGAGGATTATAAACAACATTAAAAGTGGAGGTTCCTTTATAGTTACAATTCTCTGTGCCAAGAGGTTATATTTATGGGAAGGTTCATCCACACACTAAAGCCCTATGAGATGGGAATGGCTGTTTTCATTCTGCTAAAGAAGGGGTGTTCAATGGAAAGTGGAGGAGACGAGTAGTTCTGGTTCAAGTCAAAGTAGAATTGCAGTCAAGTCAAATACTAAAGTGGTTATTTGCTGTAGGAAGAGTGTGTGCTGGGATTGGACAGAGGCATATACTGTATCTCTGAGGGAATTGGAGGCATTTGGTATTGTGGTCAGTTTGGATCCGTAGCCAGTGTTAAGAGTGTGCCTCGTGTCTCAAACAATGCATTTGAGTTACAGCACTTTGTTTGAGGTTAGGGCCTGTGGTTGAGTAGAGGTCTATTGTACACTGTGAACTCCACCGTCTGTGACTCTTCATTAAAATCTCTTCAGGCTCAACAGAAAAAATGATGTCATAAGTTTAATGTGATTGACACTGCACGCTCACTTCTTGCGTGTGCTATGATATCCTCTTTTCCATTTCGTTTCAGCAATATCATCATTGTTCATAAATGCTCTATTTAGCATGGATACTACAAGTGCAATTCATCAGATTGGTCTCTGCTTTTGGGATCCAGTAAGGCTTTTTTTGTGAGTTCATCTGTGGTTTTACAGTGCGTGAATGTAAATCATTTATATATATATAAGACTGCATCATGGGCACAGCAGTAGTTGGCAAAATCCCTCACTGCAGGAAGGTTTTAGGTTCAATCTACAACAACTTCTGCAAGTTTACATATTTCTCCCTATATCTATATGGGTTTTCTCCTTCAGACTTACCAGACATAGTGGTCATAGTTGTCTGTCTGTATTAGGCCCTTTCCATACACGTGTTGGCTTGGCTTGACTCACTTTGACTCAGCCCGTCAGCTCAGCACGGCAGGGATTTGCATTCCCTTAAAGCACAGCGAGCCCCTCGAAGGTGTGTCTTTAAGTGAAGGCACAGTTGTCTTGAGTCAGTCATTATTTTTGCTGCAGGTCTTTTATCAACACACGGCAAAGCAGGTTAAAGAATTTTTATGGATGAGTTGAGCTGTTAATAGAGGTTCAGTAAGAGCCTGTTGTCTGCAGCTCTTCATGAACCCAGACCCGAACCCAGACCCTAACCCTAACATCTCAATGTCACTGTCTCAGCTTACATATTTCCTCCCTGTAGTGTTAGCAAACTTAAAAATAGCCACTTAAATCAGGAAATGTTAGATTTTTATCAGCAGGAACTTAACATGATTCCTACACAGCTAAAAGGAAGCATAATGAAACGGTAAAGCGGATATCTGAAGCACAATCAGGAACGAAGGAGAGAAGCTAAACTTCAAACCTCAGAGTTTCAGTTAGATTTCTGTTATATAAACATTTATCTCTTTGGTCTGCAGCACAAACGTGAGGTTCAGTCTTGCTACAAATGCTTGGTTAAGGCATAAAAATGGGGTCATCATGGGTTGGCTATGGTCATTGTGATGTGTCTGTAACCAACTTGGAGGTGTGTCCTGTGCACTTTTGCCTGACCTGCTCATAAACACTCAAATTAGCATGGCATGGTTTGACCCAGGGTGGCCTGTAGGCAAATGGAAAGGCTCTGGGTGTTAATTAACCTTGTGATAAACTTGCTACTTATCCAGTTATACCAGCCTCTTGCCCACCTGGATGAGACTCCAGCCCTCAGCAACCCCAAAGATGTCATCATTTTTTTCTTACAACACAACAATGTCTTTAAAGGTAATGTCAGAGAGCCTTATTCATCCAAAAAATTAACATGTACAATTTGGAAATGTGCTTATTACATGAGGAGTCTAGGGTTAGGGTGCCAATAACTGCTAGTCTTGTATGACATATAAGAATAAGGATCTCAAAGCATTTTGATTGAAAATAAAATACGGGGACCTAAACATGACTAATAGTTGACACTTAGGATATCTATAATATTGGATTTAATTTTTACTTAAGCAACATATTTCATCAATTGTGCATCACCTCTAAACACGTGTTATCTGATCAGGCCAGACTGCACCACAGTAACTGTGTTAACATTCTTCCATTTGCTTTTTAATAAAGAGTGACTGTTAGCAAAGTACATACTAGTAGAACAGGAGTGCCATCCAGGTAACTGTCAAGGCTATTTCACCATGTCTCATCTCTAAAAAAGGAGATTATCATTTGGATGTTTGTCAGTGAAAATGATTAGACTGCCTTTTACTTCTTCAATGCTTTTCGAAGCGGGCACATCAGCTATGCCATCGTGTAAAGCATAACCACACAGCAATCAAGCAATATTACAACATGACAAGTCTCACAGCCAAAATCAACCTTCAGATCTAATCTGATATAATACAAAACAGTTGGTACAATTATCAGGTCTTCACATCCACTTCTTCCACAAATCAGCCTGTGTTTTGTGAAGCAGGTCAAAGATTTCCAACCGGACAGGGTTAAATGACTCACTCAAGTGGTTTTTCTGATACACTGCACAGCTTAATTAATTCTATGCCTTTTGTGAATCAAAGATGGTCATACAGTATTACATATCCCGAATAAGAATCTGACCCAAAAACCCCTCAGTAAAAAAATGATTACTATGTATCCTAATTTTAGTAGAGTGTCTCATCTACGGCATCACAGTATTGTGTGAATAATCACTTTTTGTCTATTCTACCAGCTTTTTCTGGCTGAGACAGCAGGAAAAATACACAAACAAGCCTCAGGGTTCATGTTTATTCTGCAGTGCAAACACCCAATAAACCTGTCTGGAACATACAAATGAGCACTGGAGCACGTAAGAAGTGAATACATACACATGGTGACCTCACACACCCACACACACACATACGCACACACCCACACACTACAGGATCATCGCCAAACTTCTTAGCTAAGAATGGAAGTGTATTCAGCCATAGCCAGATCCATTAACTATCAAAGCATAGCACCAGACAACTGACATCACTACATTGTGAGCACCAACATCATGGAGCCAAGGAACAGGAAAAGGCTATTGCAGAAGTATAAGACTGGAATTGTTGCTGAGGCATACCACTCATATTTGACACTGACAGGATTGGTTACATGCCACCTACTTTAGAACTTAGATTTCTTCCATATTGTGCAATAAATTTAGGAGCAGCTGCTACAAAAAATATCATTTTTCAGCACCAATAGCAATTCCAGTGACAGATCTGAGCCTGCCACATGAGCTCTGCCTGCCACTGAGATGGGGGCTTAGTGAAAGAGGTTGGCAAAACAACATTCTCCAGCTATGCTAATTGGCATACTTTCACATGGCCTGGAATGCTATGATAACATCCACCTCTATTCCCTGAGGAGGCCTTGATCCCGCAGGCGTTTACTGGGTCATGGGACCTTGATGTGGATGAAAGCAAGGTAGAGGGGCTCCTTTATGGATATACAGAGCGGGGGATGGTGTCTCACTCTTGGAAAGACACATGGAATTTGGATATGTTGGGGGATGCTGACATTTCTAGCAATAGGAGGTTTTGATGCAGCTGGAGGTTAGAGTGAGGCTTTGGCTAAAATTTCTGTCATTTAGGGGCCTCTGCTGCGAGGTAGCTGTCACACCCCATGCACAGTGGGGGGCTATGAGGCAAAGGGACTGCTGGGGGAAGTAGGGTGGGTTTTGGGACAAAGTGGAGCCCTGTCTCTGCAGGGATGGTTGCAGAGGCAAGGGATTGATGGGGTGGTGATGAGAGACTGAGATGTCAGGGAACAGATACCCATTCAGAGAGGAACCAGTAAGAGAGGCCTACTGGGGAACTCTGGGGCCCATCATCACCTTGGTTCTCTGAGCTAGGGAGCCAAACTGGGGGAGGGAAGAATAAAGCAAAAGGGGGGGACTGTCCAATAGGGTTCACACACATCGTCCCTCTATGGGTTTATTATTCTGGCGTGTGACCTGAGCCAGCTGCCCTGGTGTCCACAGAACCTACAGTATGTGTCCACGCAAGATGCTGTGAGTCAATTACTTCTCTATGCAACCGAAGTAAAAAACAACCTCACAGTTCACATATGTGTGTCATGCTAGTAGGCTGTGGAGAAGAAACAACAAACCTAACCGGTTTCCTCATTTGAAGGGCATGACATTTTGAAGAACAACACCAAAGCAGGGCCTCCCAGATATTCTGAGGGCAGAGACACAGAAATATGAGATTGATAAGAATCAGTCAGCTGAGGTCATACCAGGTACTCAAGAGACTGGAGGTGATATCCGTCCATAAATGTAAGTAGGGATGCATCAATCGATTTCTCTCTTCCAGTGTCAGTACAGGGTACCGGCCAGAACAATTTTCTGCTTAATTTGATAGCAGTGTTTTTCTTTTTATCAGAAATCTAAGCAAAATACATGGAACATGAAATAATTTTAATCATTTTAGCTTTAACAGTGGTCAGTGGAGGGATGACAGGAAATGAGCTAATAGGGTCATAATCGGCAGAGCAGATCGGTGTGCACCTACAAGTAAATGTATACAACGGGAAACTAATAGACTCAGTTTCTTTCCAAATGACAAGTCAAATGCTATTTGTGTATTAACTTTTTTCTCATCATTCAATGGTAATTCTGCATGTCTATAAGGCAATGCATATAACACTTCTATTTATGTGTCATTGTAAGTGTTTCAATGAGTGCATGCTTCATAATGCATACATATTTTTCATTAAATATTCTCAAATTGGAGAGGCTTGAGGTGTTTCTCTCTCCATGCCGCCTCTTTTGGATGTTGCTTCAGACAGACAGACAGAGAGACATGGATGAATCGGCTATTGTTGGGGTGCATGTGGCACATACGTCAAGGGACAGAGAAACCAGAAAAAGACTCCCTCCACATCCCCACCAGGGAGCTGAGCAAGAGAAACTCTAGTCACATTCAAATAAATTCTTTCCTGTCTAAATTGACACCCTTCCGTTGCCATGGTGTGGCTTTGGTTTAGTTTACAGTAATTTGGAGTCTGGGTGGCACAGGAATGTGGTGAGGGACAGAGGCTTAGGGTGCACTTAAGATGACATATGTGCTCAAATTACAGGGGTGGGTTTCCATCAGATATCACATTTCACATCTATAGAAATGATTTACCTGTTACTTGAATGAAGCATTATTTCAAATGGTTATATATAAATCAACAGTGCCAAACTCATTTTTTTATTGAAATTAAATATCTCTTAGTTCTCTGCTTTGAAATAAAGACTTAAGTCTTCATCACATTCAAAAGCTATAGCTATGCTATTTATTGACTTACTTTTCTATTTCTTTATAAATCACACTTTTGGTTTGTGTTAGCTAAAAGGGATTTAAAGTGCTCATACTGTACCATTTAGCTGGACTAAAGGGGCATAAAATGCTTTATTTCAAGGTAGGAATAACTCAAGGTGCTAACCCTGATGTGATTCATACTACTTTGTCAGGCTGCCTGGAAGCTGAGCCAAACCCATTCCCAGTCAATGCATCTGCTCTTAATAAAAAACGATAATCAACCTCACCAAACTGAAAACATCGAGCGGTGTGTGTATAGTTTGCATCAGTTATAGTATAGACGAGCCCACAGCAGGAGTTAACTTGCATGCACAAACAGTAAAGCTGGCCGACTCGGTTTTGGTCGTTTTTAAAAAATGACAAACCTCCATGCGGTGCAGAAGGCGAGATCTAATAAACATTTCTCATGTACAACTACACAGGGAGGACAGACACATGGTGTTCATAAGCGACATAATGCTCTCACTGCTAAAAGGTAATGGATCCCCACAGCACAGATAAATTAAATACACACAGGGATATATGCACACATCCACACCAGACAGCCTCTTTTTTACACTCAGTCTCTCCTTTTCTCTTGCACACTTTTCACCTTTCTGATACTCATAACATAGATTGTCACAACTCTTACATAATTCCTATTTTAATGTAAAAACCTGCACTCGATTTGGAGATGAGGCAGGTCTGGAATATAGCTCTTATTTAAAGGGAAGGTTTGCCATATTCTGTGGATGTCCAGTCCCATTTGATAATAACTGTAGTCAACTGAAGCCATAAATTCCTCAGTGCATGCTCTTTTGACTGAGAAAGCTGCGTTCTCCTACTGCAGGATCGGTTCTCCTTCTGCCACTGGTGTGGTATTTAGTGTTAAGGAAGAACACTGGTCTGTTTCAGGTTGGATTAGTGTCCACCACCTTTGCTTTGCTCAGTGGGCAAGAGGCTCATGTGCATGGATCTTTGTACATGATGGCATTGACAGCACGGCTTTGCTAGCACACACTGAGGAATTTATTGCTCAAATTGACCACATTTACCATCACTGATTGGACAGACACATGTGGCATTTCAAAATGTCCCTTATTTACTTGTCCTGTCTTTCCTATTGTGGATAAGACAGAACAAGTTTGCATCTTGTCACAGACCTGCAATTAATAATCTTTTTACACAATCAGTAAACAGTGAAGTGTTTTAGTCTCCTTTTCTCATCTACACCATACAGTTCATTTCCCAAAGCTTAACCCTGAGCTATAATTGCCACATAGAGATAAAATAAAAGTGGAAATTTAAAACACTGCCCAATTTTAATATGATTGTCTTTTACCAAGGTTGGGACCACCACACTCATGACTTGAATCCATTTAGAGGTAGATTCCAACTCGTGAACCCAAGAGGAAACAGGAGAGACATTTCCTTGTCAACCGAGGTAGCTGGGAACGGACCAGGCTTTTCATTGCAGCACAGTCCTTTTCAAAGACATAAATAAAACAAGTTTATGCAGGGGTTAGCTTTCCAGCTACATGACGATAAAAACAGTCTGACCTGAGGTTCAGAAAAATCTTATGAAGCAGGGGGGACAAGGAGAGGCCAGCAATGCTTCAGTCTGCCGCTTTCCCTGAACTAGCCGTTTCCACCGTCTGGAAGCAGGTTCCCAAAGGGAGGCTCCATCAAAAATACAGCATTCTCCAGACGAGAACTTCTTCTATACAACCCAACCCACCCTCCATCTCTCCAGCTGTGAAGTGTTGATGATGTCTGCAACACGGACCAATGGGGTTTCTATTGGTTGTAATGAGAGAATAGGCCCAATGTCATTCTTTATACAGGGGGCCTATTGTCATTATTACTTTCTCTTATTTCCATATGTAGCTGGCCTGGCAATGATCGCTTACAACCTGATTATTACAATAAATCTCTCCAGGAACAGGACACGGAGCAGTTAGCTTCTTTATGGCCACAGGTCCTCTTTCCAAGGCTGATCACCACATAGAACAAAAGATCAAACGTGTAGTGAGCACAAGGCTGGGACACTTAATCTCTCGATTTGAAAGACAGAAAAACATTTCAAGTCGATAAAACACTGAAGTAATGAAGTGTAGAGCTCACAGTGTGCCAGTGGAACAATTTGGCCTTGCAGTGTGTGACAACAAGGCCCGGTTAGGTCCACAATGGCAACCGTTGATGCTGGAACATGAAGTAAAGCTGGACAACTCTGATATATGTTAGCAGGAAGAAACACACAGTGCTGAGGAGGTGAAGTGCTGAAGGAACAAGACTGCTGTCTTGATGACAGAGAGGGGCATACACGTGTGGAAACTTGCTGTTTTACTTCATTCTCCTTCAGCGTCCCTTTTATGTAACCTCGCAGCTTAATGTAAGCTCCACAGAGATCCAGGTGGAAACACCCAATAGAGAAATTCCAAGGTAGCAGCATTAAATCAACCGTGGAGACAATCTTCACACATACACAGAGGATGTGAAGAGGTCATGTAAAAGCATGCAAAATTCCTCTCATGTGGTATGTCACAAAGATTCTGCACGGGACAAGATAAGCTGTGGTTTCATGCAGTCTTTAATATATTTAACTAGATTTCAGAGTATGAAATTTATTGCATAAAGATCCTATATTTATATAAAAAAAAAATTAAATTGTGCAAAACACCATTCCTCCCCACACTGTAGGTCTACCTCTCTCTCTTTGATTGGAACATAAAAGGAAGTCTTTTTAAACTTGAGACAGAGTGGGGATAGCGCTTGTTAGCGTGCGGTAGGTGCAGGTGGAAGTTAACAAAGATACAGGCCAGTAAAGCGGGAGACATTATTAAAACAGTTTTAGTGGATCACAAAAAAACAAAAGAATAACACTTGACCTGGCCTTGGAGAAGATTTACAACTCCTCTGTTCTCCACGACTCTTCTTAGGGACTTAACCAAAATGGCACAAGGCTGGGAGCGTGCACATCGAGCTTTGAGCAAATTTGCATTTTTGCACACGGTTTGAGTTAATGGCAATGTGTGTATCATTTTGTATCTTGAGCCGTTGCCTGAGTCTTTTGTGATGGTGGGTGGGAGCCAAGGCCTGGCTCCACTGCTCCATGTAGGATCTGGCTCTGTTTACCCAGTCCTGATGGAGACCAGATGGGCTTCCTATGACTCTCCTCTCCTTTACAGGCTCTCTGAGTCTGGACCACTGATTCCAGCAGACGGACAGAGTTCTGGATAGGCAAGGAAGACCACAGATGGCTCCTAATTGGGAGCAAGAGATGGCTGATGTTCCATTATGGCAAAGCTGGATATCAATTGTAGTGTGAGGTCCAGCCGGGCATGGAAAGATGTGATCCACAAGAAGTGACAGAGAGCACTGAACTTAACTCCTCTTTGGGTTGAAGTTACTTTGGTGGAGGACTGGCAGCCAACCTCGGTTTCATTAATAATGCAAAGGCCAGAGCAGGGCTTTCTTTTAAGACTACTGTATAACTGACTCTTTGTGGGCCTGGTTTCACACTCTTCAATTATCCTCAAAAGGAAACCAGGCTGTCCTGTCCTCCATGGAGAAGACATGGGGCTTCAGGGAAAAATAAGCCTCTGGGCTTAATGCATACATGGTGTCCAGCCCCCTTTTCTCTCTATGGAAAAGAGCTCCTAAGCCCTCAGGGTAATAGCTTCCATGTGCAGAGCCCAGATATCCTAAAAGAACTGTAATAACAAAATGGAAAAATATCCATGTTATTGCATTGCCTGTCATAATCTTCAAAGGCTGACACTTCAGCTTGTCTAAGAGATGCACCTCTGATGACTGCTGAGGCCTTAATGTCAGGTTTGTTTAGATAACTCATTGAAAGTCCATCATCTATCTCTCTCACACACACATACATCCAAGACAGACATGAGCAAAGCACAGCACACAACTTGAGGCAATACATTTGTCAGCCTTCACAATCTCAAAATATATGAACAATAAAACATTCAATTCATAGAATAAACATTTGCTTCATGGAAACTCCCTTCATCAGTTTAAGAAATAATACTTTATCAACACATACAAGAATAAACATACATAGGAGGTCATAGTAAATCAGTACTGACACAGGTTTTAGTCCAAAATAAAAAGCACACATGCATATCTTCACCTGACTAACCTTTATGAAAAAAAAGCCGGTGTTTTAAGCTCATTTCTCCATCCAAATACCACCTGTGATTACAAGCTGAGAGCTGGAATGATGGCAGATCTTTGAAAGATACACATTTTTCACTTGTGATAGATATGATGGAACCAAGAAACATCCAAGTCAAACAAAAACACACCCTGATTTTGATACTACAAGTCTTTGTTTTCCACCCAACCTGTTATTTTGCCACAGGCTGTTACTGTTGCTGATGTCAGTGTTACCAACTACTGATATCAGAGATAGAACATACAAAATGAACATGTGCTTATATAAACTGTGTCCATAGAGCATTGTGCACATACACACATACACAATGCAGATAGTTCTCACACATATATTGAAATCAAACTCTGTCAGCCTTGAAACCGGAGATCCTTGGTGATGTTCCACTCATCATCAGCAGGGAGACAAAGGAAAGGTAAACACCCACAGATATGCACATGCATGTGTGCTCTATTAAATATCACTGATTGCACTGCATTGCTTCCTCACTGAATGGGCCCTGAGGACACCTCTTTGCTCAGTATGATTTCTCCATACTGATTTTCACCAACCAAAACAACAGAGAGCATGCTGACAGTAATTCAGATTACGCTGGTCTGAGCCAGGTCAGTGCACAGAGCGGCCTCCAAACATACACTGAGGCTTGTCAGCAGGGTGCTCCACTGCTGTGCACTTTGGTTTCTTCCTCTGCTTTTATTCAGGGTTGGAAATTTTTCTGACATCACAGAAAAACGTTTAATTTCAAAAAAGCATGATTGAACTTGGGCCTGTGAATGCTTTCATCACAGAGCTTAGACTGAGTGCTGCCTCGGTCTGGATATCTATCATACAATGGGATTGGAGGCAGACGTATAGTATTTATTGCATTTGTGTGGTGACAGACGCTGCCTTTAATTTTTGTGTGTGCTGACATGTGCATAGTAAGTACATGTGCCACACAACTGTGCAGACTTTAATGAGCATGTTAATTTATGACAAGACAGAGTTCACAGAGAAGATCAGCTTGAGTTATGTATGGCAAAAGTGATTTTGTTTATCCTCTTTAACCCCATCAAGGTCCTTACATGTGGTGGCATTACACTTATGTAAAAAAAAAAAAGCACTAATATAGGGTTTTCATTGTTTCAAGATCATCCAAGAGTAAGAACTAGCATGGGTTGATAGATTTTGGGCTCGATGGGGGCAACTTTACAGATGGTTTCTTAATCTGGAGGGTCCCATCATAACAAAAGACACATTGTTGTTGTTTTCACTTCATTTTCCTGTAAAGATGATGTCAGATTGTCAGACTGCAGTCCAGTGTCCAGCCAAACCCACATCTGTGACAGAATGAGGCATCCAGCTCCAATGTAGCTGATCTCCTTCATCACTCCTCTCCTCCACTACCCCCAAAAACACCCGGTCTTCACCAGCCGCCTCCGTAACCACTCATAAAGTCAAAGTGACAGACAGCCCTAGCACGAGCTGTGCCCAAGACTAAAGGAAAGAACAAAACTCATAACTATAATTTAAAAGACATTTCACTGTTTAATTGCATACATGGACATTTATTTGTATCGGCGTTTAAGCCAGCTGCAGAGGGGAGCCAAGTGCTGCTGACTTAAATGACACTTTCCATGAGTTCCCTTCATTACTTAACACCCAGTGTGCTGAGAAATTTATTCTGAATTCACCGAACTGGTCTGCAGCAGCTGCTCGGGTCTCTTTATTAATACCAGGTTAATGGAGATCTCCCCTGAACGGCTACATGAGCAAACACAATCCTTCAGTTTTCAGCAGTACTTCTCATGTGAATGTGAATGTTCCTTTTTTTCATCCAAATTTGTCTCTTTTCCCACCTTTCCGTTTTCCTTGCCCTGCTAATGTAGAAAACTCTAATCTGGCATGAATCTGGCATGAATCAGCTCCAAATTTGTACTTCGCTGATCATTATTCAAATATCTGACACATTACAAAAATAACACGCTCACTCAACCACCCACTCTAACTATTATGGAATGAATACTTTTGCACTGACAGGTATAGATCCCTTGTGGCTAACTCTACCTCTACCTCTTACATAACCTGCTGTCATGTTGCTCCAGGAATATTTGTTAAGAACCCTGTGAGCCACAGGTCTACTGTAGCTGTGGTATGAGCATCTGTCCAGGTGCACTCAGTCCCCCTTCTGTCTTCAAGGACAACTACATCACCATTGATAACAATGGAATGATCGGATCTTCCTGAGCCACCAACCCGACTCCAAATTCCATCTGCAGGAGAATAGAGAAGGCATTGTTCCTTTAACACTCCAAAACAAACACAGTGGGCGATCTGCCCTCTGCAGTCCCTCCTCAAATATGTCCAATATTTTGTCCTTAGATGACCAACAATTGCAAAAGATCATTCTCTTTCTATAATTTAAATAAGCAGGTCACTCTCCCTATTCTCTGTTTACACTGTATTCTCACTGCCCTGTATTTTATCTCCCTGACTCCCTCATAACTTCCCTTCCCTTTTGCTGTTAAATAACAATAACATTAAATGGTTTAACACACCCTGGTCAAGGTCAAGCAACACCCAGTGTTCACTGTTGACCCTCACAGCAGCTGCAAATGTGAGTGCTTTAACAAACGCACTGAGGGTCAGAGATGAGCTGGGTGCCTAACCCCCATCCCTCAGTTGCAGAGGAGAATACGTACGCACATGCCCGAGTATGCAAAATACACATGCAAGGTCATCTTTGTTGATCCAGCACTGACGGGTAAACAAGATAGTCATGGACAGATGAGTGTGCCATATCCCCATTTCTGAAAAATATACACTCCACTGCTCTGCGCTCCTGACAGGTAGTAAGAGGTCAGTGGAAGCCCAGATGTTAATGCGAAAAAGGATTGTTTTTGTACCTAACTGACATCATGTTATAAAAGCAGCTTCAAATGGGGACCATGAATGGAAAAGCTGAGTGAATTAGAAATGGCATCCGTCCAGGCCTTCTGATGTGTGAATCAGAGGGGCCTGAATTTGAACGTAGAGTGCAGCAAGTTCGAACACAAATGAAGACGGATTCGGCTTATTACAAACATACTACAGTCTCTTTAAAGTGATAATGCAAACTTAAACAAGTGCAGCACACTGCGACGTATGTATCTTTCCTTAACTGTAATGACAGTTGCCCCGCGGGCATGAAATCAGCTAATGTCGTGGCCTGGTAGCAGAAATTCCATGGCGTGTTTTTAAGTGAGTGCATGCCTCGAGCGAATTATTTGAAACTTGATCAAATGATGTCATGAGTGAAAGGTTGAAGCAGGTCACCTAAGAATCAACAGAGGTCCTTTTGTGAAGGGACACTGGGAGACAGAGAGGGCAATAAATACATAGGAAATATCCTTTTTCAACTGTAGTGGTGCTGGATCTTATTGGAGAAAAGAAGCCTTTTTATTACAAATTCTTTTTTAAGAGATGAAACAGCCCACCTTAACGTACTGCGAGAGGCGACCCTAGTTTGAACTCAGAGTCCAGTCATACTGCCGGAAGGGCCCTGCCAAGACAAGCTTCATTCCTGCCAATACAAGCCAAGAAAATTCTCTTGAGAGTCAAAGCTGGAAAGAATGGACTGACAGTAGGGGGACAGTAGAAGAACTGTGGTTCCAGAAACAATAGGACAAAATTTTTGGGGGAAACGCACACAAGGCAAAGATATGACTGCGGTGGTGTGCTGGGATTGTGATGGAGGGATGACCACTGGAAGAAAGAGAGCGATAGAAGATGTGAGGTGCGTCTGAATGTGTTGGAATAGTTTGAGTATCTGGCTGCGTGAGAACCAAGTGCAGGGCCTCATAAATCTACACAAGCCCACAGAACATAAGAAAGCCCAATTGTTCCCTCACCCATGCAGTACGACATGGAGGATGGCAGATGTGACACTGACTTGACCTACAGCAGATCGTACAGAGCACATATGCCACATATAATGAGAAATTGTGGCATCTGAAACACATTTTTTATGGTTTCTTGGAAAACACAATAATAATAATAATAATAATAAAAGGCCACGAGTGTGAAAATGGTGAGATCATGTGGTCAAGATGATCCAAAGTTTTAAACATCCATAATCAGCTCAGTGATATCAAATAAACTTGTGGCAGTGTATATTGTGTGCCCATTAAATCTTGCTTGCATGCATATATGTGTGTGTGTTACCATGGCTCCCCTTACAAAGGACATCACACACACTCACAAACTGATTAAAAGCTTTGTGATTTTGGAAACACTCCTCCATAAATATTTCTGCAAAATTACACAAAATATCCCCGACTTTTAAGACTTATTCTCTCCTAAAACATGTTTACTTCACATAATTTACCATTTTATCCCTATTACAGCTTGTGAAAACATTATGGCATAACCGACAGAAACCGAACACTGTTCAAGGCTGTTAGCGGAAAAATGCAAAAAAAAAACAAAAAAACATGGAAATTTGTACCCCACACAAGTTGATGAAGGTCAAAACAGCTGATAAAGACATTACCCTTGCAAGAACAAAATGAATTAAGTAAAGAAATAAATAAAGGATTTAAGAGTCACAACTGCTGCTCTTCTCAATATGTGTATCGATGTGAATTTCCAACTTAATCCAAACTTCCCTTCCTGCTGTCATGCAGCATAAGTGCATTTGGCTGAGGGATAGCTGCAAGCTGTTACTAATTGATCTCCCTCTCACTCCGCCATTCATTTTACAATCTTTCCATATAGACATTCAGCACTCTCATCATATTTTTATGAATATGCAACCAGAAGTACTACCTGTCTGCTTGTTACTTGAAGTGTGTAGAGGTGGAATTATTCAGGGAAATCACCAAGATAACTTGACGCTGATGGGATAATAACCGGCTCCTTAAAGGTAATGAGTGGGTTCTTCTTGAGTTTCAAGTCCTCTCTGTCACACTGTGTTGTGCTCAAGTGCAGTTTTGGGGTAGTGAGGGGTATTATTGTGCATTTGGGTTGTAAGGAGTTTTTCCTCTTTCTGTTTATGCTGGAGCGAAACCAAAATAAAGCACAAAGACACAGTCAGCTCGAACACACTCAGATTGGATTCATTGTGTCCCTGGTCACTTGCTGAAACTCATCCAAGACAGTGGAAAAAAAAAATACTGTATGTGTGCTGAATGTCTACCCCCTTGTGGACAAATGACATATTGCTCAATCTTTTACCATAAACCTATATGGGATTTTTAATCTAACACATAGCAATCTAATAAAAGGCTAAACAAAAAAGAAAAACTGGATTTAAAACTAAATCCCTTTAAGTGTTTAGCACAAACTGGCAAAGATGCAGTTCATTTAGCTAAAGATGTGAATGCTGCGGTGTTTGAATCCTCCAATCCCCACCTTTTGCCCTCACTGTACTTGTGAATACAGCTGTCAGGTTAATCTCTGAGACAAACCTGTGCTTTGACTGTTTATGCCAAGCAACACTAAAAAGCTTTAGAGGCTGCCAACTCCAAACCCTACAGGCTCTCTGTGCAGAGCAGCAATGTGCAGTGAACCTGTTTACCCTCAGCTGCAGAAAACTCACGCTAATATCTCCGACCCCACAATATGATCATTTAAGACTGCTATTCCAAGGATAGCAAATGTGCCCCCACTCTCTATTTCACGCACACATGTTTTCTTCATTCATCTCTTACTTCCTCTTCCCATCAGTCTAACTGAGCGTGAGGCTGGCATACAAAGCTCCACCAGGGAAAAAGGAGACAGGAAAGGAGATTTCTCTGAAACTGATCCTGTACTCTGATAGGTCTTTCAGCACAGACTATGACTGCAGAGAGACATAGGAAGTTTAGCATGGGCTGTATGTAGGTGCACAAGAGTTCTGCATGCCTTCGGCAATGTGGTTAAATTCTGATACTGATCTCAGAGCTGTTGTTTAACACAATGACTCACTATGGCACAGTCTTGGCAAGGCAGTGCAGATCAACCAAAGCATCCTCTTGGCATGTTCTCCCTCTGGCAGGATGGTTTTGATTTAAATTGCTGATTCATTCTTTAAAACAGATGGGAACCTTTTTTTTCTTTGATCAAACAGGTTAAAATATACTACCGAAACTCATACCTCCAAACAGAAAATAATACACATGCACACTCAAATGACTGAGTAAAAATAAGTGTTGTGCACTTAATCCAATGTAAAAATGAATGTAGGGAACAGTTAAAGTGTGAGCTAGAGGGAGCTGCTCACAGATGATACATATAGACTTAATTTTTAACATCATATTAAAAAGAACTTTTTTTATTTGCTGCATTATGCTTTAATCAGAGACAGAAAGATCCCAATCAATGGCCATTAAATCCCATTCTCTTAGGAAAGATGCGCAAGTGGTGCCATTCATCAAGCAGACAAGTAGAATCATACTGCAGTTCTTTCAAAGCTGATAACTGTATAAAAATCCCTTGTGTGACTAATTTGTAACTTCTCTGCATGCAGCGGTGTAGAAGACTGCATGAATCTTTACATTTAATGAGAGTCATATTGCACAATTATAAAAAAAAAAAAGAGCTCCAATAAAACTAAATATCTTATGGCCTGGCGAGATCGAATATCATTCCAATGATAATCATTAGCAACTTGGGCCTCATGTGAGTGTGGATGTAGTTACAATGCAATGCAAAGTAAACATCATTAGTCTCTGGTGAGAGAAACCAGTTCATATAGATTAAAAACATCCTTTGTGTGTGCACTTGGGTTTGTGTGGACATTAATGTATCTGTATCTGGTTATTAACCGATATAGATACCTGTTATCCCGTGCCAGTGCTGTGATGAGTTCTCCATGAAGCCCCTGGGGGGACAAAGCCACCACAAAAACTCTCAACAACTCAGAAAGCAAAACACATAAATAACAACAAGAATAATTACCATCCCCGTCAAATTCACACAGCAACCGCATCAAGCACAGCATGGAGACGTGGAATGTGGGGATCCTGGAGTAAATCAAAACCAACACTCTCTTTCCTGAGAAGGTCCAAGTGTCTTTTTTTATTTGCCCTCAAACCAATATAATTCATCAGCTGTATGGATGTTATTGTTGGCATGGGAAAAGGTTTAACATAGAAATATAGCAGACATAAATGCCCTTTGTATCACTGTATCCACCTAACATTTATGAGCAGAATTTTTGTTGAGCATTTCATAACAACTTTAAGCAGTTGCAGCCCTCGCATCCTCCTTACGTAAGCCACAAAGGGATAAAGCCTCTGCTCAGGATCCTACGCTCCAACCCCCTCCACACCTTCCCCTCCAACAAACACACACAAAGAATGCTGCCAGCTGTCAATCATTTTAACTGACCCGGCCTCTCATATCCCACAAACCCAATCATCAGTGATTGTCAGTCGACAGGTCTATAAAGCCTGGTGTTTACCCCGTCTAGACAGACTGGGGGGCTGGCAGACATGGGCATCTGAGCGGTATATTGCACCCAGTTTAACCACAGATGAAAGCACCACTGTCATTTAACACCATAAATCAGCCCCTCGCACATAAACGGCTTGTAAGGGTTGGGATGTTAAGAAACCAATTTGGAGCGTAATCTGAAAACAAAGTTTCAAAGCATAAAAAGCTCGGCGATGGAATTCACTTTTGATGGAGCGCATAAGCAAACTTGATTCCCGAGGCTATACCGCGCAGCAGTAAATCTTCAAGCTGAAGCGACAATATAGTTTCTGTGGTTCCCATACATACCATGTGTCCATGTGTGTTAGCATGTTGGGTTGTTTTTTCCAGCTTCATGGGTAAAGTGAGACAAGGCAGGATTGTCTCGGAGATGAAGATGAACTGAGATACTGTATTATTCTGTGCAGCTCCACACCAGCAAACATTGCTCTGAGGTTAACAGAGCTAAATTTTAACACAGTTATCTGGGCAAATAAGAATAGTTCTTGCTGTGGGTAAAACGCTCCTCTTTCCAAAAAACAAATATTATTTCCCCCCGTTAACTGGCCAAGCACTGACAGAGACATACTGTACTAGGCCTCTCCTCAGTGTTTCCAGCTGAAACCTCACTCAAACCTCAATTTAACATGGCTTGCAGTGATGCCTGGAAAAAATTATGCCACCACATATATTATCATATTAATTACCACAGTGTATTTTTGCTCACCAGTAGGAGAAAGAATCACAAAATAAAGAATCCCAAAAACGAAAATGCTGTCTGACCAGAAGAATTTGTTTACGCAGAAGATGTGAAAAAAAGGGGGAGAAACAGTGTTGAACAGTAGGAGAGAATTTTTCATGACACCACATTTAGCAAGACAGGCTTTTGAAAAAAAAAAAGACTAATTGCAACACCAAGTTTGAACATCTGTTTGAAGTTGCATTAACAGGCTGAGCTATTTTGGTGCTTCTCAAGAACACCAGACTTCTCATGCTAAACATGGAGCTGAGACTGTGTATTTAGGTTTCTGTAAATGTAGATATGGGTGCTGGGATGGGAAGTGAAATTCTACACAGCTCAGACAAGGCCGCTAAACAGTATGGCGACTGTTGCTGCGATGTGTACTGATAGCATCTTTCCCATCTACAGCCCCTAGACTGGAACCGGTGCCCTATCACTGGAAGGAAGTGGACCTGTTGCTGTTATGGGCGCAAAGACTTTGGGTGGTCCGCTATAGGACATGCAGTCACACTCACACACACACACGTGCAAGACAGCCAGGGCGAGACATGAGACAGCAGGCACGTGTTAATATTACGATTCAAAATACTGGATGTCAGCTCTTCAAACAACCACCTTCCTCTATGAAAGGACACACATTCTGCCTGCACTGCCTTCAGCACACTTTCATTTGCAAAATTAATCCCTGCAAAGTGTTTCTCCATGTAAACATTGCAAACCTTTAACAGTAAAAGCATCTACACAAGCCATCTTAATTAGTGATGACTGGTTTCACCATACAAACACTTAATAGTGTGAACACATGCATGAACATGGAGAGAGATACGCATCAGGCCTCTGCAGCAGTCTGTCAGTGGTTGATGTGAGCCAACGTTGGCAGAGATTCACCATGGCTGGAGTGCAACACAGACCTGCCCGAACAAAAACACGTTCAACCTCACCCAAGATAAGCGGAGAGGAGCTAATCTCTACACAAGAGAAACAAAGCTGAGCACATTAGTACGACAAATCTGAGACAACACCAAATTGCCGCTCAACAGGTCTCTGCTCAGCCTTTGGTTACTTTTCTCTTCAAGGCTTTGGCTCTAAAATCAGACTCATCAGAGGCCTGAGGAACCCTGTGTGCAATTCAATGATGCAGTCAAAGCTGTTTGGTTTTAGAGTTCACATTGCTCTGTTTAAAAAATACAATCTATCAGCACCCAGCAGAGTGAAACATTACTGTATCCTCTTACCAGGAGTGAAACTCTAGAGGTGGGAGGACTCAGGTCTCACACACACACACGCAGACAGGAAAACACTCAGCGACCCTCAGACAGACTGAAAGAGACATGCTCATATTGGCTTTAACAAACCATTACAGTAGCCCAGCTCCCATTTTGTCATGCCCACTCGCACGTGTAACACACACAAACACACATGCACATGGACAAAATAGTGGCAATCATTGGGTGGATGTCAGCTCCCAGACAGGAACTGCTCCGAGCATTTGCAACGGAGCTCATAAATCACCGCACACATTGGGGGTAATGATCCACTGAGAAAGAGAGGTGAAACTAAAACACAGTGCTCCTTTTTAAAGAGCATGCTGCAGCGTTCACAGCTCTGACTCCTGTCCGGCCCTGCTATCATTAACACCATGATCACTGTGCACAGCTCTGACAGGATCTAACACACAGGACAAAGGCTGTAACATTTGCCATGCTTGAGTGGTACTTTTTTTGCCCATTCCCGTTCATTTGCTATCTATTATTCAAATGTGACCTTTTAATATCACAGCTTTGGGCCAAATGATATAAGACTTTTCAGTGATATCTCTTACCTAAGCATTGCACTTATGAGTGTTAAAAGAATGATTGAAGCATTTCTCAGTCAAGTCCAGTTCAGGTCAATTAAAATCTTAATTTCAATCCAAACATTCAGCTTTATTAAAATATGAGGAAAATCTGAGAAACAAGTTTTGGCCCAAGTTTTTCAGAGGGGGGACAAACTTGAGTTGTGAGATGATGGTCAGAGGCAGAACATACATTCCGCACTGTAAATATGATCTGACACTGTCGTCAAAACAATCAAATAAAGGAAGAGTTTAAGTATCTGTAAGATTTCTCTTGTCTGGAAAATTTATTTCATTCTGTTCATTATTTAAGAAAAACTAATATAACATGCCATCGAAGAGACTTTAAGTACTTTCCATTATTTTATTAAGGACATTTCTCCAATAAATAACAGACTGGGATTCTAAAACGCATCAGACTTCATTTCAGGGAAAAACTTAATTTGAGAATATTTCCAGAGGACATGACTTTGCACAACTTTCCCCCCCTTTTTTTTAAAGAAAATCTTGATAACTAGTGAGGAAAATATGTTCTTTTCTCCTATTTTCTTCTTCTTTCTCTTGCTTTTTACTCAGTCGGACACTGTTGTTAATACTTTGCTCTGTCTAAAAGAGAGCCTGAAGCCTGAAGGAAGTAGATCCTGAAACTGATCTGAAACCTGGTGTTCATATTCCGTGGATTTCCCCCAAGTTCATTTTTATCAATTATGCATTTACCTGCAATCTGCAAGCTGTCAGAAGAGGGGCACATCCTACCTGGTAGCAATTTAGAGATTCAGATGATTAGCACACAAACAGCTCTTTAAGGGCTGATTATAAAATCGGATTCAAGGGTGCAATTCAACAAGGGATCAGTAACCCCTGACCACAAATCAGTGATTGTTTCCAAATGCTTCGAGAGCACTACACAATCAACACTTCATCAGTGTTTATAAAATGTACACCGGCTATAAACAGATAACATTACCTCAAGTGTATCATCATCATCTGAACCATTGCACCACCATTACTATACTATACCACTGCCCCCTAGTGGTCAGTCCACCGCAGCTGAAACCTCTGTACTGCTCTCCTGCAGTGGCTCCACATCTTCACAGTTCATACTGATTACAGTGCTCCAGAGGGCTGTGAGGCTGCGCTGACAGTGTGTGAAGCTGTATGCTGCTTAAGTCCAACAAGAGCTTCACCACAATCCCTGAGGCACATTCACAGTGACATGAATTTGACTTGTGCTGAAGCCTTCTCTAACCAAAAACATGAGCATTCAAGAGCAAAAGCAGAAACTTTTACAACCATGGTGCTCTGACAGTATTTCTGTGAAATGTTCAAGTCTGGAGAGAAAGAAATCTCTTAGTACTTTAAGATAAATTATGTCTCCATAACAGGCTGAAAATTCATCTTTCCAAGAAGACTCACATCAGCTTCTACCCAGTAAATCTTATATTCTCTTCTTACTCTGAACCTTCTCAAGATATATCCTCTCTTTTCCCTTAGTTAATGTACATCATGATCTTGAAATAAGATCTTACTGATCTTAAGTGTTTTTTTCTGTCCACAAACCCCACCCAGCTTAAATCAACATCAAATAACTTTTTGTTTTAGTAAAATCTATTTGATACAACTAAATGTGTGTAACATTTTCATCTATAAAATATTGTTTTAGAGGTGTTGTTTCCTGTGCATATATTAAGACATAAAGAATTGTATTCATTCAAACTGTGTGTTGCAGTGGTCAGCATTATGTACCTCATACAAATGTATTCTCTGTCTTGAAGGACATTAGTAGTAGATGATCTCATGTACTGGCTACTGATCTGAAGCTACTAACCTTTAAGGAGGAGAAGACCAAATGTTTGATGACGAGCATTAGTGACAGAATCTGTCACTTGTTAATAAAATAAAAAAAGCTAAATGGCCTTAAGTTATTCTTAGTGTTCCCCTTTGTCATTTGTTCATAAAATTACTTTGCCGATTTTAAGTGAAATTTAAGTGGATTGTCCAGGCTCTTTTTTCAGTTGGGAGTGCTGTAAATCCAAGTTGATGGTTCCTATCCTCTATGAAGCAGGGGTTATGGTAAGGGCATCAGAGTATTGATACTCAGACATTAACTAAGTGACTACGTGTTTTGCAGACACATCATTTGGTTGATAGCTTAAGGTTTTTTATGGTTTAATTTGTAAAGATGTTATTCATTGAATTGTAAAAGTCTAAAATGTCTTTAATATTTTATACATTTACAAAATTTCTTGTTTTTGCATCTTGACACACACTTGTCACTTATACTGAGACTTTTTTCTCTCCACTGGTGCCCTATACACACAACATATAGACACATATAACATAAAATGCTAAGGACATATACAGACATGCAATACAAAATAATTATTCATAACTACATGCTTAAATGATTGCACACCTACCTTTTGGGTATCTCTCTGAGTTATATCTCTGCTGCTTGGGCAAACTCTCCTATCAGGGACAAGAGCAGGAAAAAGAGAGACATTTTTATATACTCAGTGAATTACAGACCACTGACTTACTAAAGCACTTAGTGAGTTTATATGCAAAACAGAAACATATATACATCTGGATGAAAGGCAGCACAGAAAAACAACTGGATGGCACCAAGGAAATTACCAATAAAATCACTGAGAAGATTCCAGAGGAGCAATTCCCCAGATCCCAGATCCCAGTGTCTGTTTCTGCTTCATGAGAACCCTGACTAATAAACAAAAGGATTGCTTCAGTGCATATGCCTCTTGGCCACACTTCAAAGTGGCATGAAAAACATGGAATACAGTATCTACAGATTAGCAACAATGCAAAACAATACTAATCAGTCCAGAAAAAAAGGCAGCAAAACAGCCCACCCATTCACTGCAGCTGTAGGACAAACACTGGAATACTATCAAACACTGGATTCAATGTCAAGTCACATGTGTGAGCATGCAACAGCAAAAGATCCGAATGTTTATGAATGATACATACAGGAATGGAAACAGCACTGTGTCCATCAAAGAGCTCCACGAGGTTAGAAGGAGCCAGTGTAAACATGACTGACAGACTCTACTCCACTCTGTGACATTAAGATTACTTTTGCAAAAACCTCACACTACAGGATCATTTGGGCAGATAATCTGTTCCAACCAGCCTCAAATCTGGAAAGCCCCCGCAAATATCAGAAGGGGAAAACAGAACCCAATATCCAGTGCCCAATTATCCGTTGGTGTGGGCCAGTTTCAGAAGGGCTCAAAACACTCTTTCATTTATTCACGCATTTACTTCAAGACACTAACTGACAACAAAACAGAAAAATATTTGGCAAGAGTTAGATGTTGGGGGGGGGGTGGGTGGGGGGGGGTGGTGTGGGGTGGTGGGGGGGGGTGGGTGGGGGGGGGGGGGGGTTGGGGTGGTTTGTT
>JAQMCX010000050.1:10806295-10847663 GCA_029814765.1 Acanthurus leucopareius
CTACCCCCTCCCCAAAGAAAAGAAAAGAAAAGAAAAGAAAAGAAAAGTAAAAAGAAAGACAGAAAGAAAGAAAGAAAGAAAGAAAGAAAGAAAGAAAGAAAGAAAACAGAAGATTCTGGAATTTGGACACTTGCAAGGAAAGGACAGACAACCATATCAATTCTGCTGTCTCCACAGGCTAAACAGCACACTTGGAGTATTGAAGCTGCTGCTCTGCTTTACCTCCCACTCACACTGCGTCTCCCCAGGAGGATAGATGCAGTATGAGCAGGGGGTAAAAGCAGAGTTGCTTGTAAGAGCATGCAAGCTGTCTTGAATCAGTCATGAGGTTGAGAAACACAACAAGTAAGCCATCCTTCTAGCCTCCAGCAAAGAGGGGCGAGCACAGTTTGCACTTGGCTGCAGGAAAGAGGTGTGGAGACGGCTCGTGAGAGTGGTGCCGATGAGTTGACTGGCACAGCTAGCGCTCATTTGCAAATTATAATATACAGGAGCGTGTTCGACCTCAGATGACTGCTGCACACCAAGGACAGACAGTTCTTTTAACTCGTCAGATTTTATTGTACTAATCGACCAGAAATATTGTATGTGAACTGTGTTATGGGACTTAAATGGACTAGACCGCAGGTGCCCACGTAGCAGGTGACCAGAGGTACACAGTGAAAGAGCTGTATATTTATGATAAAGTGTGTGTAAGTAGTGGGCACAGTAAGAGGATGTTGTTTTGTGCTGCAGGAACTCACAGTGACAGCGAGACCTGCTGCAGTGATGTATTAGTGGAAACGCTGACAGCGACTCATATTACAGAACAGCTAGGCACCGTCTTAATTCCAACTGAACTCAGCCCAGCTGGATGCTGACAATTTGTGATTTATCTCTGGTTGGGTTTGATAAAAGAGCCAAAACTCCAACTCTGAAAGAAAAATACTTAACATTCACCATTAAAAGGGATTTTCAACGGTTAATCTGTATCAAAATCGATTGACACAGTGATGGGGCTTATGGAACTGATTTTTTTTTTTTTTCCACAAATGACTTTGGTGCACTGGATTCAATACTAGAGGAATTATCATCTGAAGCCCATTTCTGATTTCTGATGTGTGATGGTTAGTTTTCTGGAGCCACTTGAACATTAAACCACCTAAAAATAGCTAACTGAGTCCTCTCTCATTCCTAGTAGACGAGTTTGCCTGTTTGTTTGTTTGTTTGCTTGTTTGTATTTTTCTGGTGTGTAACACCAGGAAAAACAGTGAACAGTGGAAAGAAGAATAGTAGCCAGTATAAAAAGTAAAAGCAGTTACTTTTTTGTATCTTTTACTTCAGTCTCTCTCTCTAACAACTTGGCTGAATGATGTTCGAGTGCAGCTTGATTGTGATGGATGGGTTATGAAATCTGTTGTTGTAAATTGCAGCGTCTCTCACAGTGCATGTTACCTATCACCTGTTTTCCTCGTCCCCTAAAATAAGAAAAAGCTCTGCTCAGTGCTGTTCTGCCAGTGTTGCATCTTACAAAGAAGAAGAGAAATGCCATTCCGCATTGTTGAACTGTTCAAAGAAATAAATATGGTTCATATTCAACCCGTATCATAACAAGGCATCTCACAAGGGGCGTTCTCCTGGGTGTCATGTTTACATCACTGCCAATCAGAGCTGGAGCCTAAATCATTTAGCAGGAGAATGAATACTGACTGTATTCATTCCCAATAAAAAAGAAAAATAAATAAATGAAAAGCCAGGTATTACAGAGTGTTTGTGGGTTTTTTTTCCAGTGTGAAAGGGATATAACAGAGGGATATGCTCTGTTGGCTGACCAATTTCAAGATATCTGATCAAAGAAATAAAGACACTACCTAATCAACCTAATGCTTATGCTTATAGGTGAACTCTCGGTTTCTTTAGTTCTCTGCCAATCCGGAGGAGGGCTACATTGGTAGAATTCAACATCCACATATGGAAGACATTGTGGGCAATTACAGTACAGTAGTTGAGACACTTATACAAGCTATGCAATATGTACACAGAAAAAGCCACAGAATCTAGATCCAAAAGAGGACGGGGGGTGAATGAATGCTGGCAAACGAGGGTTAGGGTGAAACATGCTCCTCTGCACCGATAGCCAGGACTCATTAGTCTGGGAGAGGAATAAAATAGATCAATAACAGATGGAACTGAGGATGCAGCAGCGATCCCAGAGACTTGTTGCTAGAGACTACAGGACTGATAGGAATTTCACCTATGTGTGTGTGTGTGGTGGACAGGAAGTGTCACAGGTAAATGGTTATTTGCATCTAAAGTGTTGTATTTTTAGTAAACGCACTGTCATATGTGATCTTAATCAGATTGTCTCCAACATGTTTGAGCCCTGGAACAAACAATTGCTGTTTGTTTATAACCAAGGCGGTCTTGCCGTCTAAATATTCATAGAGGCAAATGGGTCCCCCCCTCACAAAATGAAGGCTTTCCAGTCAGACCCCCAAGCAACACTTATCGAATTTAAATTCAAAATGACAAGACAACTGCACACGCCACAGCACAAACACTATTGTTCATGGACTGGGTTCTGAAAAAGCATTTTCTTGTTTCATGCACATGGTTTGAATCAATAAGGATTGGCTGTGCTCAGTGTATAGTAGTGGAAAGCTGTTATTTTCAAAGGCCCACGGGCCTCCTTTTTCAGTTCATGAACACAATGTAACTTTCCCGGACCAAACACAGGGATGCATCTCCTGAACACACAGGATGGACTGGACTCAGCACAAGCACTGGCTCCACACGAGGATGCACCGCAGCTCTCTCGCACTCTGCCAATGCAAAATGGGGACACATGGGAACCAAGGAACTGCTGCCAAAGCTTGCGTAACACTCAGTTCTTATCAAATTATTATGAAGATCACTCTCACGTCACTATGACCTGTGGAGAGAGAGAAAAAAAATTTCTCACCCAAGAAACCAAATACCTCTTGTCTCCTTCACTCATTTTGGGTGACGGTTTTCACACAGTTGTCTCTGTGATTGCAGAGTATTGTTATCTGAGAATTGAGTTGTTTACAGAGTGGAAAGTTCACAGTGTAAATTCTTCAGGAGTGAAACCAAGAATATATACGATGTTCTCAGGGTTACCTATGTAACCTTACAAAATAGCAACAGGCAAAAACAAACAATCTGCGCCAACAACTGTTCTGAATTATGAAGAAAAAAAAAAAAGAAAAGCACTGATTGTGGATTATGACTTGGGTATGCTATGGTTTTTTGCACCTCTCCTGCACTTACCATCAACCCGTGGAAAATTGCATCTAAATGGTAAACAAAAAGAAAACGTCCAACTGGCTCAGAGGCCTGACTCAGAACAGCGAGCACTATTTAAACAATAATCCTGATCCAAGAAAAAAAAAAGAAAAAAGGATGCCACAACTAAAAATATCATGATTCAACGTGATCCTCTTCTCCTTCTCCTCTACAGCTTGGGGTCTCCTTCACCACTGACGCCTCTGGCTTCCCACCACCGCTAGGACAGCTAGCCAGAAAGACGAGCCAAATAAATTGCCACAGCTCATCTGTCATTTGATCATACTGCAAGCCCTTTTCAGTGGAAAAAGAGCGGTGAGACTGTTTTTGTGTGTTCCTGAACGCCCACAGATGTTTTCCCCATCTCTGCTTTGCTTTCTCGACACAGATCATTTGGGCAGATGCGCACTCCACCTGGGGTAAAACTGACAACCAAACTCCCCTGCGCTTGTTATGGATGTATGAAACATATCCTGCCTTTAAGAACTGTCAGGTGAAGGACTTTGCTAAATTGACTGGAACGACGTCATGCCAATAAACACACCCTGATCTCCGGATAATCTCCCTTTCCCAGAGGCTAGGCATAAGTATATAGACAGAGTTAACTGGAAACACACATAGTTGCAGTACCTTTAGTGTGTATGCAGTAAGATGTTTACACAAACATGTGGTGAGCCAGCTAGAAGCATCTGTTCTATGTATTTCCATGACCCAAATTTCTTTCATCAGCACCGAGCAAGCCCAAGGACATGTCTGCCCAAATCCATTCTTTCCTCAATCTGCCCTGCATGCCCCTCTAGCCTCCCTTACAACCCTCATATTATCCCTTCCACCCACCTTCGCCCCCACCTCTTATAAAGCAGACTTCTGTGTCTCTGTCACTGATGCATCCAAGGGGACTCCATGACTGTCTAAGCCCATTATAAGGGCTCCTGAACACCCCCTCCACACACACGCACATATACACACCCGCCCTGTGTGGGCCTATGGAGCCTGGGGCCTGACATGTGGAAGCAATCACAGCAGGAAAAGATGAAATGATATATAGAACTAATAGAGAGATGGATCAGTAATGACCAAGTTCTGATGTCTAATCAAAATACATTCACTCAGCACATGCAGTGACTTCATAGGTCTGCTTCTATGTTTCAGAGTGGAGGCCCTGGTCAGTAATGACCCAGATCAGATATCTTTGCATACTGCATAGATGCAAGCGCCTCCATTATTAATATTTGCCAAAACTCCTGTTCATACAGAAACTGTCAACACTACAATGTTGCCGTCCTGCTCGGCCCTGAGGAGTTAAACAGGAAAAACTGGAATAAGATGTACAAATATCAAACATTTCCCTTTTCTATGAACTAAATGAGTCTTATTACTGAAGCAGTTCTCAGTTGAATCACAATTTGTGAACAACGATGAGAAGCCAGCTCTCATGTCTGGCATACTCTTTAGAATAAATCTTTGGTAAGAGTTGTGTTCAGCTGAGTCAAATGCTCAAATTACAGATCATTATGCTGCGGTACACAGGGTTGGGTTGTGATAGCTGGTTCCATTTTTGATTTTTAAGCTGTGTGTCAAACAAATCTTTATCTTCTCACTCTTTTTTATTAGGGAAAGAGCTTTGCACCACATTCACACAGTTCACTCAAATAGCAAATGTTACTTGTTTGGAAATCCACTGGAATTTGGGGGGTTTTTTTAGCCTTCAAACTGAATACTAGTTCTATGTCACTTTCTTGTGACAAGATGGGAATATCAATAAATCTGTCATGTCTGTTGGATCAATAAGACACTCCAGCCAGCCGGTGGTTCACTTAGTTTAGCACTTTAGACTGGAAACAGACAAGACAAATCTGAGCTACTAGCCTCCTGTTTTCAGTCTTTATGCTAAGATAAACTAACCAACAGCTAGCTGTAGCTTTGCATTTCAGTGGTTGATATGAAAATTGTATCAGTCTTCTCATCTTACAGTTGGCAAGCAACATTTCAAAAAATGCTTGACTGTTTCTTTATATCTAAATAAAAACATGACATTGATTAGTAATTTGCTTCCAGCAAGCAAAATTATCAATGGATTGGGATTAGATAGATTAGATAGGATGCCATTAAACCACAAATCTAGATGTAAATAATGTCTTTCAAGCCGTAAAGTTCAAAGAGATTTGTTACAGTTGCCTCTGTTATAACCAGTCTGATATCAATGACAGTTTCTAGAATCTTTTCATCCAAAGAAATAGGTGAATAAAATGTCTGTTTGCATCAACTATCAAGCCATATCTGCACTAAGAGTACTAGCCTATTGGATCTCAGTGAAAACCAGAAATGCATAAACCCACAATGTTCAGATATTACCAGATATAGATGTTCATCAGAACACACAATCTGGCTAATCTTCAAACAATCATTATTATCCTTCAGGTACAAGTATGTGCACAGCTACTTCCATCATGGTATACTTTTCTAGTGATTTATAGTAATTTATAAGCATTTTTTGTACAAACTGCTGTAAAATGATTACTAAAGGAATCTTAAATATAGTTCAGAAGCAGCAGTTTGGCTTCTTACTGGTTTTAACTTTTTTGATGTTGCATCAACCCTGTTCTGGTTTCTCTCCATTAGCTTCCTGTTATTTTCAACCACAAGCAACCAAGGCAATCGATGGACGTGTTGGAATATCAAAAATAACACTGGTAACAAACCACTGCTCTCTGCCTCACAAATAATTACAAAACATGACAGACTGTGAATAAACAATTTGTTGGAGGAGTAGAGAACACTACTTTGAAGCAACTGCCTCTCCTAGCTGAGCAGTTTTAAAGAAAAACCTGATCTCATAAGAGTTAGAACAGGTTAAAAATGATAAAATACAACAATTTATAAAATGCCCTCTGTGTCTGAACTATACCAACTACATGATGTTCTTTAACAGGTTTACCTAATTTTTTTACTTAAGTCTTGCCATCTTTGGCAAGAAGGTATCTGCACATGAGTTTGTCTGTAACTGTGTAGCTCAAAACCAGTGGGGGCTCCTGGAAACAGAGCAGAGGGCAGGAACATTCCTCAGATTATCCATTTTATTTACAATATGTTGAAACAATATGTTTAAAATATTGGATGTGGTTGTTTTATCTAGCGGTAAGAATAACTCTGTATGTTATGTTATATTGTAAATCTTCATTTTATATACTTGGTTTTAATCATAAAGGACCCCAAGTTATCCACAACCACAGTTTATATATTGCCTCATCTGTGTTTGATTGCACAGAGACACATCCATCAAAACTACTCTGGTTTGTTGTTCAGTTTTGTATTTTTTTTTTTTATCTTAAATGGATGTTCCCATAAAGTTTTTCTGAAGTATATATTCACTTTATCTCCCTATACATGCAACAGCACTATGTAAGTTTACACCCATAGTCATGAACTAAATTCCAGGCTTTGTTCCCATCAGCATAAACTGAGCATCTCTCCCTCCAGTACTTAATGTACATTACAAGATTTTGCAGTAATTCGTTTTTCTTTGTTTTGATCTATTGTTGTTTTAATGGAAATCATCTGCATTCAGCCAGTTATGCACACGATTAAAATATCAATACACCAGATCAGACAAAAGAACGCTTCTGACCTCTTGGGGTCCTCACTTCACCTCTGGACAAAGGCTAACTAGGTCCACACTGCAATACAGGAGCTGCGCTGCTCCTTATGTGGCCATTTATCTTGAGTTTGGCTCATGTACTGAATATTTAGTTTTTGCTGGAACATATAGCTTCAACCTTAGTCTTTTAGTACAAAATCATGCTATGACAGCCCAGCCATAATGTGCACAGGCCTATTTAAAATCCTTTTACATGGTTCTCATATAAAAATCAGTCAGCTGGAGACATGTCTGTAACCAACCCAAAAAGATAACTAATTAGCCTAGCTGCCCTCCACCAGCTGAGTCAAGTGATGATTGTCATTGCAGGCAAGAAAATCAATGCTCTGTGGTTAAAAACAAAGAGGTCTGCGTTTGTTTAATTCTTACGAAAGTAAATATGCTTCTGTCAACTTAAGTTCATATGTTATAACGGTTATCAGTTCAAGCAAACAGTCAGGCTCCAAAGATCATGTGCTCATGCTGAGCTCTAAAGCCTAGGATTCCTTGTCTTTTCCTTTTTTCCCAAAAATGCACTACTTTCATCACAGAAACAAATTATGTAAAATTACACAGACGAGTAATATAGACAGCCCATGCCTCGAACACACGCACACACAGCTCAAACGCACATTCTCTGGAAGCCAATGTCATGTTTCTGTCAATGTATCTTCAGGTAGCAGTCTCTGCATCATAAACTAGGAATTTATCTGAGCCAAAAGACAAAGAGAGAGTCAGCTCAGTAATCTTTTCTCCTCATTCATCTCCCACATACATTTGGTATCTGCTCTTCAACAGAAGCTGATCCTCACACAACATCAATAAAGGCTTTGAGTCTCTATTTTTTATAAGAGAGCTCAGAAGTTACAAGTTAAATGACTAATTTGCCACTTTTAAATTCTTTTTAAGCCTTAAGATAAATCTATCATGACTTTAGTGGTATTTTGTACACCACTTCAGGTTTTGTGCATGTGTGTACTGTCAGCAATGAGCAATGAGAGATAGAACGTGCTGTATGTGGTGCAAGCAAGAGGGTTAATAAAAATATTAGTCAAATAAATTAGATTTAATTGAGAAGATCTCTAATAGATGTAATATGACTGAAACTTTTCTAGAATTCTACATATAATAGAAATACATCTTTGACACTATCATTAAAAATTATTATCTTGTATTGTTGCTAGATAGAACTGGTACACAGGTTTAACAGGTGAACTACAACCCACAAATACATGAATAAGAAGAATGGTAGTGGAAAAAAAATGTACCGGTGGGCAATTCTAAAGGTTTGTCAAGTTAATAAAGAAGACAATGCTACTAATGTTTCTAAAAAATCAGGAAATATACACGGCTGGCTCTCAAACTTGGTTAGAAAATAAAACACACAGAAACAGGAAATCTTTAATGGGACCTCTAATAATGTGTGTGTGTGTGTGTTTGTTTTGTAACCAAACTCCTGTACCAGATCATGTGATGGAGAAGAGCTGAACCAGATGGCTCTCTTTTAAACCCCCACCCACATGCGCACACACACAGACACACACACAACAGCAACAACAAAAGCACCTTTGGTATCACTTCAGACATTTGCCACAGAGCTCTAACACTGCAGTTTTACATAAACATACTTATATTTTAATAATCAAGTCAAATGTATTCTCTCAAAAATGCAGGCATAAAAAAGCAGACTGTAGCCAGTCCACACGGTCTTTCTGCCAGACTTTATAAATAAATGAATCATAATCATAAATCTATGTTTATTTCTCACTGATGTTCAACTCCCCTCTGCCCTTACAACAAACTTGCTGACTCTAATGTTTTGTTTGGTTTTGTGAGTTCATTCAGTGCAAAAATCTGGAGATTTGTTAATCTTTCAAGTTTACACCGTAATACTCTTTTGGACTTTTGAGGGCCTCTGCCAGCAACACTCACTTCATCATGTAACTTAGCAGTGACAAAACAGGCACTGGGTGTTTCCTGATCATGTCTCTCACTCTCTAATTGCGCTTAACTACTACTGAGCCAAGATGCCATCGAATTAAACAACATTCACCTCATTTTCCTGAGCTGAGTATGGCTGAGCTAAGTGGTGCAGGCAGGGCAGATCCTTGAAATGAAAAGGTTCTTGTTCAGTGCTGATTGCAAAGATAATTGTCATAGTTGGAAGGCAATGAAGCCCCCCCTGCCTTTTCTCCACGGTCCTTCTGAACTCCCCTTCCTTCAGTTGCATCACAACCACAGCACAACCCTGAACCACTGTCTATCTTACAGAACGGGTCCCCGATTAGACCTGAACATCAACAGCTGAGCCAAAAGAGCCGAGCTGAGAGGTTCACATCACATCCTCCTCCCTGTGCTTCCTGTGTTTTACAGTGCATGTGCTTTCTTTCTGTTTGAAAGATTTAATAATGATATGTCTCAAGTTTTCTTGTTTCTTGGTTTTGCCAAGCACTTTCTGGAGGTCATTAATGAAATCAGATAATGACACAACTGGACAGGCTGCCAAAGATGTAACAAAGAGCTGGGACAGACCGTATGTGTTGGGCATGACCTATAATTAATTAAACCCATTTTTGTGACTATGACCTAACAGTAATTACCTTAAACAAATTCATATAGAGAAATCTTCATTTTACTTCACATTACCTTCACCTAGTTTAGAAAACTTTTAGATTTTATGTCCAGTTCTGTGGGTCTTTGCCAAGAGAAATCACTTGGGTGTGGGTGATTTTTCTCAAATAGATAGAGGAAGAAAAACATCATAATTAGCTTGAGCAATGTGAGTAACTAAAGCTGGGCTGATCAAAACCTTCATCAACAGAAAATCCAAAGGGAGAACTTGGGGCTGATGCTAAATGAAATGATCCCTGTAAACTGTGAGCCAAAACACGGCAGCAGTTAGTGCTATTTATCATTGATTTTGCGCACACATTATAGACAATAATTCAAATGACATGAGAGATGTTATTACTATAAAAGTGCTTGAAGAGGTACTCAAATCAATGTATCATCTCCAGCCATCCAGAGAAAAAGAGAAAGCTAAATAGCAACCACATAAAGTTCAAAAATAAAACAGCTCCCATGACATTTTTCAAACACAGCTCATATATACATCACCATAAATGTTTTATGTGTTTCCAGACAGCAGGAAATACCACAGCCACACCATCTAGGTGTTCTGTATTTTGAGCTCCTCGGCTACAGCTACCACTTACATCCAGTCCAATTAACACCTGCACCATACACGCATAACTGTTACCAATTACACAGTCAATATAACATTTGTTTGCAAATATCTGATATCATCATAGAATATATCATGAATGTTTATTTGACCAAACTGAATTAACCAAACGTCAAAACTTTTTGCACTACAGACAGATTTTTGTGACGTGGTGTGTTATTGAAAGAGCCACTGAAATATCAGTAAAATTGGCTTTCAGTGTGTTCTTTTAATGTCATAGAGCAGCGGTGACTTTAAAAAAAATAGCTCTCTCTGTTTTCAAAAGCAAACTGAACTGCATAACATACTCTAAGCAAAGATGCTCTTTTACAAATGATGATGCAATACGATCTGCACAAATGGTATAAGAGCTAACACTCACTGTCCGTGTACTGGAACCTTTATCTCTCTACTTAATCAGAGACTTGAATCTTTGTCTGAGTCTTCCAACCTTTTTTGGAAATGTTGTGAACATCAGATGTCCCAGTAGCAAATATTAGCTGATTTATTACCTAGATAACTTATTCCTGTAATTACAGTCTATTACTGCACAAGGCATAGACAGTCTCAACACTAATGCATGACTTGGTTTAATCACCTTACATTGCTGCTCGTTTTTATCTGCTTGCTTAATATCAGATATCAACCCAGTGTAAGATCATATCGTCAAAAGATATTCTTTTTTTCACTACTAAAACAAAAACATGAGTTTTATTCCAGTTAAAATTTTTATATCTTTTTTAACGGTTTCATGTAGAACTCCCTTCTAATCTCTGTTTATCCATTTGGAAGAAACGTCGACCGCACTGCAATGAAATCAGCCATGTTTCAGCTCCAACCGAGAAAACTTATCTGTGTTGCCAGATCTCATGACAGTGTGTTGCTAAGACAAACACAGGTCTCGAGCGAAGTTAATTTTCTTCTGATTGGTCTGTCTGAAAAATACCCCTTTAGTGTCAGAAAGTTCAGAAGATATGAGGCTGTGAAAAATAGGTTCATTATTTACTTTGGTGAGTATGAGGCAAAGGAATCAGTTGGATTCTGTGCTCATGAACCACTGGAATGAACAGAGTGAGGACCTGCAGCTTGTCTCCTAAAGGGGCATGTCAGTGATGAAACCAACATGAGAGACACAGGAAATGACTGTAAAAGGGGCATCTCCTTTCAGTAATGTCTCAACTTTAGTTTGGACAGACAAAGAGAAATGTGCTATCCCTGGAACCATAAAAGAATTAAGGAGAAATAGATACAAAGTTTCCTGTGAAAGTTGCTCATGCTAATTGCTCAGGCGCATGAACTCAAAAAATAAAAAGGTTTGATGTCTGAGTACAAAAATATGCAAATCTTTCACAAAAACCTCCACATAATAAAACCCAAGCCTGCACACTACATATTTTCACTTCCACACATTGAACAAGCTTCTGGTCTAACTCTCTGCTAGCTTGAATGTGGATAATTTTGTTTATTTTGCGACTCTTTTAGACTTTCCAAATGTTATCAGACTGAACAGATTAAATCCTGATGGTGAAAATTTTAATGGCAGTAGTGCCCCTCAAAAATTTTGTACATCACCTTACAGTTATATCTTTGATAATATAAGCTTATGGGAAAAACTCTTTTTGGCCCCTGTTCATTATGGGACATGTAGTTATACTGTTTGGCCACTATGTCAACTGGCTTTACAGACATTCCTGTGTTTTTGCCAGGAAAGTCAGGCTACAACAGCCATGATGCACAATCTCTTAAAGACACACTGTTAATCAAGAGCCACAAGTGGACATTTACTGCTGTCAAAGGTTAAAATGTACAGTTTGACCCCATTTTCTCAAAAAAAAAATTCAAAAAAGATATGTTGCATCAGATCAATGCAAAATATGAAAATTATAACCAGGCTTCTTTCTTGTGATACTGCTCTTTTGTATCTGTTTTATCTGTCACCCTTACATGACCTTGCATCTCTGCTCTTATTTTCCAATCACATGATGAGGAACAACTGATTTATAAAGAAGCTCCCCAAAAGATTTCTGTAACAATTCAAAAACGACACTGTCAATTAATCATGTCAATGATGGAACCAAGGGAAATTTAATACCCCTCAATGGATATATAAATTACTTTTCAGTTGTTATTTACAATTTTGACTTGGTGACAGTTAATATCTAACTTACTATCTAACTTAGCTTGGAACTGCACTGGTCAGTTTTCTGTTAGGAAAATATGTTTTTGCCAAGCTTGTCAGCCTGCAAGTTATCACCTGCCATTATTAGTACACTTGCATGTATACAAGCTGCTGGATCACAATTCAAACCAGCAAAACAGGAAATCAAGTTGCATCTAGGGCTGTCTTCCTCCTCCCCTCTATCATTTTTGTTTAATCCTTTCACCCCAATAAAATCTGACTCAATCCATCTTCCATCCAAAGATCTCCCTGTTCAATCCCCAGACCACTGCAATGTCAGGAAATTGTCTTTATCTCCTCATAACAATTTACTTGAGTCATACACTCTGAATCAGTCCAATCATGTTGATCTCTTCATGTCTTGGCTTTCTCTAGATGTGAAAACCGTTATCTCCCTATGCTGCTGTCATTTATCTAGCCTGTCCAGCCAGGGGCATGTTTAAAGACAGAACAAGGCTCTTTATTCTCTTGTCCTCTGGTGTCCTCAGTGGCAGGATGTTTCACGCACACTGGGATTAGGTGAGCCAGCAGACAGCTTGGTCTGAGATACCAAAGCAGCAAAGGAGCCTTTTACTGTGTATTAACACACCTATAAGAGGCAGGAAGTCACTCTTCCATCCCTCCACCCACCCCCCAACACAAAACACAAACACAACCACACACACACTGACTGACGCTGTGGAATATGGACATGTTAATGTTTGAATATAACCAGAGAAAGTGGGATACTGCGTCAGATACTGGTCTTCAACAGATCCAGAAAAGCCTGAGTCCCTGTTTTCTTGGGCTGACCTCTTGGTACAGTTGAACCGGAGGAAAACATGTTTTGAGATATCACCCAGTTATGGCTCCAGACAAAGCCTTGTACTGCATGCCACATCTGGCCTAATCATATTTATAACCATAACAAGATAAGACGAGGTAAATCAAACACAGCCTCTCTCAGAGTACTTACACTTGTGCTCAGTGAAAGGCAAATTGGAGTTTCCTTTCATCACGTGAGTGCTCTCTGGCGTTAACAAACAAGCACTCGTTCTCCCATGGAATCAGAGTCGGCCTCGGTCCAAACTGGATGACCTCTCTCAGTCCCTAATGTCTCTGAAAACAAAGGTCCATTCTGGCATGTTATAACTCACAAAGTGTGAACAAAAAACACTGCAAGATGTCATTTGCGTGACCTATATAGTGACAACATGTCTCTCAAACTGATGTTATCCTTGTGCCGATGCATATTTACACAGACATTATCAATCTGGATTTTTCAGTGAGTTGCCATCTGCCATTTGCCAAAAAGAATTCCACGATAAGGAAAGAGAAATAACAGAAATGAGAGATGCACATTGTCAGGTACTTTGTTCCACGTATTGACAACCAGGTCAGCGCACTTGCTGCAAATGTTAATATTTATCATTGTAGTGTATGAAAGTCTGCCCAGGAATCTAGTTATAGATACAGAAGCAGTCTTGATTCTATTATAACTTATCTCCAGTGCTAATAAAATATGTTACAGCCACTTCTTCGACAGCCAACACTGCTCATTTCATAAATACATCTGTTTCAGTCGCATGGTATCTGCAAGAAAGAAGTGATGTTTATAGCGCTGTCACTCATAGAACAAGCACAGCCTTCTAGTTATCCAAGACTTAATTCCTCACAACCCACCCACATCATCACCACAACACACACACTAAACACTGATTGTATCTTCTTCAAATATGTCATTTCATGTCTAGTAGCTGTAACCAATAGGCTTTCCACAGGGGGATGATTCCAAATGATGGTCTCCTGCAGGGAGGTGTTAAGCAATAGACAAAAGAAGGATATTATCAATATTGAATGTTTAATTTTTCTGCCTATAACTCAGTACCTATAGGACAAAACATTTGATCAAGAGGGCCAAATTATGTTTTGTTTTGTTTTTTTGAATTTTCACAGGCTTCTCTCTAAATAATTTCACTGTCAGGGTTCCTTGGCATGATGTCCTTGACTTGCTTCATCCTTTAAGATGTTTGGTAAGCTGCTAGTTGTGGCACACTTTGGGTACAGTGCAGTGAGGCGTTTATCACAGGCTGTGCACTGAGCTGGATCGCTCTGAGAGTTAATACAAACGGTCAAATACAACAGAGAGAGCAGCAGAGAAGCAGGTTGGACAAAGAACCTCGTGTGCCCGTCAAAAGTAGTCATCCCCTTCTAACGTCATCACGCCCCAAGTTCACCCTCACTTCTTCATGCAACGTAATGCGCATTTCAATTAAGCGTGCAAAAGGACGGTGAACGTCCAGCTTACCTTCGGTGTTAGAAGTCAGATGCATTCATTCGAAGGTCGGCGCTGTCAGCGTGTGCAGTTTTACACAAACTCTTTGACCAGGAAGCATTTAGTAACCGCTGGCTGGATGAGTTTGTAACCCTCCTCTCTCTCACATCTGGTCCCTGAACCGCGGGAGTACCTCCCATCCACGCAGCTTCTTTAGCTAAACTCTGCGCATCCGCATCCCACACTTTTTACTAGTTTTTAGGAGTCGAGGGGATTCTGCTGGTTCTTAGTGAATTATGGTTCGTATCTCTGAAGCATTTAGTTAAAAGGAGAACGGGATGGATTGAGCCATTCTTCTGCTCTTCTGTTTCCAGGTGACATAATCACCAACAATCAGCACGTGCAGTGCTCTTAAGCCTCGTGCTAGATGATGAAGAGATAAGTAACGTCAAGGTTAATAAAAATGATAGGAGTACCCATGAGGATAGAAATTATAATGCTGCATTCACACAAATATGCAGGATGCTTGCCACTGCGAGAAAAAAATGTTTTGTTTTGGGTTTTTTTGAGGGGGTGGGGGTGGGGGTAATTAATCAGAGCGATAGCAAAATTACATATAATGTCCCTCTCATGCATCAATGCATCGCCTGGTCAGGTTTAGTGTTCAGCAACAAGTTAAGATTACGGACGTTAAGTAGCCTGCAAAGTTTTTAAAGCTGCCCAGTTAGCCTACTCTCACTTTAAATCACTTATTTAAGCTTATTAAAAGACACTGTTCAGTCTCATACTCCTCTATAGTACATATCTACATCTGTGTGGACTCCCACTACAGCACCAACTGACTCAGGATGAGGTGATCGCCCCTGGCCCTATGTCTGCACAACTAAAAAAAATCCCTCATGGATGCCTCTGCAGTAGAAAAAAATGTAATAATCTCTAATGGTTTTTGGCAATGGTGCCCTTCGAGTTGAGAAGACAAAACAGGGTGCCCTCTTTGGGGCCAGGCCAGTGTAGAGAACTTAATGTGCCTTCTATGGCCCCATTCCAGCAGAGAAAACAACAGCCTGATAAAGTGCCCTGTAGTGCAGGAGATCTTGAAGGGGGCTCCGGGCACTCGACTCCATGAGTAAAATAGTGACAAAATGTAAGACTATTTTGGTCATAAGTGTCAGATGCTTTCTGTAGTAATACACCTAAAAGCAAATTCTAATCAGAAAACATAACAATCTGAAATATATGCTGCCCTACATTATAGAAATATAATTAGCCTTTGTGTCTCCAATTGCTTTAAAAGTTAATAGTACCCTGTTTTTTTATTTATTCAAAAGCTGTAGCTATTATACTTTTAATCAGTCACATAAAAAAATCACACACCTTTGTTGTACTGTATGATGCAAAAAGTGATACTCTCACAAAGTTTCACTTGAATACATATAATCATGAACTTGAATAAATACAAAATACAATACAGTGTGATTTGACAAATCCAGCTCCTACATATAAAGCATAAATCTTTGATAACAGTATTGCAGTTCACCTACAACGTTGCTCAGTTGAGAAGGGAGTTCCATAAAAATAGCTACACTGAAGTTATGTCTCCCTGATTTCTAGATTTGGAAGGAACACATCTTCAGAGTAATATAAAAACATATCGCCAAAGTATTTTTAGAATAATGAATCCTGATATGGGATAAACGCTTCCATCTATGTGGAAATATTAGAAGATGCCTGTAGTTTTTTTAGATCAGTGGATGTTTTCTTCCTTTCATTCTTGAGAGGTCTGCCTCGATCATACTCCTTCACCATCTATAATATTATTTGTACTGCTGATATCAAGATATTAGCTGAAAAAAGATATTAACTAAAAAAAAAATTAAGAATTATTTCACAAGGGTTGTTAAAAGAAATAAACAGGAAATTATCCTAGCATGTCACATTGAAAGAAACAACAACAACAAAAGGATGATCAAGAGAGATCTTGTAGACGGGATTTTGACTTTTATATGGCAACCAAAATGGCACTTACTGAGCTTGCTGCCATTCAAAATTAGAGTCAGTCATCCGTGGAGAGTCTCTATAATTAAATGTCCATAAATAATAGATACTTTGTCCTCAACCTTCCTGTAACAGGAAACACAATCAAAGGACAGAGATGTCTCTATAGGCAAAGTTTGCAGGCCTTGCTGGTGACCTTCTGGAATATTCAGCAAGTGAGAAAGTAAATGAACCGTGACGCTGTTACTCTGGCGTAATCTGTCCATTCACATGAGACAGATAAATCTCAGCTGCGAAGAGTTCTATTTCCTCAAGATTGACAATAGCTGATTTATCATTCTGGACTGTTTGGACTTTTTTGCTCCAACAAACATGTTCACTCATGTTTACACATCCTGAGATAACCTGCATCAAGGCACAGACAAAAGTTTGAGCAGGTGAAGATATATAGCCAGTGAAAGCCAGGTGAGTAGCAGAGGTTGGTACTTGCACGTTGTGGCAGATGCCAGCAGAGCTGGAGTCACTGCAGGAGAAACACAGAGCTGCTGAGAGAAGGAAGGGAAAGATAAACCGCCTGGTCTTTGTCCATCACTCCACTCCTTCTCCCAAAACATGCTCTCTGCTTCCAAACAATCTCATCTCTCCATCTATCATTCATTTCTGTTTTCAGCAGGTTATCTTAGGGGCAGTCTGAGAGAAGGCCGTCACTATGGTAACCACTCCAGCTCCTGGATGGAGCCCAGGGTTGTAAAAGTGAAAAGAAAAAGGCTGTTACGAGGAGGGTCTGTTCCCTTCCAAGTCCAAGATTTAATGGAGGGTTCACTGAGGGGAGACAGTTGTCCAAGCCAACATTTGAACTCAGCTACATCAAGATTATTTCAGAGGGGATGAATCCACCGATCTATCCAACCCGCTTAGTGCATCATTTTTAAGAGGAGTAAATTAAGTTTCCAAAGGAGAAAGAGAAATCTCAAGTTGAGTGGAAGAAAAGGAATACATAGGACAGTCTGCACAGGGAACGGACAAGATGAAGTGGTGGTGTAAAGGAGGTCAGAGACAGCAACAACAGACCGAAAGGAAACAAGGATGCAGCCAAGACTGTGGATGTTGTTTTATCAAGTTCATTTTGTCGCCTGGTGCTTTCCAACACTCCAAAATACACTATTACATCACACTGAGCATGGGAAACTTCCCCCAAACCAACACACAGCCAGAATGCCTCCCTTATCTCTTTTATTGCTGACTGCAGAGATATTAATAATAAACGGAGAATCAGTCCAGCACAACAACACATACTCTCTGTCTTCACTGACAGAAAAACAAAACCATTCAGTGAGAACATAGCTAATTTTGAAGAAATATAATTACATTTCAGAAAATGTTATAATGATGCTTGCTTTTTATTACAGCCTTTTGTAAAAAAACTTGAAGAGGTCATGTAAAATCTCATATTTTCTGTTTTCTCAGAGTTGTGACAAAACAGTAGCCAGATTCTGCAGCAATTGAAGTTGACATGATACATTTTTGCTTGAAAACTTTTAAATAAATTAGCTTAACATAAAACAAGACCCCAAAACCATACTATCATTTCACGCTCTCTTCAATTGTCTTTTTGTAGTGGAAGAAAGCAAAGTCATGTCTTAGAAATCTTTGAAGCCATTGTGATGACCAATGTTGATGGAAATATAGAAAGAAACCAAAATAAAAACACACTTTTATGGCAACCACAAACATGTTTTATTCACATGAATGTATCTTTCACAGAGAATAAACTGGGAGAAATAAACAACTTCAGGGTTTTCTTGGTATTCTACAAGCCACATTTACTGTCTACCATTGGCATCATCTCTTCTATTTCATGGTCTTCTACCTCCAAAATTAAAGCTCCACAAAAAAATTTCAGCATGTTACAATTAGATAAATCAAACAAATAAACAAAGCTGTGTGGCTTAAGCAATGTGAAAACAAGCTGAGCAAAGTAAAGGAAGGCAAGGCCGACAGCCGGGAGACATGGTACGGACTGAATCAAGAAGTGACAGGAAACCTAATTAATCATATCCAAGAGTAGCTGTCCTCAGCTAAGACTACTTTGTACTGTAGTCCACCGTGACAAGAAATGAAAATGAGGACAGGAAGGGTTGTTTGAGGTGGGATTCGGAGGGTTTTATGAACCCTCTTGGGTGTTTTTCGGGTTAGCGGAGTGGTTTAACTTCAAATAACTCAGCTATTTTCCAAAGCTGATGTAAACAAGCATGTGTGCCGATGAAGTGGCAGGGTGATGGTCTGCACTGCTGCATCTTTCCTGGATACACTTTAATCCCACATCTTACTGTGTATTCTGTGGTGGACCAGGTTCTTCTGGTGATGAAAACACCACAAAGACCACAACTGAACTTTGAGTGTCATAGTCTTTTAAAGTTCTGTGTGAACTCTTTCTGAGGCTCGGGGAAGAGGGGGCAGAAAATGTGTTTTCCTTTTGTATCATCAGTGGCCTCATGTATTTGTTAAAAAGGCTTTCTGACTTAATTGCTTGTCTGTCTGTTTGCATTTGTTGACCTCCGTTGTTCTATTGGGACTCGTCAGGTGACAATTTGGACCACCTCGCCGTTCTCCCCCTGGATGGCACCCTGGATGGCCTCTTTCACCTCCATGTCTGTCTGCAGGCCTGGGGCCAGCTCAGCAGCCTGGAACACAAAACACAAAGGAGAGTTAAGAGGTGCTGAGCGAGAAAGCCGCTGGATCTTAGAGTTGAAACATTTGATAATTATGTAGCATTATGATTTCAAACAATGCTGTAACACAGGTGAATTCCTGTACTTAAAGGTGGAGACCAAGACAAATTGTGGCCCTGCTTGTGTGTAATTGTGGGAGACAACTGCAGTGAATGGACCAAAAATAGAAGGAGCAGAGGACTGACGTGAGAGATTAGAGAAGAGATATATCAGAGAGAAGAAAGGACTTAAAAGGAAGAAAAGAAACTGAGCGACAGGTGGAGAAAGGCTTGACAAGAGATGGGCTATTTGTATTTTAATGCTCTCTGACTGTCTGTGGTCGATGTCAGACAGAGTGAAGTATTGTGCGGGTAAAAACCCCTTAAAAGATGCGAGGTCCATGACTCAGCCCTGGATGGTGATGACCATGAAGAGTGACTCACTCCTTCCCCGAATGCACGCCAAAGGTTCCTTCAAACACACCTGCAGCATTTAATCTTCTCCCCAGCCCAGCATGCTGTCACTAGACAACAGTATTGAATGGATCACAGCTGCACCACAGCAGCACCATGTAACAACACATGAGGCTGACACACTGTAACCATCAGCAGTGAGGAGGCCAAGTTCAAGTCACATGGATCCATGTTTTTTTTTTTCACTGAGCACTGAAAGACTGGACACGTTGAACTGTCAGAGACCCGGTCCCACTCGCCATTTTATAAAAATGATGAATGATGGATCCATTGCTTTAAATTGTGTGTTTTATAAACTGTTCCTGCATTTTTGTTCGACGTGTGCTTTCTAACAGGCTGTTGGTGCTCTGCAGTCCCAGCTTTACACCCAGGCTGGAGATAACCCATGTTGCGTCAAAATTCAGCAACAGATAATCACCAACTCAGACAAACTCCCCTTTGGAATGTAAAAATAATACTGTGTGTTGCCTTGTACTTCATCAAGTTTTTGTAATGGAAACATTAAAGAGAGAGGAAAATTTTGAGATAAATCAGAGCAAAAGCCAAAGTAATTTTTCAAGAACCTTTATGAATGTTACCATATGTCTGGAAACTGATGAGAGCAATTCTCTCAATGCAACACTTTCAAAAATGGGTAAAAGAACAATGCTAACCTTCCTTTGAACTTTAAACTGGAGGTCATCACTGTTTACACTCTCTGTCAACAAAACCCTGACTGTGACAATTACCCATCATCCCTCATGGGCTACCTGCCTTGATAATTCTTGGCAAGGTGTCCTCAAAGCACAGTATTTGTATTTGTATTTGCACTTGGTCATTGCTGTTTAGCGTCTTTTCTTTTCTTTTCATTCTATGTATAACTCCTTTTTTATATCACGTATTAAAATGCGCCTCATGTCCAGAATTTATAAAGATATGATAACTTAATTACACTGAAACCTAGTAGTTATCTAACTTCACTGTCCAGCTTGTTCTCCCTTTGTTCCTCTCATTCTTCCAGAAGAACAACAAAACAAAAACAAAAAACAATGACAGCCATTAGATATCCTTCAAGCATGTTATTTTTTACTTTTTTTTTTGTTCTGATATCAACTGCCAGTTGTCTACAGACCACATTAGTTGGTATACAGCTGATACTGATTGCTTCCCTTGTGTTTTCTATAGCTGCGATTACAGGAGAGTCTCACTGCTTTGAATTGTACTGGGATCACTACCAAGTGTTTGCAGGATTTTGGCCTTTAATGCTGTGACACTGTACAATGAAATATGAAACCAAGAAGTCCATACTCTTGGTTTCTCAGTCCGTCAGCAACATGGTTATTCTGTCAATCAACAGAGCAGTCGAAAAAACTCCCGAGGAGCAACGTCATAAGTAATGTTAGCCTACAGTATGTCTAGAAGAACAACTGAAATAGTCTATGCAATGTTATTACATACAGAACATCATATTACCTGATGGCTGTTGTTTGCCATTAATTCCTGCTAATGCTTACTATTTTGATTTTAAGGGATATCTATGAGAAATAATTTCATCACAAAGGTTTTTTGAAAGTATTGAGAGTGTGACTAAGTGTGACTAAATGAGACTTGAATTACATGGCACAACTTGTGTGAGAGTTTTTAAACATACATACAGTTTTGCCATCTAGTGTATGATTGTAGCATACCAGGGTATATAGAAATCCCACTGGTATGATTTTTAATATCATCAAAAACACAGGGACTTATTATCATTTAGAGCCATGTGTGGCGCTCTGATTCCCTCAGCCCCTCTTTTTCTCTCTGCCTCCCTCTTCCACAAACACAGTGGAGTTGCCTGTGAATAGCATACAGTGCTGTCAACTTGGTGACTTCCTTGCTTGATTTTTAAACTTTTCACACCCTCTTTGTGACTTTTTTTTATAAAGATCAACTACCAACATCCTGGTCTACTGCCCCTCTGCCCACAGCCCCTGGGTCTCTCTTCCCTTTCTGTTGCCCTGTGAACAAACAGTCACTGTGTTGATGCCTGAGCAGGCAGGAGAATTGCACTGGCTGCAGGAGAGGGAGTCCAGTTGTAGAAAAGTATTTACAAAAAACAGAGACACTTTGGAGTACCTGGGAGTTTAATAAAGCACAGAAAAAAGCTGAGCAGTACTGACTGACTGCTCACTGATAACATCCCATCTCAGAAAAGAAAGCATTAATTTCAGTTCTTCATTGACATATTTTTACGAAAAACAATCAGTCAATAAAGAATAGGGGGCCTTTAAATCGGGGGAATCCCTGGTAGCCGTCCAAGGACTTCTGTCTGCTTTTTGGAGAAGAGGACTAAATCAAGAGCAAAGGAAAATGTTGTTTTACCTATGCTTTTATTTTTGCTATAGTCAAAATGAACTGGATGCAGTTGTCAGGACTGATTGGAGATGATAATGATGGGGCCCAAAACAAATCAAACTGTATGTACACAAATTTCATCACCTTTGATTTTTTTTTTTTTTTTTTTTTTGCTATGCCTCTGACTCAGTTGTTGTACATAGATTGTACAACTGCATTAATACTTGTGTTCGATGTGGTTACAATGTGTCTCTGGCTGATTTTAAAGGTAGTTTGGCCTACTGAGTCACAATCAGCCCTGAATGTGTCTTGGCTGCATTAACATCTGCACATTATTGTGATCAAGTACTGTACAATTACCATCCTATCAAAATAAATCAATTCTAATTTAGGTTACAAAAAAGTAAAAAAAGATCTAAGTAGGCCATCATCTGCAAAATGCACAAAGACACACTGTAAAAAATTGGAACATTAACAGGAAAATTTACTTGAACATACAGGATGTTTCCTAGAACCTGTTTTCTTTTTACATTAACTTCCAACATTTTTTGTCCAATAAAAATTTCTTCCATGAGTTCAGATATTATACATAGTAATATTAAATATAGTTTGATGGCAACATCATTAACAATCATTTTTGCTCTGACCATGAGCTCTTGCTGAACCCCAAATCCCCTCACCAGACAGATTATGACTGATAAGACCTCTGCCAGCTTTGATAAAGAAAGAAATTAGGAAATAGGAAGAAATTTATAAAAATCCAGTGTTTGGCTGGATCCTTACTCTCTGAATGCACGAGTTGCAAGGAATAAAATAAAATCAATTTAACGACAGAGTCTGCAGAAAGATCCAAATCAGGAGTGGACTGTTATTTTACACAGCCATAAATCATTGGAAATTTTCTCTGTTTACACTGTAACAACACAACAAAGACTTGACTCACATCAGGATTAAAAGGTGCCTGTTTAAGCATGGGACTTGAGGGCAAGAAGCAGTAGGGAGAAAATATGATATTTAACATACATTAGAGAAAAACAAAGAGCAGAGAGAACAATGAAAAGGGGCTGTTGTTTTATATTCCATTCAGGGTTAAACTGACCACTTCAAAGGCATCAGTGCCATGTGCATGTAAACCATGTGATTCCACGTGTGGCTGTTGCTCAACAAGCTCATCATCAAGGGATTTTAGGCCCATCTACTAATTACTACTCCTCTCCTTATAACACTCATCCGTTCCATTTTATTATGTTAAATTACTGTTTGTCCAAACAGCCGTCATAATGACTGAAGGCTAGGTGCATTTTATTTAAGCACAGTTACGACAGCTTTGGGAAAAAAGCAGACATATTGTACCTGTAAGTAGTTAAACGAAGTTGCAGAAATTACACTTCATATTTATATTTCAACATTAAAGTAATTCTAAATGAAATATTACAGGATATATGCTGCCTCATGAAGCAGATCTAAGTATACTGCGAAAAAAAAGGCAGATGTCAGCCCCAACAACCAGAAACTTTGGCTGCTAGTAAGCACAAAATATATCAAAAGAAGGAAACACAAGGGAGGAAGATATGAGTGGATTCTTAAAAAAAGTTGGCAAATAAAGTGGAAACTGTTTTTAGTGATCACGGTTACAGTGATCAGTGCTTTATGGACTGAGACAAAATAATTCCAATACGAACGCTGATTAAATAGTTCACTTATTGCAATCAAGTAGTCTGCTTACTGTCTTCAACTTTGGCCTTTTCATGACTAATTGGGGGGGTGGGGGGGGGCAGTAATTACAGCAATTGTTTTACTTTGCTCCCTTGTGGTAAACTTTCTGCTTCCAGCTGGCTACCTGAGACTGATGCTGTGAGCACATTGTAATCACAATGGGGTAAAGGAAAATCCTTTTTTTCTCAATGAACAATGTAGTCTCTTCAAAGCTTATCACAATCACAAGCAAACAATAAGCAAGCAAAACTTGGTGTTTGTGTTCCTCAAGCCATCTCATCTACTTAAACAATAAGAAAGAGCAATGGCTGCTGGTGCTGGAGACAAAAAAGGTATGCACAAGGGTAAAAATTTGGTCAACCTTGGGTGATAGAAAAGCTGAATTGTATTTTTCAATCTCTCTCAGTAAGTGGCGAAAGCTGTCCTTTTGATTAATTTATATTAATGGAATAAACAAACAAATGTCAATTAAATGATATTCTTCGGCTCTGTGGATTGATCTAGTGAAAAAAGAAGGTACCTACCTGCTACTACTGTGATAGAGCATGCATTTTTAGCTATAGAATAATAAGATGTATGTCATTCTTTCATGGAAACTGTGTCATTCTTTTCGAATAAATTTCTAAAACGGCTTTTATAAAACACAGTTAAATGAAACAGAATGTTTCCTAAACACAAAGAAATGGTTTTGCAGCCTTGACATAAGCACAGTGACTTTCTCTTCCAATTGGATGACTGTATAGTGTTGAAAGCCAAAATATGTATAACTGAGATGTTATAACCTTACAGTATCATAAAAATTACCTACAAGAGACATGCATATGAGTGAAACTGAAACAAGACATTTCCAAAATGAACTAATGCTCCAACAGCTTAGCACCCTCTGTGACTGATTTTACACATGTGGAATGTCTTTGCACACAAAAAACTTTTTCTGGCTCAGAACAAAAGCTCTGACTGTACATTGTAGTTTATAGCTGTCACTTCTACTCATCAGAGTAGTATAATAGACAAAAACCTGGGATTGGTATCTCCTGGCCAAGTACTCAATGTACAGCACAGATTATTGGCATCACTAAAGGACTGATTACTGATCTGAGCATCAAATTGAGGAAAAAAGGTGGAGAACACAGTTACTTATTATGGATTGGTTGAAACACAAACACATGTGTACTGGGACTGATTTAGATTAGTACTAGGGTCTGTTTAGTTTCAGACAATAGCTGCATACTCCCGCACTTAGAATGCAACCCACTTACAAACAATGTGTGTTTATGTATACGTGTACGAGAACCTTGAAAAGTTTGTGTGTTTGTGTGTGTGTGTGTGTATGTGGGTGTGTTTTTTTTTACCTGTACAGCAGCTGTATGATCAGCAACTGGTGCTAGTTGGACGTACTGCACTTGGATATCAGGGGGAAGGGAAGCTCCCTCTACGGCTGTGGTTGCACCATCAGCTGATGCCACTGCTATGAGCTGAGCCCCGCGGAGCACCTAAGACAGAAAAAGAGGAGGAAAATATTCAACCATAACTTGACATTTTCAAGTCCATTCTTAATCATATCATTAATCTATAACTAAAGCAAAAGTGTTTTATATTGGAATGAATCCTCCCTTATCAGCTTCAATCAGTTTAAGCTGTAAAAACAACAAGCTTGCTCTGCAATGATCTATAATACACACCACTTGAAACAAAAACCAAAAAAAGAGAGAAAACAAATAGCACAAAGCCTCATTTATGTTCTATCTGATGTGTTTATGTACTTTTATTGATTACAGCCATCAGTGTGTACAAGCAGAGTGTCACACAGACCGACCAAGTAACTTTGTGGCAAGGAAAGAGTCATGCTGTGGTATCCGAATGACATAAATAAACATTTCAGTCCTGCTTTTCTGACTGTTTCTCATCCCGCCCTCTGTTCATACATCGAGTTGGAAAAGTTCTTTATGGTCTATTCAATTCAATTATATTTTTACAAGTTTTGTTTTTATTGGCTCTATAACAGGATATGCTAGTTGGATTCATTTTTATTTGGGTTCATTTCAATAAAGTAATGTTTAGACACAGAAGAAAATGGAAAGCGAGACATCACAGAGGGATCACAATCTCACACAATGTTAAGAGTCAGCCAGGCAACATTAGAGCTGTGTGTGTTCAGTGCACTAATTACAGAGAGCACAGTGCAGCTGGAGTGTTGCTGGTTATTCCTTCAGTTTATTGAGGCTATTCCTATAGATAGAGTGTAAACATGAGCACACTGGGATAATGCATTCCCGCATGAAGAGACAGCATGGTCTTGTTTGTGTTTTTCCCAGTTTCATGGTCTTGGACTGAACACAGGCTTCTTTCAGCATCTGCTGTCTGGCAGATTTACATGTATGTTGTCTTTGTGTGCTCTCTCTGTGATATTATGTGAGGTCTTGGTCTACAGCTAAGCCTCTTTCCAGCTGCACTTGGTGCTGGGACTGGCTGAGACAAGCTTAACAGACATTAAAAATTTAAGGGAGACTATGCAAGCCTGCAGAAAAACCTAAACCTCACAAACCTAAATTACAGATGATGTTTGTTGCCCCCTAACCCTTCCAATCCCAGAGTCCCACATTGCCTCCCAAACCTCAGTACAACCTTTGCTTTGAAGTTCTGCGTTAGTGACTTGCCCAAAAGGTTCAGTTAACCCCCTCACTCCCCCCACCCATGACCCACCAGCGTGCCTCGTCATCCTGCAAACTTTGCCAGTCTCACCACAAAATCTGCTGCCTCATCACCATAATGTGCCAGGCTTGTCCAGCCTGATGGAAGCTATTAGTTAAAAGTTTGCCTGACTCAACCAATCAGACAACTAGGACACTCAAAGAACGGACATGCATCCAGGTCACATGAGTCACACTGTCTGATGACCCATAAAACATTCCTGATCAATAAGACCATTAGCCCTCAGGGCTTGTGTAAACAGTAACCAGACATTTACAAACCAGTTTGATATGCTGGGAAATCTACTTTTTCACTTTCTTACAAGGTTACAATAAACAAATATATTAATGCAACACTTGGGTCTTCACTCCCCTTTTTCACATGTGAAGTAAAATCTCTAGGACTTCTGTTCACACAAGAGGCAAGAGACCAATTTTTTTTTTTTTAATCAAAGTTTGTTCACAAATTCCTGCCAATTTTTAAAAATGCTCATAACCTGTAGTGAATGAAAACTAGAAAGTAAGAAAGGCAAGATGAAGAAGGGCAATCGATTTAATGTTCAAAAGGTCTGATATAACCAAATATTACTGGCATCACTTATTTTCCCCAACTTGCAAAACTTTGCAAAATATGTATTGAAAATTTCATTCATGTTTCTCTCCCCTGAGACTGTTAAACATGTCCAAATTTGGACGAACATATATGGCTCTCTTGTCTACACTGTGTTGTTCTACTAAGATGCAGCATTTTGATGTCATAAGCGTGACAACAGTGTGCATGGCTTGTTTTTCTTCTTCTCCTGCTTCTTTTATGGGTTTATTTGTGTATTGAAAACCAACTTTAAAGGTAGATATTACCTCTTAATATATCAGAATGTGCAGATGCTGCACGCTTTTATCCAATACAGGCAGTTTGGTTTTATAATAATGGCTCCATTTATATTTAAAGAATCAATGAGCCTAATTTCTAATTATCGGCAAATAATATGTTAGCAGGAACAAAATTGTGCAACCCTCTTCGGTATGCCATATTTGTCAAGTGAAAGGATTATCTTAGCAAAGTGGAAATGCTTTCTTACCAGAGCATAACAAAATTGTGCTATAAAGTTTTAAAAATAAGTCTTTCATGTCCATGCATAAAGTCTTACATCTTTGACTTGATTTAAAAAATGGAATCCAAAAGAACACAACCCTTTGTGTTTAGCTTAGCATTAAGACTGAGAGCAGGTGTATAACAGCATGCTTGACTCCATGTAAGTAATGCCGTTTCCTGACACCAGTGAATGAGTGCATTTCCCAAGATGTCTACCACGATGTTCCCAAGATGTCTACCCAAATATATTTCTTATTCTATAGTATTCCTTCAAGGCGCATATACATACTTAGAGTAGGCACCATCCCAGAGAGACTAAATCCATGCCAATATTCTCAATCAGTCAGCTGAATGAGAACAGTGAGAAAGCCAGTGGACAGCCAGCTGTTTAAGTGTTTCTTCATGGCAGACATCTATAGAGATCCATCCTTATCCCTACACTTTATCACACTGTTCTCTTATTAGGAATCAAAGTCAACATCTGCCAAGGGTTTATCAGTCTGCATTTGCATGTATGTGTCTGTATGTGTGTCAACTCAAATGTGATGTGTCTGTACTCTCCAACTAGCCTATCTAAGGGTATAATTACTGTGTTCAAGAGCTGCCATGGCTGATACTTGAGTCTGTTAAACCCTTGTCTAACTCAATTAGATTCTCAACCTCCTTTTGAGAGCAGTTTGCATTCTCAGCTGTGAGGAGCAGCACACAGAGGCTTACAAAAGCATTTACAGACTTGGAACGGTGTGTGAGATCTCTGCAGCGATTACACAGGAACTTCTTGGGTCCACATCCTGTCCCACGACTCACTTTGTCAGAACAACTCGTCTGTATGACTCATTCGAAAACATTCAAAGTTAAATGTACATCCCCCTCACTGAAGATGCCTTGATAGGATACTAAGGCAATAAACTTCAGTCATGAAATATATAAATTATTAAAATAAAATTTAACTAAATATGAAATTATCATATTTTTATCCTTACAAGCATGCATTAATGTTTTGTTGTCTGTAACTATCTCAAGCTTAAAAGTTTATATGTAACACAACTGAGTACCATTCTGTGATTCTGTGAGTGCTGGTAAAATAACAACTGTTGTCTGTCAGCTACTAGGATATAATCATCCTTAAGCTGGTTGGAAATGCTGTAAAACCAAAAATAATTACAATAATGTAGCAAGGAATTATTTATGGCATATTAACTTGTTATAGTTGTAGATGAGGTTGACATAGCAAATTAAGACTGTAGTTAAAATTCATAGGATAAACTACAATGTAAGAAATTTTAGAGGTGTTTCCATGAGGAGGTCCCCTGACACTGGGAAACCATAAATGCCTCACCTTGACTGCCTAACTGCTTGTGATCACCCACTTAAAATGCAGGCCAGTGTATTTAGATTTAACAAAGCAAGCTCAATTTGTCAGAAACAAGTGCCATCAGCAGATTGTTAGTGTTGTAGTTACTGTTAACCTCTAAATTTTACAGATAAGGACCTTTAAATTATCAGCACTGGCTGACTGTCTATTCCAATGCTTGAGGTCCAAACAGAAGAGCAGGATTAAAAAGCTTTGATGCTGCAGCAGAGTGATGGAGAGAAGCATACAAGAGCATCATACATTCTCTGACATGTTGTGAAAAAAAGCTAAAAAGAAAAATAATATGCTAATGCTGTAATGTTTTCAAAAGTAGGAAAAGAAACTAAGTCAACATCATTTAGGAGAAAAGATACAAAAATGAACAGCAGCAGCAGCATAATGAAGAAGCATTCATGTTTCCAAGACTGAAAAACAATAACCAACTGGATAAATAAGGCTTTGTTACCTATCCTCGTCTGTGTTTGCCTTAGGTCTTTTAAAATATACTTTCTCTTCTTTCACTTCATATGAAACAAATTAAACTTGAATAAAGAGGGTTTTAAGAGCATATGGGTTGTTTTGAACTGCAACAATGTGTCTGAATTTCCATCCCTTTCCCTCGGTAACAGTTTCAGAGTAATGCATCAATCAGAAAATGTGCTTCCACAATTCCCATACTTGATGCAGGCTGGCATCAATTCCCCAGCTCACAGGAGGTCTTAGTTAAACTCAGCTGTGCATCAGACGACGGTATGAGTCACCCGCTTAGAGTGCATGTGTGTGATGGTGTCTGAGTATGTTTTAAAGATTTCGCTTCAGCCTCGCTGTAATCAAAGTTTCATAGAATCCCACAATAACACGAGATCCTCCTTTTAGAGGAAACAAAAATCTACACACATTAGACAGGTTCTTCTGTGCTCTAAGAAAACAGAGTCACATAAATCTGGTTTCTATCATTCCCAAAGGAATACCTCCTCTTCTTTCAGATCAGAAAAAAAAACTAACCAAAACAGGGAAATTAAAAAAGAAACATTTGGACTTTGGAGTGGCTGGAACTTCCTCTCAACTTCACAGCCGTCAACAACATCTGCAACTGCCAACCCTGGACAGATGTCCAAGCAGAAACACTATCTCCGGGTGGGTAGGTGGGGTGGAGGGAGTGTGTTTGTGTGTGCATGTGGAGAGGGTGGGGGTTGCAATTTGGCTGTAAAGATGTCCATAGACACATCAGTGCTCTCAGTCCTTGTTTAGTAGAAATGGAGAAACAGAAATTGAACAAATTGGCCAAATATTTCTCAATGCAATCATTAATTTTAAGTTGTATTTGCTTTTTATTTTACCTCTGAGTTTGTGGACTTTCCTGACCTCAGCTGGGCCTCAGCTTGTCAGGTGACTGAACAGACAACAGTGGGCTTTTAATACATACCAAATAATGTCTGAAGTTGAAATGGAAGCTAAAAAATATAATGTTTTGTTTCTCCCTGGTTTGTGAATTCTCTCACTTATATGCTGTATCATGTTCAGATCTTTGATAAGTCATATTACCAAACATGACAAAGATCTCCTGTCCTGTCTGTGTATCATTTAGGAAAATACTTCCTTATTGTAAATCTTTATGGCTTGCAAGACCCATGACCTTATAACCTGGCACACTGCTTCCCATCTCCACCCACACCACGACACTGTTTCCACATCAGAGCCCAACACCTGCATTCAATCAAACCCTGCCTTGCATCTTTTGCTCTACAACTTCCACCAGCAGACTGCAACTCAAGTTCAGACGGGGCTTAGAGAGGTTTTATAACAAAACCAGCTTCACTTGAATTCTGTTCCAGAACTAGCAAATCAAAGGGGGACTGGTGACAAAAATAACAGCTGTAATTAAAAGTCAGGCCTCTTAAAAATAAAAAGAGAAAATTCACTGAAGATTTTCTCTGTTCTTTACCGTAAATCCAAACTTGGCCTGTCTAATTGATGAAGGCATTTTTACAATGTCAGTAAATTGCGTGATTTAGGATAAGAACTTTATCATGTTTCCAATCATCATGTTAAATTCAGCAGAGCCATAGGAGATGATAAACACAGGTTGTAAAATTCAACTAACAAAACATCATACCACACAAAATACCCAGGACAAGTCATTTAATATTGTAATACACACTGATGAAAGCCAACACGTTTCTTTTATCAAAAGTCATTTTTCTAACACAACTGCGTCAAATCTTTTTTTTTTTTAGTTCTGAGACTCCCTTTTTGATATCCCAAAAAATTTTAAAAAAGGCAACAGATCCTAAATTTCAACATCTTATGTCCAGAAGAACTAAGATTGATGTTTTAAGGAATACAACTAAATCTCACAACAGTCTTTCTTGAAAGGAATTACATGGGTCCCAAATGCCAAACACACTCAGCGCTTCTTGTCCAGAACCAACCAGTTCCACAGAGGAAAAATGCTTTAACTGTCTCTACACTTGACTGTATTGGTAAACGGAAACAAGACAAAACATTCAGAGGATTATCTATCATGCAACATTCATCTAAATCATCTGTCTGATCTATGATAACTGATTTATCATTCTGATTTATATAAGGTCCCAGCACAAAGTCCCAGTTCAATTATTTTAAATATTAGGGATATTTCAGCCACAATATCAATTTTGCTTAAATATGAGAGAGATTCTGAGAGGAGTATTGCTGTAATTTGTACAGGGAACCCCAGTGCATCAACATAAATGTTCATGTTTACATCAAGAACTGAATAAAAATGTTTTGAATATGTTGGTAAAATCTGACTGTATAAAAAAAGCAATAAGATATTGTCATGATTTTAACGTATTATTTCTAAAAATTCTGTGATGAAAAGAATGAGAGAGTCATGACAGATGTAGGCAAGATGACACCAAAACACTGCAGACACATTCAGCAGCGATTCTTATTCATGACTTAACTGGTACAAACATTTACCTGACAGTGTAGCAGACCTGATTTTCTCGCCAAACAGAAAAATAACCACATTTGTTGCTTGGCAGGTGTTAATTTCAAACTCTGTCAGACACTCATGTAAAAAGGCATTTATTTAAAGATTTATCTCAGAATTTTATGAATCAGTATCAGATCCAAATGAAAACAGATTTTTCAACCAAACCCTACTATTAGCAATAGTCAATAGTCACAATAATGTCAAGATGGATGAGCAGTCAAAAATTTTATAATTTTCTGGCATCTTTAACTCTATTTTGTGAATTTTACAAAAAAACACCCTCAGATGTAGTGTTAAATGTTAAAGCTGTTTTGTTTTCATTCCCACAAAAACAAGTTTTATTGTTCCCTCGGTGCTCTTCATGTTGCTTCTTTTCAAACACACCACTTAGCATCCATTATACTTAACTTTTGTGGTGCATTTAGTGGTAACAAAAACAACAGAAATCAAACTATGCTGGTGACACACAAAAAGTAATTTGAAACACTTTGGCTCTGTTAATTAAGTTGTGTGCTTATTGTAATTATGACTGTCATGTTTCTGAAATACTACAGATGCACTGATCTGATGCCATTTCCTGAATGTGGATATCTAGCAATGTGATACAGGGGCTCTTTTTCCTTGAACATTTTTGTTGTGTTTTGTTGTTGTGTTTGAAGTTAAATGAGGCTGTGTGAAACCACATAGCACTTCTTGTCTGAAGAGCAAAACATATATAAGAAAGAAATTGAATTTAAATTTTTTGAAAACAATTCATTTGAACTGCAGGTTAAATAGGCTTCACGGACTGATGGGTAGGGTAGGTAAACTGTAATGTTAACTCCTTTAATGTTTTGAAAAACTGAAGCAAATCAATTCACAGCAATGCATTGGTTAAGAAGTCACAATATAATTTCAAAGACTTTTTAAATGAATAATGCAAACAAAAGTGTCAGCACTGTGTGGACAAATGAATAAATAAAGTATGTCAGTATAATAGCTGATAAGCAAATTATGTCAGTCATCCAATACCAATATTGGATTGAGCCTGCTCTAAACTCTTTAAAATATTTTGGTTTAGCTATATACAAACTGTAAGTACTATTTTAACCTGGTTACAATTAACTTAGCCAGCATACTGGCTGTAAGAATTGTTGTCTCTGTCCTGAATTCTGCTGAGGTTGAATCCTGCTAATGATGACAACTTTAGTCCTGACACTAGTGAGGCTGGGCTGATGTTGAGTCACACTGAAACATCTGGTCCCTCTTACTCACACAGCCAGTGACTTTAGGTTCTGCCCACAAAGACAAAAGAAAACACTACTGGGGGTATTCTCCTCTGCACTGCTCAGAAATGCTGAGTTACAAACACACACACCTACACACACATCAAGAGCTAAGGATTCCCCCTTTATCTTCTTACCAAGATGCCACAAAGATACAAAGCAGACCACCTCTCCTTTGAAACAGGAGTCACTAGAAGACCTCTAAAACCTTGACTGCTTACATTCAGCTAACATATAACATTAGTCATATAACATCTTGTTTGTATCTTTTCATCAGATTTTTACCCTCCCATTGCATTTTTAATCACAGAAATCTCAACAAACCCTTACACACTAGAAACAACATTCTTTAGCAGAGAGAGAATAAGGACAACAAAGTAACTTAGGCCACAGGCCAGCAGCTTGATTCCAGCACAAATCACACCCTGATTCCTTCCCCAACAAACTGTTCAAGAAGCATCTGCTTTTGCATAGCAATGACACATCGAGAGATACTGTCCTAGAACACCAGACACTTAGCAAAGCTAACTGACAACAGGCATTGAAGGGGCTGATGTCTCTGGAACAAACTGTACAAACATTGACACTTGCAGTACAATATGACTTAAGAGGACTTAAGGTCAAACCCTATTAAATTATTCATTTCCTCTTTAACTCTTCTTTATTACCTCACTTCATTCTCTCACATTTCCTCATCCCTCCATTTCTAATCCTCCTCTTCATTAACTCCTCAATACATCCTTTCCTCTCTGTGCACCATTGCTAACACAATATTAGCTTTTTTCAAGACAGGTTCTGTGTTTACAGGTCCTGGCAGCACAGATGAGGGGACCAGTGCCGAGCTGGACTCTCTGCTCTGTGACCCAGTTCCCACACTTGCCACGGACAGTGCTGTTTGGGAGGGTCCAACAGATGCGCCGTAAACATGTGCTGACAAAAAGGGATGTCTGAGGTTCAGCTAGGGGGAGGATGTGAAGTAATGGGGGCTGTGTTCAGATTCTTGATAATCACATCTAAATCTGGCAATAGGCGGCATTCAGGTCCACCGTGAGTAAATGATGAAGGCAGATGACAGGATCGATAAATTTGTTGAAGCTTTATTGCTGTCTCTTGTGTGCTGGATTTTTTGGACTGAAACAGCATGGGTATACAGCTATTTGAAAGAAAAAGTCCTCTAAAAACTGTGAGCTCACTCAACAAGGGATTTGTTGCTGTCCTGTGGGTTTTATTATTACATTACTTTTGTTCTGTTTCTGCTTTTACATATTTGCAAAGAAAAGTGATAGCAGAAATGCTTTAAGGAAATAAGGGGCATTTGAGGCCATTGTGGGAACATTGTATTTGAGTTCCCAGAGTGTACCACCCCCTTCATTTTTTCATGTGCCACCTGGTGCTATGCATTTGTTTAACAGAGTGTTTTTTTGTCCAATTTTACAGCTTAACTGGTCCCAGTTTCCAATCAATAATGTGAAAAAAACATCTCTTTTAAAACAGCCTCCTTTTTTGGCTTTCCTCTCCCCATCTTTCTTCTTTCCCCCTCCTTTTCATCAGTCACTCCTTTCATCTTCCAATCCTCCATTTGGTCTGCATCAGTGCAGGGTAAGATCACAGCACAGAGAAAGGAGCACTTGATAAGAGGCTATGACAGACAGAGAGTGCAGTAAAAGACTAGTTATTTTATAGTTTCAAGGGTCTGCCTTGTTTGTCTGCAATAGAGGGGTTTTATAGACTTTCACGGAATTCTGAATATGGTTTAGAGTAGTCTTTCAGCTGGCACAGTTGCACGCTAACTTGGCACAGCCTGACATGGCAGCGGATACACAAACATCTGTAGCCAAACTGCACAGATTTGATGTGTGCATGATCAGTTAGACAAACAAACAAAGTGAATAGTGAGGTGTGTGCAGCACACTTGCATGCACTAAACCTCCGGTGGGGATATGGAGCATGAAGGTTGGACAGAGAGAGGTCAGTCTGCAGCCCTCTTGACATTTTAACGAGGCCCGTTCCCTCTACAAAGACACCTGAATTGCTTTCGTCAGTTAAGTTGGAACAGGGTTCTGAGGTTAATCCTTTAACAAGGCCTACCATCTCCTCACTTATCTCATAATAAAAACATCTTGTTTACATCTGCTCTGGAGCATTATGCAAGAATAAGCGAAGCATGCTTAGCACTACTTCACGAACTGAACAGTATGTTCTCAAAAACTGGCAAACTGATACAAATGACTAATTGCTCAGGAAAGAAATAAATTTTAGAAGTACTGTTCATGCAGTAATGATTCTATTGAAAATGCATGACAACACATATAAACATGCACTTTTCTGCTGCTTCACTGAGTATATCATAAATAAACCCATTTTTTCTTGAAAATCAGAAATGTGTCTAATGAAAAAAAAAAAACTCCATACTTCTGACAACAGCATAGAGAAGACAGCAAGTATCAGCTGTGTACCATAAGCAGAAATCTGAACATTTCCGAACTTTGATAGTGGAACTCACAGTATGTGTTACTAATTAAATAAAAAAACAACAAGATTATTTGGCATGTATGCAACTCAAATGATCCATGATCCATTACTCCTACACATTCCTTGTGAAGACATATGTATCTGAACTGCCTCCATAAGGTTCTAGGGCAAAATTTAGAATCATCTTCACAGTTTTAGTAAAAGTGAAATGCTTCTTACATTTATCTTAAGGCCAGACTCACAGAACATCCCCACACATAACACAGATGTGACAGAGAAATGTGAACCATGCCAAAGATTTAGATAATAAATTTCAATGGGAGAGTTACTGCAAGAGGGTACAAACAAAGTAAGGTGCAGAAAACCAAGCAAAAAACATGCAAATAAATTTAAAGGCCCTGATGCAACCGTAGGGTGCAAAAATACCACAAGGGGCTATGAGTCACCTGCCCCCCTCTCTAAGAGAATGAGAGGAAACACTGCCACTGTAGTGTCCAACTGCATGTGAGAGGTTCTATCTGCAACGCGAGGTTAGAAGAACAAGTCACTATGTGTTTGTTTTGGCAATGAACTCACATCATGTAAGAGACCCAACCAAAGCATAAGCTAAAAAGATAGGAAAAATAAAACAGCTTTCTATGAGACTATGTTCCCAGACACTACCAGGGGAACAGAGGCCTTTGAGCAGTTCTTGTTATCTTTTTTTTTGTCTTGTGTTGACACTTTAGTGCCTTTCGGCAAGTAACCAATCCTCTCTCACGGAAGTTTTAAATAGTGCTTCTGTTAATGCATATTGTGTATGGCACAATATATTCCCCTAAAGAACAGCAAGACAAAATATTGATATAAAAATCTGCAAACCCAGTTCATGTACTCTATGAACTGAAATGAGTAACTTATCAAAATGCGTACTGTGGAGAAAAATGAAAACTAAACTCTGGCCAAAACTTCTTTCAAGACCCCAGAGATAGACAGAAAAAAGTTCTGCCGTCAGACTTAGCAAGCGGGTCATTTGAGGACACAAGCATGCATGTGTGCTTATGAGTTTATGAGAAAGAAGGAATGCTAGGATGTGTGGTGACTACTTCAATCAATTGAAAACACATACAGAGCCATACAGCCAATAAAACAATACAAACAACAACAACAAAAAACCCTCATATAAAGCAGATGCAGTAACACATTGTACACACACAAAGATAGCCAAAGGCGCTTTGAACCTATGAGCTAACTACAGGGTTAAGATTTTAATCAGAAATACAAAACTTTTCCAGATTATAGGGGACCTCTGACTCCTTCTTCACCCCAAAGTGTGACCTATAACACAGAGAGGGTGATGACTCTCTTCATTTGTTAAGCGCAGCATCTGAGGTACACTTAGTACTCAGAAAAAATAGTTCTTGTAATCATATTACAACTTAAACCATTGAAACAGAGTAAGGCATTACTTGACTGGGTAAACCAATAGATGTTACTTTTCTCAAAAGTCTCTTCACTGGCATAAAATCTCCTAAAAAATTCCCCTTTGTCCTATTCTGGTCATGCAACAAATTTCTGAATTATAAGCAGAGTTCATATGACTAAGAAAACAAAGTGGCAAATACAACACAGAAAATCTAGTGTTAAGGCTGCTGACTGTATTTTGGAATATTTTTACTGTAAATCTGAAGGGATGTATTGTTTTTATGTTACCAAAGTGTTGACAAAAAAAATAATACTAATAATAGATAATATAAAATATTTATAGAGCGCTTTCCATCAAAGTGCTTTGTAAGAATAAAAACAAGTAACAAGGAAAAAAAACAAATAGTCAATAAAACAGTAGATGAATTATGTTACAAAAAGGCTGTTTTAAATAATGGTTTCATGACTTTGGAAGCCTTTCAAATGCAAAAACACAGCACAGTGGTTTATGATAATATGAGGAAAAATTTTACAACTAACTCTATGTAGCGGCAATGGATCTTCAAACAATAAAAGGAATCTGTTTATGTTAAAAAAAAATCTAAAGAAATATGCACATGCATGTATTTGATTGGCCAACATCATGCTGCATCTGTAGGTGACCTTAAATTGCTGCTTTTTTTGGTCTTTTTTTGGTTTTTGCAACTCTGCTATGGCAACACAAGGGGTCAAATGACACCAGATGCGTAATTAAACTGCATGAACGAAAGAGAGAGGTGTTTTTTTTAAAGTGCTTGAGTCTGCTTGAACACATCCTTATCCCAAAAGAAATTATCAACCCAATTAATCCAGTTGCTATTAATGCAGTATGACTGCTTTTCTTAGGAGGCCATCTGGAAGTAAATAACTTAGAAAAAATAAATAAATAATGTGTAATTTTCTAGGAATGGCCCCAAACAGTAAATATGAGTGCTCTTTATTTTTGTTTTAGGAGATAAAAAGCCCTCTGTTGGCAGTTACATAATAACACCTGTCTTAACAAAATAGCACAGAACAGTTTAACTTCCAGATGGGCAGCAGGAGAATGAACTTCCTTCCCTAAAGCCTCACTGCTAGACAAACATGATGAAATCATGAATGTAAAATTATGTGTTGCTCTTTAGGCATCCATATGTGGCCTGCACTGGTCATACACAGGGCGGCTCTGCTTTGATCCAGGCTTGCTTGGATCTCAGAGGACAGAACAGAGAAACAGGAAGGGCCCTTGGTCTAAAACACCCAAGACAGAGATTAAGGAGGGGTGAAGGATCAACAAAGACACAGACACTGGGAGGACACTAAAAACATCCAAGGGCGCACATGTGTGTGTGTGGTGTGTGTATGTGTGTGTGTGAGCGTGCTGCTAGGACTGTGTCCGTGTACATTCATAGGTAAATTTATAGGTTATTATTGTATCAAACTGTATGGTAGGTTTCTTCTGGCTTAAATATAACTATATCTTACCATCTGTCTCTTCCCAGTGTCCGATATAGACATCCCAAAAATAAATGACAAGATTTACACTGGTCTAACATTTGTGACTGCTATGCATTGGCCAACCTTGGGAAATATTCAGCACAATATTTCTGACGCACCCACAAATGTGTTGCTACAATCACAGCAACAGCAGAACACTGGTGACACAAGTTTCACTTCTGAGTGACAGGCTCCAACATTTGCATCTGCCGTGTGAAGTCATATGGAAAAATCAACAAGAATACAGCTATAATGCTAGGGAACTGTTGTGCAATTCAGGCACCCCCTTTATATTTTAAAAAAACAGCAAAAACACTTAAGGCTCTAATACAGTAGAAGAGGCAGGGAGGAGAAAGGTAATATTATCACTTGTTTGAGTAAAGTAATTTAATACCTGATATTAAAATAGGTGGCTACCATTTTATGTTAGATATGCTGCATTTCAATTACAATAATAGCCCTCATCATAATTAAACTAACTAACTAATTAATGTCAGTGCCAAAGCTTTGTTGGTGACATGAAGATCACTGTCCTTTTCTCATTAACTTGTCCTCATCTCTTTAGATTTAAAGAATAAGAGGAAAGAGCCTGCTCAGACAGCCCATAGGTTGAGGTATATCACTTGCAAATGTAGTTTACCTTCTACAGCATTAATTTATGTGTATTGTAACTTCTATTTATCATTGCTGACAATGAAAATGTTCTTACCTGACCATCTTGACCAACATGTACCTGGTGGATCTGGAGATTTCCCTGAAAGAGAGAAATGACATGTCAATCCAAAATCCTAAAACCTGTATACAGACTGCACTCAAAATCATTTAGCTTATTTAACTGATAACCCCCCCCCCCCCCCCTTATTGCCCTTTAAGCCTGCAAATTACTGACAGCTTGATTTCTCCAGGAACAGCTGTGCCATGTTTCGGTTGTGATGTGGCTGCCGGAGACAATCGTGGCCACTACAGACAGTACTTAATTGTCGCAATATGATACAAGCCCTCATGTAGGACTAAACCGAACTCTTGTGATGCATGAAATGTCAATATAGTATCACTAAGTCAGCATCTCAAAAGTGTCTGAACTGTTTTTTAAAAGACTCTGATCATGCAGGGTTTGGCAGTTTTTACATTATAACACTAGATAGAGAAGCGAACACATTGTTTTTGTGTGTATGTCAACTATTCTGTCATTTCTGGCTACGTTAATACGTCAGTAAACAAAAACACATGCCCATTCACACAGGCACAAGGCCACTGCTGTCTCATCAAGATATAATGACCATCATAAAGTTTAATTTATTAAGTTCATGAACACCCACAATGATGTTAACAAGACCACATGAGAGGACATCACATAAGGCAGTGATACTCTATCACAGGCCCATAGAGTGCCACGTGGCCCACCCTCCATTTTTCTTAATCACAATGCCAATAAACTTATTCACAATAGGATTTTATTTTTGACTATTTGTTGTTCACACAAATTAATCAAGGCTGTACAGAAAGACAGATGTACCAGTTTGTATAATAGAATAAATAAAGACTGTTAGTATAACAGAGAAAAGACTGATTTTCGTGTGATGGCCTTTCAGGCTGTACAAGGTCCAACAGAATCAGATAATGATGTAGACAACTATTAACTGAAGCAGGAAAAGATATTCAGAAATTAAGTTAATTCTGATAATGCAAATTTATATTCTTAAAGAGTCTAAAAATTCTATCCATTTAGGGCAGTTCAGATTTAAGGTTTATGTGTATTTATCATTCCCACATCTAAGTGTTTGTATGATGAAAAAGGTTTAGCTATGTTAAATTTTGGGCAAACTTTTTCTAATGTAACAAGGCATTTATAATTATAATCCAGTTACAGCTATGAAAGTAAAAGAGTGAAAAAATACTTAATTATCCGATTTATTCATACCTCTTCTTTTTATTAGTGGATAAAAACTAAGAACCATTTGTCAAACATCCGTGGTATTACTTTAGCAAGGATAAAAGCGCCCCTCAGGACAAATGCAGACCCGTTTTTTTCTCTCAGATAGGGGGGGACACTATACTGTGTAAGAAATAATACTGATTATATGAAAATAATGTTTAAAACAGGCTTACGTAAGGAACAGGTTTGATTTTGATATTCACAAGTTTTAATAGACTATTTACAAGACTGAATGTTCAACGCATTTCCCAATTTTACAACTTGAACTCATTCAATCTAATCGGGGCTGGTAGGCCTACCTTACTGAACCTTCATCATCTTAAATATCCTACACAAATCAAAACATTGGGCCCCAATCCTAAGCTGACACAAAGGCTGAGTGGATAAAGTTTTTTCTGATGGCTAAATGTGTGCACATTTAAGTCGTGATGATTTAAGCTCAATGATGGATCAATGCAGAGCGTTTGGGACCCAACTTCAAACATGAATGCTGTACGTTTGGCCATGTTTTATAGTGTTTTACCTTTACTTTTGTAGGTTATCCTGTTGAACTTGGCACATGTGGTGTGGCTAATGTGGTGATGTTGGACTGATGTATGATAACTAAGGGACAGTCAAGAGAAACATTAAGCCTCATTTGAAGCCAACTAAATAATGAGAGTATAGTGTGGTTGTCGGTATATTTGTTTAATGTTGCTTTTTGTTGAAACTAATACTGCAACACTAGTTCAGCATAGCTTTGTTGTTGTACAGAAGCCCTGTCTTGGTGATCATCAACAGTGTTTATGAGTACTAGTCTGTGTGTGTGTGTGTGTGTGTGTGTGTGTGTGTGTGTGTGTGTGTGTGTGTGTGTGTGTGTGTGTGTGTGTG
>JAQMCX010000050.1:10847768-10866305 GCA_029814765.1 Acanthurus leucopareius
TGTGTGTGTGTGTGTGTGTGTGTGTGTGTGTGTGTGTGTGTGTGTGTGTGTGTGTGTGTGTGTGTGTGCGCGTGCGCTGCTAGGACTGTGTTGGTGTACATTTTTAAGAAACTGTATTATTTTATCAAACTGTATGACAGATTTCCTCTGGCACTGGTTGCATTTCATCTCACCACCTGTCTCTTTTGATGAATATCTTATGTAAAGGACCTTAAAATAAATAAGATTAACATAAAGTCTAACATTCGTTGGCCAGACGAATCTGACCTCCATTGACCTTGTAAAAAAGCGTTGATCTTGAGCAAAGTTAATAGGTCAGACAACATGAAAATTAAAAGAAAAGATGAGTTACGGGACTTTTAATATTTGTTCATTTTATATGATTAATACTATTAATGTTTGTTCATGAACCTTCCCTTTGGTCTCCTGTCACCTTTCAAAAGTAGCCCTCATGCAAAACTGAGTATTTACGATAGAAGTTGAATTTTGCAAGCCCCAAGTTTCAGCTTCTCTTGCTAATTGCATTTCATGTATATATTGAGTGCTGTCTGAGCTGCCATATGGGCAAGAGCAGTGTAATCTCTTAAACAGCTCATTTCCTTTTCAAGCACACTAAAACCGATGTCTTTGATGAAAGGGGCTCATTCCTAATGAAAACATATTCTGTGAGTGGCAGTTGGGAGATGTGGGATTTTGTTGCTAAGCTTTGAACTCCAAAAAACAAACATTATCACAGAGTAGGAAGGAGAGAGGAGAAGAAAATCTGGGCTCAGACACAAAGAGCAGGAAAGACTTTAGAGCTTTCATGCCTCCAATTCGCTCTGTCTCTCTCACTCAATCGAGCACTTCTTCCTCTGAGTGTCCTTTAGCAACACTGAGGAGGATATGAGAAAAACATTTGGTCAAGGTGTCAAACGCTTTTGCATAAATCTCATGCATCTGTGGCAGATATTATGCACAGTATGTGATTATACGTATGTGTGTACAAAGACTGGCGCCTTGCAATAAATTGTTCTCCCACATCTTCAAAAATCACTAACAGTGATGGAGATATGGAAATTCCTCTTCAGCAGTCAGTGTGGTTCGGAGTTAAGATTTTGATTTCATATTTCAACTGCCTGGGGAACACTGCATGTGCATACAGAGAGCACATCTGTGAGGGACATGAGACATTTGGGCATTATGTGGAAATAAAAGTCACCTCATGCATAAATATATGGATATATAAACATTAAGATGCTTTCTAGGGAACATCTGTCTTTGCTCACTAAGGACTTATATGTTTTCAGGTATTATGATTCACTGGAACTGCTATTTGCATGGACAAACAGAAACATACAAAGCTCAAAGAACAAATAAGTAGTTTTCTTGTTTTTAATCTCATTTGACAGAAAATAATAGTAGCTCACTCTTTCAAGTGGTTCTTCCATTTCTTTCTTTTAATGGGAAACTAGCTTATCATCGCCAGGAGTAAGTTGTTCAATCACAAATTTGATCAATCACAGGGAAACTGTTGTAGCTACAAATTAAGAGTAGTTCTGCTTTAACACAGCTGTTCAGGGGATCAGCCCTAATTTATTGAAGAAACACTTGGTGAACTTTTACTGTGACAGAGAGCCTAATCAAAGGATACTATTAGTTATTGGAGTAATGCACCGGACTGCAGTTTTCCTTAATGATCTAGGAAATGCATAAGAGTCTTGGAATTGTGCAGAAATTGTCCTCGTCTGAGAGCCATTAAGGGTGAATTTGCAAAACCTACATGTTCACATAAATATTGATTATAATCCACTACTATAAAAATAGATTACTTTACATTAAATTACCAACCAGACCTCTAACACAACATACTGACATTCACACACTAAGGTACATGACAGTATTTCTCTTCCCAGCAAACCACTTCTTTCTCAAGCATGAGTTCACCCTAACAATTACATTCTGTTTGGAGACAAATTCTCCTGATTGACATGTTTGTTAAGAAATTGAATATACCAGGAAGAATGACTCAAGAAAAAATGAGTGGCCAACTGTTTCTCTTCTCACTCTTTCTCTCTCTTTTTCTCTCTCTCTCATTCATATACAAATAAGCAGTGCACACACTTACCTCACTGTCCTGTGTGATCTGCACCTCCTCCCCTTGTGGCACCTGGGCAATGTGTAACTGACCTTGTGGGATCTGAGAGACACAGGTGAAGGATGAGAGACAGCTGAAGCTGAAACAATAACACGTGTGATCTATAATTCAATGTATTTGCAAAAGGCATATTTTCCTTTAACCCTTAACACCATTATCAACCAAGTAAATGTATATATAATCATCACACAACCTTGCACTGTAGTTAAATAATAAGTTAAACATTCAGATTTGTCTCAATGCAAATTTCAGGTGCACTTACTCAGATTAAAACAGATTTGCTTGCTAAAATAATTTGTCCTTTTCATATTGGCCATCAAGAAACGTCTGTCTAATGCACCTTAAAAGTAGTGGGAAACAATAACATGAATTGTCCTCTTGCATGCCCTCTTAAGCTGCAGTTTGATGATAGTGACAAAAAGAAGAAATTTTGTAGTAAAAGATAGCTACTTTAAAAGATATTTACTAGATTTGTCTTACACTGATGAAGCCTGAAATTAGCTTCAGATGAACTTTTGATTAAATTTAAGACGTGAAGAAGAACAGTTGATTTTCCCCCAATCACTCACAATGAAATCACATTGGAAATGGATCTATTAATGGCCAGTATGAAAAGGAAGAATAATGACAGTAAGGAAAACCTGTTTCAATCTTCATTTGGTCATGACAATATTGCTTTAAGGCAGACTTGGAAGCTAGTGAACCCATCCCTTACGCTTGATATTAGCTAAATTGTACAAAAGATTGTGATTAAAAATAATGAACGAAGCAGCACTAATTTTATTTTGGCAACTGAACACAACAAGTTTTCTTGTTTATTGTTTAGTAATTAGCAGATGACGATTGAAGCTCTGAATCAAAGCCAGTAAGTTCACTTGAATTTCCTCTGCTGTATTAGCAGTACTCATAAATTTAAGGCTCAGCTGCACCCTTTAATTCTCTGCTAAATGTCGGGAGGGTAATAACTGCACAGTGAGTTCTTGACAATCATTCTCTCCCACTCCTCCACCTTGACCCCAGTTTCTTTTCCTGTCTGCCCACCCTCTGTCTTTTCTTCCTGTTCCTTCCTTTTTCATATGAGTCACCTGTTATCAGTACCTCCTAACCCATACATCATGAACCATTCTAATAACAGCAGAAATACTTATAGTACTGTAAATTATGAGGTAGTTTTTATCAGTCACTGCATAAACAGGATGAACCACAGAGGAGGATTGAACCCTCATAGCAGAATGAAAATTACTTCTCTAAAGTTCATGTAGTATACTCCTGTTTTATAATTACAATTGTATTTTTCCGCTGGTTGCACTTGTAGTACTAGAAAAATATCTATTTTTTTTCTCATGGAAAACCCATCTTTACAAACACTGTCTAACAGCTTGTTTGTATTTGTCACTCGTTGTCTGAATACACAAACTTGCAAACTTGTAAACAAGAGTGGGCCAAGCTGCTTTCATTCAATTTGTGACTGTAACTTATATGATGGTTTATAAACTTTAAACTATGATCATTTTAAGACCTTTAGGTAGCAGAGTTTACCAAGTGACCAGTTCCTCACAAGACATGAAAGCTCCATTTATTTACTCTTTGTCGGCCCACCCACAGTGCTGCAGTGGGCCTGACTTTGACCTTTGGCTTTCGCTGTGCAGCTGAACAAGGTCACCCAGTCCCTGAGAATGGGAAACTCCTTCATTCACACTACAAATACTGTATGGATTATTTGGTTAAAGAAAAGCGAAATACAAACCTGAATCATCTCATAAAACTGATACTGATAATACTGTGACAAAAGATGCTCACACTTGTACTGTCATGAAATACTTTGCCATATGTTCCTTTAAATAAAAAATATTGTGCCTATGTATATTTTTGCCTATGAAAGACTTCGGGATGAAAAGTCTGACACTCACCACCTGAACTTGTCCATCCTCGCCAATACGGTGGAATTGGACCTGTTGATTGGCCAGGGTGTAGTGCAAGGTCTGCTGGGTGGCAGTCTCAATGTGGGCTGCTTCTTCTGTAATGCCTCCCTCTGGTTTGGAGGACAAGCAGTATGATCATTGGTGGTCATGTGTACAGTGGAAGAAAGTCCAGAATACAGAGCAAAAGATTCCAGCACACATAAAAAACAAAAATTACATCTATTGGACACAGAAACTGACACACACCCAGACATGGTCATGCAAGGGGCCTCAGCAGCCTTGTGAAAAAAACCTGGCTAGTACCCAGGCCATCTGCTGAATGATGGCATGTTTGCTATATCAAACGCCTAATTACACAATAAGGACACAACAGCTAGTCATCCAAACACATTCATGGTCTTTCAGCCAACACAAACTCCAGGCCTCAGTCTAAACACTCCTTATCACACCAGCAGTCCAAAATCCCTGCACTGACCTGTCACACCACCCCCCTCAATTCCAAACCAACCCACAACATCAAGACACCATGTCAGGGCTCCAAGACAGCAGGGTAGTCAATGACAGTGTAGTCTGGACCACACTGTACAAAATCAACCAAATCACACTCTCTCTTTTAAGATGTGGGAGAGGAAATGAGGTCATTACTTGCAACAGACTTTGCCAAAAAAGCTTCTTTGAGCATGGAAAAATTTCAAGGAATGTAGTTTTGATGACATCAAACATACAAATCGAATCATATACACCTGAAAACATCTGTTTCAAGTAATTTTGCCTTCAAAATTAAAGCTATCTTCCATCTTCGTTATTAAAACTCTTTACAGTATTGTGTAAATAATTCTTTGTACTTTTTTTTTGCCAGACAAGGAAGCAAGAGCCAGGTTGCTTATGATGTTTTACAGTCCTGTTCTGAGCTCCACTTGTCCATTTACTTAAAGATAAGGATTTAAAGAGCAGAAGAATTATTCTTTTAGCAGCAGAATTGTTCTTTTACTGTCTTTTAACATTTTCTTTAAAAAGGAATTATTTTGAATGTTTTACTTAAAATGTTTGTGGAGGGACCCTCTGAGCTAGTATTTGTGTTGTACACTCTAGGGTGTGCATGGCCCGAAAAGGCAAGGCCCACCCCGAGTTTATGCTCACAGGATATTTGGGTTTCCCCTGCAGTCTCACTTTTCCCTGGTCAGGGGTGAGAGGTGACAGCTCAGAGGGAGGAAAGGACAGCAGGCATTGTGTGCAGATTGCAACCATCTGCAGCAATACACACAGTATCTGTATTTGGGTTCTGGGTCTTAAAATAGCTTTCATTTAATTGGTAAAAAAAAAAGGGTGCCTGTGTTTGTTACCTATTTGCACACAGTTATTTTCCTGCATAAAAAAACTGAACATGAAATGAAAGAGAACATATGGGTGGAACTTAGAACATTTGTTGTTTGCTACAAAGTAGCCAATCAGGGAGAAAGGGAGCACATGTAAATTATGTGCAAAAATTACTGCTGGCATGTGCTACATGCGCAATGCTGTGCAGCACTCTGTTTGTGTGCAGAAGAACAGTCTCGTAAATTTTTAAAGGCACCACAGATCCACGTAGTTCTAGATTCTATGAGAAGTTTGCACCAAATCTATATGTACCATGTAAAAATAGTGCAAAGTCTCTTGGTAAACCGGTAATATTCGACAGAAAATTCTATTCACTGGCAACTATCTAAAAACTTTTGTCACAACCTTAAGAAAACTTTGGTTATCAAGATAAATTTACGACCAACAGGCTGACAAGACTTAACTGTAAACTTCCTTAAGGCTGCATAAAGAAAACATTTACATACATTCCTTTCAAATAAGTTGATCACCAGTTCAAATTAACAGCTTTGGGTTGGAAAAAATATAATAGCCAATGTAGCATGTGACATGTAACATGTTTGAAAAACATTACGAAAAAAAAGGCAGGGGTGGTGTCACTGGCCTGTAAGCAAGAAAAAAAGCCAAGAAATATGTCTCTTGATTCTCACAACCATGTGTTTAATTATTAAACAACTGCAGAAACATAGCAACATTATCAGCTGATAAGACCTATGAGAGTGGAGCCAGGTAAATACTCATTTTCTCAGACCACAGAGATAAAAGCTCACTACCCAGAGAATTTCACAAGTGTGGTTTCAAACGGTTCTGGACTACTTAGATTTTTTAAAATACAAAGATTTACAAGCTTCAAAAGTTTACATGAATGTTAATTTCTAAATGTGATCAGGTATTTAATTAACCAGTCACTCCAGTCATATACTTAACTCTGTGAATACACATCTGCATGATACTTTGTCATATTAGTTTAATGCTATCTGTTTATTAACTTGTACATTGTAATTTGCCATAATCCCTGGTTTGTGTTGTCTTGTACCTTATAAAGGAGTGATACATTTCATCCTGGACCAAATATTAGTGGCTAGAAAGTATCTTCAAAAAAGGGAGGTTGATTTAAATTTGAGAACTATATAGATTCAATCCATGCTGGCTCTCACATAACATGAAGGTTGTATTAATAATAAGTCTGAATTTTTAAGCATTTAGAGTACTTTCAAGAAAACTGTGTTCATTAATATGTATATTTATGCAGCAAAATGGACAAATAATTAATTCCAACACTCACAGTTCAGGAGCATATGAGTGTTAACTACAGCACAGACACATGTACGCTTTACAGCCCCCTGATAATAACCAGTACCTTACCTGTGCCTGTACTGCGAGGCGTGCGTTTGGAGAAGCTTTTGACAGCCAGACTCTGGCCACGCTGCTTGCGTCTCCAGGCAGTGCGACACTTAGAGTCGATGCTTTGCTTGATGCGATACCAGTCTGACTCACTGATGCCAAACTTGTGGAACAAGTGGCCTGTGGGGACACACAATGTGAGGTCAAAGGTCATCTGTAAACTGTGCTGGATAATCAATTAAAAACTCTTGGCTTTGACATGAATGAGAATGTCACATCACAATTTATATCTGTCTCTAGGCTCTCTTCTTTCAGCCCTGCTCTCTTATAATTGCCTCCTCCTTTAATAGAGCAAGAATACAGATAGTCTGCTTTGAGCTATTGTGGAAAAAACAAGAAAGTTTTGCACATTGTAAATATTTCTGCATGCCACAGTGCTTATCTAACCCTAATAATAATATCAGGGGCATGACATGGCAGTCAGAATAATGCACCAGCAAGATTGTGAAATATTGTTACAGTTAAAATTTAACGTTATTGTGGCATAAAAATATGCATGTAGTATCCCTGGTGGTGTACTTTATTCCAAACCTTTACAATTTTAAGCATATGTGGTCAATAGTCTTTGCATATTAAAACATTGGTTAAGATTTAATTCTTACCGTCACAGCCAAATATTGCCCCAGTTAACAAAGTTAAGCTGACTGGCCATAAGGCAATGCTTATGTAAGGAGACCACTTCATCTGCAATGGCTGTGCACTTTAACGAAAACTGAAGTAAACAACTGTTCTAATTCTGTTTAGTTCTAGTCCACACCCTTTAAAAGGCTGTGTTAACAAAGGCCTGTGAATGTGCCTCATCACTCGCTCAGTGGACATGTGTGCAGGTGAGAGTGGATGCAGCTGTCAGTGTTACAAACTGTTTAAAGGGTGTGAGCTGCTAAAGCCTCAGGGTAGAAAATGAGAAACAGAGTAGCTTAGGGATATGTGGGCAGAGTTGGATGGCAGCAAACGGGCAGCCCTTTCACATTGGTTGGGTCCTTGTACAGGCAGGCAGGCCAGTTGCTCCTTCGTTCCTTTTCCTTTTTTTTTTTTTTTTAAAGGCAGGAAGAATGAGTCACCTTTAAGTCACATGGCCCTTCTCCAGCCTCTGCATACCTCTATGTCAGGCCAAATCTGCATGTAACTACAGACATCCACTGTGCTGGGAGGGAAATCAGGTAACAAGGCATGCAAAATGGGATATTTACTAAAACCTCCTACAGGGGGCACTGCACTGTGGAGGACAGGCCACTGCTAAAAGAGCCTCTTTTCACACTGCAATATAAACCATATAAAACAGTATATTTATATGGCATATCTAAGTTTTGTATTAAACGCAGAACTTTCATTAATGTCTTTCTGTCTACCATCATAACCCTGACTCTGCTTAATCAGTAAGAAAAGAGTCCACTGAATTGAGGGTGACTCCACTGGGAGCTTTCCACCAGACATGTGCTTGTCATTTAGAGTCTGGTATGTTATAAAATGTGTTGCACATTTATGCGTGTGTGCAATGCATGTTGTTGTAACCCATCTCAATTTCTTTGTTCAGTTCTGTGCTGCTTTGTAATGGAACAAGGATAAAATGTGGGAAAGTCTCACAGAGTTCATTAAGAGGGCAAGGATTTAAACCCCAGATGACTGAAATTTATTAGCATAATTTAAACTGTGCAGAAATCATGTAATAATCCCGAGATAAACAGTGCTTACTAGACACCGCCTTGGCAATTAAAAGTGGGTCATTTTGCCAATTTAGTAATAACACACTGGCAAGTTCAAACCGCTCCGAAACACTTGACAAGAAGATAGGCTAGATTCTCTTCCAAAACCTGATGCAGTCTACCAGTGCCAGCAACTTGATCATATAACATTCCTTATCGTAAACTGGCTTGTCTCGTAATAATGTTCATTACCGAGTCTACCTTCACTTTGTCAAAAATCTATTACAAAGTGTAGCAGGTGGCATGAAAATGCGATACTTGTCAATATATGGTTATGACATTATCACTGGAAGACTCACAGCGAATGCCATAGATCATGAGCGGGTCAAGCTGCTTCTTGCCATGTTTGCCCTGGCCAGACAAGTTGGACATGGCCTGGATCTCCCGATGAAACAAGTAGTCCAACAGCGTTAGCGCCATTTTCTCTGCTGTGCGGCAGTTTGTGGTGATATGAAGCATGTCAGCTGGAGACACTGGGCATCGAACCCGCATCTCTGGGTTGTTCTCATCACCCAACCAGGTGCCCGCTGGGTAATCATCTAGAGGAAACAGGAGTATTAAAAGTTGGTAAGGATGTTGTCTGTCTATACAGCAAAATCTATATCACCATCAATCTAGTTGTACTGATTTGCAGGTTCACAAATACCTTACTGAAACAGAGCCACTGAGACACTTCGTGTAATACAATAGCGCACTCTTGTGGCAGTAGTAAGCAGAAGTAAGTACATTTTAAGCAAAACTATGTTATTATTAAAGGTATCAAAAAGCAGAATATGTGGTTTGGCTGTTTGCTCATAGCGTATGTTAGCTGTTAAATCAACCACACAAACAAACACACAAGCAAAGCATGAGACACACTGTTCTGTACACCACATTCAGCTAATGCTGACTAACACAGATTTATCATGGTAACCCACAGCTGCAAATAAATGAATAATAGTTTGCCTTTGAAGATAACCAAGAACTTCCTGAGTCGACTGAAAATAACCAAACCAATAATCACTGCACAACAATATGGACTTAATTTAGGTTTGCACAATTAGACATGAACTGTTCTCTCTCAGGCTCAGCCAGAATCCTGCATAAAGCTACTAAAAACATGAATGACCAAACAGAGCATTTATCAAGACAGCCTGAGTCAAAACCACATGGACATGAACATAACACATCAGCACAGTTTGCTTTCCATTCAATATGGCAACCATCTGGGAGAATTACATTAGCTATGATAAATAAATCAAATCTTAACAAAATCAATTAAAAGTAGTTACATTAGGTGACTATGTTCACAGCAGGTGAAGTGGTCCTTTCACTTATCAAGGTTGGCAATTAAATCCCTAGATCCTCCTGTCAACATGTTTAAGTGTCCTTGAGCAAAACATATACAAACATTGAATTGTTCCCTGCTTCCCTGTGAGGAGCAACATTTAAAACCCATCCCACATGTGTCAAATGTGAGGTGGTCTTTGAAAATTTGGTCTTGACTTCATTAATATCAATATAGCCAATCTTTATTTCATTTCAATGAACCAGAGAAATAAGATGAATATGTGTGTATCTGTGTCTATGAGTACAGACACATCCGGTTTTAACAACTGTCCTGGGTGATTTTATCATAAGTGAACAGCTCTCAGTATGTAGGTTCAAACCTGGCATTACAATGCATTCCCACAAGCCTTCTACGTGACCACTTGTGATCACATCTCACTTTCTGCTCTAAAAGCAAAAAACACACATCTTCCCATTATCAAAGCCCAAATGCATTTTTGTGTTTAACCAGGAAACCAACAGGAGCAGCCAATACTCTGGGACAATGGACACATTTTTCACCCAAAGAAATAACTCAGAGTATAAGTTATTTATAATTTATAATTTGTTGCATACAGAGTTTCACAAAATGTATGAAGTTTCTCCTTAAGCAAAAATTAACAAATCTGTGCCTTTTTTTGAAGTGAGTTTGTGGACAAAACAGAAATAGTCTTTATCTGTCACTCTTTACTGTACTAGTAAAAATTTCACATAATTACCAGGAGTAAAATACTGGCAACTTTAAAAAAATTAGGTTAGCTGATGAAATAAGATGAAGCACTTTGTTCAAACAGCACTAAATGTTGGCAGGTTTTAGACTCTGAGCAGAATCATATTTAATGCCAAATATACTGAAATATTAAAAATTTCTATATAGATGTTTTGCAAAGTTTCGCATGTTTCTTCTTAATCAACAACTCTGAAAATTGTGTAATTTTGAAGAGACTGGGAATATTAACGAGAGACGGACAATGTGTTCATCAGGGGTGTTGATGTGTTAACTAAAAATTAAATATTAGCTTCACATAGTAATATACAGATAATGTCCTGCAAATAATCAACTGCTTTTTGAAAAATTTCTGTTATCTTCTATTTTCCACTTGATGTAGGCGGCACTGAAGCATCAAGTGGAAAGGCTCTCTTTGTATGATTTTGTACTGTTTAACAAACTCTCTCCACCTCAAAACACTCATTGTTTAAGTGTAATTCATTGCACAAAAAGAGATACTAAACACATGATAAAAAATGTTAAAGATTAATTTAACTCATAACATCTTTTTTACATATAAATCTCATGATAGTACTGTTACTGTGAATTCTTTAGGCCGCAATTATTTTTCCAGTGACAATGCTTTATTGCAGCACCCTTGTGAACAGTTTTTTCTCTGCATACTATAGATGATGTCAGTAGAGTGGGCAGTCTTGCATTACAGACATGGACACAGTTGTTTATACACCGCTAAAAAACATGTGACAAGATATGTCCTCGAACAATTCTGAATGTGGCCTGAGCAACTGATTTTAACATGCATGAAGGAAACCTTGGGTGTACTCTTGTACTTAGAGCATTCTGTTTGTGATCAAGTCACCAGAGTCACATGTTAATACCAGGCGTGACTGCAGGTGTGAGTCAGCACTGTAAAGTCATACCTTCTGTATTGAGCGTGATGAGTGTGACATTTTGGCCATTTTGTGCATTGCTGGAATGGCCACCATTAGAAACAGAGTCACTGGCTTCTGAGCCACTTTCTTGTTCTTCCTGACTCTCCTCTGGTCCCGGCACTTTTACCAAGATTGTGTTCTGTCGTCTTCTTGTCACCGTGCTGAAAAAAAAATGACAATTAATAATCGATCGATCTGACAAAAATACAGACCAATGTCACCTTTATGTAGAGATTCTGTACAGGTTTCAAATGCCAGGACTGCGATCCACAGGAAGGGACATTTGGCTACCATTGTTTTGTGTTGAGAAGGATTGGTGTTTAATCCACACAAGGCATAAATGTTAGCCACTCACTTGCTTAGCAGGTTCTCTAGAGGGGTGTCTTCCTGGCTGGTGCCTTTCGGGTTTTCACTGCTCACTATCACATTCGTTTGTGGAACAACACTGAAGGAGAAGTTAAAACTCACTGGTTAACAGTGGGCACATGTTTGCAAACTTTGCACAATCTAAAATAAGGTTAAGTAAGGTGGTTGTACTAGGTTCTGTAATCACAATTTGGCTTTGTAAAATGGCTAAAAGGACTATGTAAGTCCATCAGAAAAGACTACCTACTTGGACCTTGGAATTGCAATTAATGTCCATTATTCTGCACCATAAGCATGAATGGAGACAAGATTAATTTTTGCAAAATGTGCTTGTAGACAAACACATGAACATTACCATCGCACTTTGTTCCAAGTTTGAGTGGCCCCTTGGGGAGACCCTGCAACCATAGGAACCTGAATAGGACTCTTTGCACAAGGCGCCATGGTGTCCAGCTTGCGTGCAAGGGCCTTGCATGTTGTGTCCAGGGCCTGTAACTTTGCTTCAATTCCTTCCAATCTCTGTGTGATTGATGCAGTGAATGAGACCAAGAGGCTCTAGAAACACAAATATTAAGATATAGGATATGTAATTAATCTCAAATTTTAAAATAAAATAAAAAAAAGAACTAAAACATTACTATCTACTTATTTTAAATGCAAAAATATAAGAGCTCTAAACAGTGCCCACATACAGAGCTGGTACCTTAATAAAATATATGTCTTGGTTATTGTTATTATTCTCCTGGCTGCTACTTAGTTTCCTCTTTTTCTTCTGAGGCCTCTCTTCATCATCTTCATGATTGCCCAGCATGTCTGGCATGAATCAAATATAGAGACATAGTCAAAACAACAAATGACAGACAGCCTCCTAATTGGATTTCACAATGGGGTATACGGATTGAAGTCATCCTAACACTCAAAACCATATCGAGTATCTGCTGGCAAAGAATTAAAATCCTACATTCAGTGTTTGTTTTACATATTTAAAATAATACAGTTGCATTGTACACTTCTACAAAAACTTCTCCAAAATGAAAGTTAGTAAGGAATGTCATTTATTAGATGTCCATATTTTATATTGCAAAACTTGCCAACATAGAACATGACCATTGTGGATCAATAAGCAGAGAATGTCAATGAACAGCAAGAAAACTATTAATTTTTCATGCTGTTTCACAAGAATCTCACCTGTACGGTCTTCCTGGTTAAAATCTTCCACTGTTATTTGCACAATTTCATCCAACCCTTGTTCAGACATTGTTTATAGCTGAAATAAGATAATATGAAAACTTGGTTAACAGAAAAAAATGTGATGTGAAAAATGTCACATTTAAAAGAAAGGCAGCTCTCCCTTCTTCGTCTGTCACTGCACCTGACTTAATGTGGAATATCTACTTAAAATTTGACTAGTTTGCCAAACAACTTCTGCGATCTCACAATCAGTACCCTACATTTTATTTGTTTGTATGATTCAGGGATCTTTTGGGGTGTTTTCTTACAAGAGCAAGTTACTTCTGATTAAGAGCAAGAAACCTGGTCTAAAAAAAGGTCTGTTGTTTACACTAATGTAAAGATGCCCTATTAACAATAAAATAATTTAAAGTCACAAAAAAGTGTAACAAACTATATGACAAAAAAATTTCAATGATATGTGCAAGTTGCTACACAAAACAATTTAAAAGCTTTTACCTTTTCTTTAAAAAGACAAGTAAATAAAAGTTGTGACAGGACCAAGTTTTAGCTATAGTCTGTCAACAAAGGACACAGGTCAATGTATTTATCAGCTGTCTGTCCGCTGTGTATCTAACAGAACAAATACATGTCTATTTTAATAAATACATCTGTCCACATAGCCCTGATAATGGCATCCAATTAACATATAACTTACACACAGGAGTTGTTAAAAAAAAAAAGTGCAAAATACATGGTAGCTGCTCCTATGGGGTGACTGCAGTATACTGGTAACAATTCCAAGCCTTTCTCTTCGAGCAAAAACATGGGGAGAAGACTGTCTTCCAACTTGTGACAGGATATCTAAATGTATTCAACATTCATTTGATCTTGTTCTGACCATCTATCTTTTATTTTATTTACGTTTAGCATGCTATATGCAATGCCAAATTACATTTGGCTACTATACTGCATGTTTAAGTTGTGTGTGCTGCTTTTCTTTGGTTATGTAATGTTTTATACTTTTTGTCTTTCTTTCCTGTAACTTAATGATTTCCACATTATTTGTATGTTGTAGATACCCCCCCCACGTTATGAACATTTTGGTTACAGAAAGTTGTAAGAAAAAAGTTGGTTACAACCATGCAATTGCTTTTACCAACTAATGCTTGGCCAAGATTTTAGATATTACTATATAGCAATTAGGCATACTTATCTTTTTTTTATTTTTATAAGCTGCACTGCTATTGCACGCTATAATTAATTTGCCTTAACCCACTCAGTCATTATATGCATGTTACTGCTTATTATTCATTACAATATCTTAATTAACATTTTGGAAAAGCAGTCATATCGATAACTGACATCTGGAAATTAGTAGAGAAATAAAACTCACGTGCAAACAATTTTTGGTTTCTGTGCATCCTTCTACCTGAGAACGTTTAATTTCTTGTATTCCTTCTACATATTTAATCTACATTGGCTGCAACACCCCTATACTCTTTTCTTGATCTTATGCCACAAAATGTTAAAAGAATGAATAATAAATGTATCAACTTCTAAAAAAAATGGAGCAGAAAATATCCATTGCCCATTGTTAAACTATTTACTCATGATAGATAGATAGATAGATAGATAGATAGATAGATAGATAGATAGATAGATAGATAGATAGATGGGCTGCCACCTTCTCACTTTGATAAAAAACAGTTTATTATTAAATGAATCGTAACTTGTTAATCCCCTAAAATATGAGTGAGACGGGGTAAAGGGGTTTATAGGGGCATAAATCCTCAGATGAGCGAAAACCATGATTCAGGCACAAGTAGAATGACACATGATGTGTAAGTCTGTGTATGTTTGACAGTAGGTAGCCAAGGTAGCCTTTTCCTTGACCAATTCAGCTTTACACTTGTGTACACATTTTAATGCAGTGTAATTTTATTAATGAGTAATATCGGGGTGATCCTGCTGTGCATGTCTTTAATTCTACCAGCTGGACTGGAGCTACAAAAAAACATGCTAGCACCTGATTAGCATCGAGTTAGCTTTGATAGTATTCGGAAATGGGGTAACGTGAGAGCACTGTTTTGATAAACCCTTTTCCCTAATAAACGAATGTTAGCAACCTCTTCCGCTGCCGCGACCGTTTAAATATTAAAACAACGCCACACAGAGTTTTGCAGAAATATCTACATTTAGATCGGTAACGTCACATTACTGCATCGTCTACATTATCTCTCATAACGTCGAGCTAACGTTAACGTTAACTGGGTGGGGGTCCATCGACGATGACAAGTAACGTTACGGGAACAGTGGAAAAAACTGAGGAAATGATCAAACTTGATGTGAGCTGACGCAGTATTTTGCAACATAAAGTTGATTTCGCTTGATAATTCCAGCCAGTCCTGGTATCAGTAAATGGTTAAGTCTTGTATTATAGCTAGCTAACTAGCCTACACAAGAACGCATACTAACGGGCTACTGTTAGCTGACACTACAAAATCGGATTTGCAAGCTCGCATGCTAACGTTAACTGAAGCAGTGCAAATGAGACGTTGTTCAAGCTAGCTTGGTGGTTTGTATGCTAGTCGGGCCTAAGGCCGCCGAAATGTAACGCAACAATCGTATACTGTCGGAAGAAATAGCAATAAAATATGATTTTGATTCAGTTTCTCCCCCCATTGCTGGCACACGACACATGTACCGTGTAAGATTGGGTTATATTACCGTGTGAATGATGAATTCTCGTGTTGTTTGTAGAGATTCCGATAACGGCGTCGTTCCTCGCGAGAGATGAGCCCTTCCCTCCGTGCGTTTCACATGGAGGGCCTTCAGCACTCTCTCTGATGCTCACTCATTCAGGGGATCCCGTACGCGGTTACAAACAGACTATCCTTGGCGGCCGCCAGCAAGCACAGCAGTAGCAGCACACAAACTCATCAGCAGATATCATGATAATAACTGTAATTCTCAGTTCATGTAAACAACAGTAATCTCTTTTGTTGAAATTGTTTATGCTTTTTTCCCAAATAAACTAAACAATCTTAAAAGTGATTCAGTGAGCGTCTTTCTTGATTTAAATATGATATAAACTTGAATTATATTATAAAGATTTAGCGTCACTCCACAGTTATTCTGAACGTTTAGGTAATTGTCTATTTAAGTGGAGGCTAGAAATAAATCTTTTTGTGTGCTAAATAAAACCTACAATATTTTCTATCAACCATTGTTATTTACCAGTTACACGGTAACTTAACGGTAGCCTTTCATTAGGTAATTAATGCGATATAACTTGATTTTGATGTGTTAAGCAATATACCATCCTCCAGTTGAAATAACCTCTAATTTGCCCCCATGGTATGATTAACTTATTTAGTAATTTTTTTTGTTTTTTGACAATAAAATATTACAAACAATAATGAAATAAAATGAAAAAGCTAATATAATTAATATCAGTTGTTGTAATTATTTAGTAATTAATGCACATCAACAAGAAATCAAAAAGAAAACTGTGTAAGGAAACACAAATTGGACTGGACAGGAAAGCTTATATTTAATTTACTTCAAGAAGACAAAATATATGTTTCTATTTGTACAATGACAGTATTGGAATTTACACTATAATCGTTCATTAGAAAATACAATACAATGTGCACATGATTATCAGGGCGGGTCATATGTCATTTTGTCAAATCCCCACCTTCGAGAACAGCCGTCCACTCAGCCAGAGTCATGCTGACTTTGGCTGGGCTGTATTTGCTAAAGCACTGTTGGTGAGAGGCATTATCAAGCTTCTTCTTGTACTGCTTGGTGCCACTCCTCCTTGTGTACCTCCTCTTCTTCGCACCACCCTGCTCTTCTGTCTCTTGTTTGCCCTCGTCATAGTGCTGGATAGTGAAAGGACATCTGTCATGGAAGCCCTTTTAGGTCTGGAGAGAATCTTCAGGAACCAAGGTTTGAGATGGGCTGAAGAGTTCAGGATGCTGGAAGGACAGGTCAGGAATCTAGCTTTATTGCCTGAAGTGGAGGTTCAAAAGCTACAAGAAACCGCATCTGGAGACCAGCAGATGGAGCCACTTGTGGGTTCAGTCTCTGTATCACTGCACAGCAAAGACATGGGGACTTGACACACTGCTGTTAAACATACAGGGTCTGCCTTTCCTCTCAGCTGTCAGAGGCAGGCTCTCTGGACACATGATGGTGGTCTTTGGAGAACAGATGTCTTGCTCCAGTATAGTCTTGCACTGTTTTCTTTCACCTTTACAACACCATAAAATATACCAAGTATCATTTTATGTATACTGCAGTAGTACAGTATGCACAGAAAATTACAATAAATACTAGCTTATTACAGGCCTAGGTTGAGTGTTTTTCAACTCACCATCTAGTGTTAGTCACACTTTTCATCACTGGGAGCTGGATAGTGATCTCCTCCATCACCACGGCATTGCTCGGACCTGACTCAATTGAAGCACACAGCTTCACTGTTGTCCCTGCAAAATTTGAGAAAAGTTTTTAACATACAGTCAGGCCACTTCATTTGGTTTCTCTGTCTTGCAAGGCATTTGCAAGTATGCAAGGAGCATCGCTGCAAGTACTACATATTAAACAAAATGCAGCATTGTCACACTTGCCCAAAAAAACATAATACCATTTTGTACACAGTGTCACAGGATTTGCTTTTGTGGCTCTGAAACTTCTTTTGAGGAATGCATTTTTAGGTTGTGGAGTATATATCGTACTTCTTTTATCATATTCAAAAAACAATCCCATAAAGCAGTTGACCCTAAGGTCCACCCCTGCACCCAAACAGGTCAATCATAGCATAAAATCTACTACATCTGTCCATGGACTGACAACTGTACGGCTGTGCTTCATAGAAACTCATGCAATCTCTTCAGATTTGCCTCATTTTCAGGCTGGTTCCCTGGATTTTGAGCTAGTCATGATTAAATAGCAACGGTAACTAAGAGGGGCCTGGCTTAACGAAGGGTCAGTTGTTTGGATGGTTTATGAGGGTTAACGGCAACAGCAATATCCTGCATTTATTAAACAAATATTATGTCAAGTTCTGGATTGCTTGAAAGCCTTCAATATTGTCAGGTTCACTTGAGTCCTACACAAAACAAAATATTGTGATGAAAATTTAAAAAAGTATGTGAAACTTTTGTGTATTCAGTTTTATATTCAATTAAAATAATGACACATGCAACTTAAGAGAAGCTTAAATCTCAAAGCTTTTTTACAGATGTCAGCTCAAATCTTTATTTAAAACAGTAATCATGAGTGGTGAAGTCTGATGATGTTAAAGGCTGCTCATCTGCCATGCGTGTGTCTTGCTGGGAAGCTAAATAAGAACAAATTCAAGCAAAGACAGAAAGAACATGTTTTAACAGATATTACTAATGTTGGGTCACATGGGGCTCCAACTATGTTGGGCTTAATAATTTGGGATTGGTTATCTTAAATAAATAATATAGGATTTAATTTACATTAAACCTACCTC
>JAQMCX010000050.1:10866405-10887448 GCA_029814765.1 Acanthurus leucopareius
AGGCACTAAAGTGTTCCTCATGTTTTACAGGTTAGAGTGCATGTGCATGTAGAGTGGGTCACCACAAGCATACTCTATTTACTAAAAATCAACAAAAGTAGTAAAGCTGATGGAACTACAGTGACAAAGTAGACCTCACCTGATTTGATTCAGGAAATGGGGGCACGAGGTCAGATGAAGGGGTGACAGTTTAATTAAAACCAGCTGGTAAAGTCTAAAAAACATCATAAAAGTTTCCAACTAACCTGTGACCTACAGGATATGAATGTTTTAAACCAGACTGTCCACTAGATGGAGGTGTTTACCTGGCAAAACCGAGAAATGGAGCTTAACCCTTAAGTTGTTAGATTTAAAGAGCAGATACTACTGTTAAGGGTGCTAAATGCAGAGGATAGTAAACCTTTAACCAGAGGTCAGTGAGCGATGCTTTTTACTTGACATAAAGTTGTTCTTTAAAGACATTAAGACACACAGACGACATATACATGTGAAGGTGCAGCTGGAACTGACTGGCTGCTGCGTGCAACAGGAGCAACTTCAGGCTTGACAACTTGATTCTTGGTTAGAAAATTAATATGCAGAGAAAAAACATCACTTTTTTTGTATTGTAGCAATGTATTTACGTCCATGATTCCACATTCAGAAAGAATATCTATATACAACAAATAAATAACACTGTCAAAAACTACAAATAAGTGAACACAATATCCAACTAAAATGCAAATACAAGATAGCAAGGGGAAACAACCCCTCTTTTTATTAATCCCCTTGGGAAAATGCAGTTCTCTTACTCTGTTGTTTTTCTACACAGTCCTAACAGATGGAGCCACTAAAGCACCAAAGTTTATGCCAACTCTCTCTGCAATGTTTTCTACAGTTTAGGGATACAAATTTAACCGACTTCCCATTCTATTATATTAAAATAATGAGACAAAGACACTTTGAAAAGCTGTGAGAAACAGTGAAATTCTTTTATTATAGTTACTTGATGACATGAGCTTTACTACTTAAGATTTCAGGTTAATATTGAGGTAAAGGTGATAGTCAGATTCATATTAGGTTCACAGGCCAGGAGACATACATAGTATACATTTGTTTCCTTTCACTAATAATCAGCAGATTTTCAGTCGACTGTTGATCATTGCAGTCCACATGTGATCAGTTAAATATGTTACTGATTGCTTCTTCAATAATTAAACTCTATTTTCATATTATTTCAGCTCCAGTTCAGCATGTTGTGTTTCATTCACATACATTCTAGATACTATGATAAATCAAAGCAAACACTGTAAAAGCAGCGGAGAAAAATCAGCAAACATAATTTAGAGTTTTAAGTCCTCATCCTTTTATTCTCCTTGAGTAACATTCAGACTGTGGAGGGCGCCAGTGACTGCAGGGCTGTGGGGTTTTCTCAAATAAAATCCATGACAGCACACCTGATGAGCTCCTGTCTTTTGGCTGAATTTTTAATACCTAATTTGAAAAAAATGTAAAAATTTAAGTTAGATACAAAAAGCACAAGTCATACATGTTTGTTGTTTGCGTGTAAGAAAACCTGTACTCGTCATCACCTGTAGTAGTTGGATTTGAAGGGTCCGTGCTTGCTGATGCCCAGGTACTTGGCCTGTTCATCAGTCAGCTCTGTGAGGTGAGCGTCAAACGTGGACAGGTGAAGACTGGCCACAAATTCATCTAAATGTATCAAACATACAGGGGTTAACCAGCTCTGCACATAAAGAGATGAAGGTAGAATAAAGGTATTTTTGGTGTTGTAGTATGTTTAAGGACTTACCCATCTTCTTTGGCAGCAGGTAGACGTCCTGCTTGTACCGGCCCTCTGGAGCGCTGTACAGCTCTATGAGAGCCATCGCCTGACATGCAGATTAAAGTGAAAGTCTCAGTTAGCACAACTACTGATGACTGCACCCAGCCTCAAAGTGACACAGCTACAGAACAGTTATAAAATAATTTTAGAAAACAGTGCAATACTCCTGAAAATGACTCAAGTGATCATACCTGAGTTGTCGCAGTGATGGAGAGGACAAGTGAAGGCACAGTGGAGCAGCTCAGATTCAGCAAACGACCCTGAGGGAGCATTTAAAACCTCTCAAAAACTGGAGAGACATACACTTTTGTGACAGCAGCCACTAACAGTTATCTGAAGGCCTGTAGAGGAGACTTCAATGTCTTAAATGAATATGTACACAGTGTCTTTCTGTCAGAAGTGCTGCACATTTGATCCTCTAACAATCATCAGGTAAATGTGTCTTTGGCGCTCAGCTCATCTTGGATCATTTGACGTACATGAGTAGAGCTGCAGGGCTGCACTGTGAAAACACTATTAAACAGTTTGGAAAACCCAGGTCAGTGTGATGTAAATATGTTATGTTGACTTTAAATCCTCCTTGCAAGATCCAAACTGAGAAAAATGTAAAGGAATACACTTACTTGTTATGCCTGATTTTTATAAAAAGTTGTTATAGTTTAAGCAAAATTGATAAGGTCATTGAATAGCACATTGCAAATTTGATTCCTTTCTTGTATTTTTCAGTTTCGTTATGTATAATATTGTTAAGTTGTTGTGCATGAAAAGTAGTGTAATTTATCATCACATGGCATCATAATGACCCTTAAAAGCAAATGGGACAGACCGAAGATAATGTATAAATACATGGACCTGCAGAACATTTGTGCCACACATTAAAGAAGACTAACAACTTTTTCTGAAGTCTGTGAAGTTTACCGGTCATACTTTGCTAAGAAATATGTACAGTTTTCCTCTCAAGATATTTAACTCAGAGAATGTAAAAGGTTTGCTAGTCTGGGTTGAAGTGTAGCTGCTGAAGTAAGAATTGTCGTCACTCATTTTTATAAAGTCGTTTCTCTGTGTCTGTAGCATGTTTCAACATATGTGCAGAGACGGGATTACACTCTAATGTGTCCTCTGAGCATCAGTTAAATATCAGTTAAGTCTGACTGTACTCTGTCAAATAAGTTAAACATTGATAACAGAAAATGTCAAGCTCCTTGTAACTTTGGAATATATGAAATAAAGTCAGTTTTTATAAAAGAAAATATTCTATTCAAAGAAAATGGCTTGGTTATGGTAATGTGGACTAGCATTAGTTTGATTCTATCTAGAACAAGTAAAAAGTTAGTAGAAAATGGTCTTCAAGTAAAAAATATCAATCTACCCCTTAGCATCCAAACTTCTTGTTGCTAGTGTCATTGAAAATCACTTCAATCAGTATGCATTGGCAATAAATATATGTCATTTGTAAGTAATTTGCATGTAAGGTTCAAATTCAGAACAGATGACACAAACATTTTACATAGAAACCGGTTTCTTTTGATGCTGTTGTACAGTAACACTGTATCAGATTACATTATGACAACAATAACAACAGTGTTGTCACCTCAGCCAGCAGGACGATTCTTTTGCCTTCAGGCCAGACAACATGATCCACCTGAGGCCTCACATGCTCCCACCTCAGCTCTGAGCTCCGCAGACTCGCCTGAGAAGCAAGAGTCCATGTTTTACACAAGCATGCTTACAGGCTAACACATGCATAAAAACACACACAAACACAGACACACCACACACACGCAGTGTACACTCATACCAGTTCTATCTCACTGCTGGAGTGACCCATGTTGCAGACTATGCAGCCATTCTTCATTTTGTCCAGATGTTCCCTGCCCACCACGTTTTTATTGCCTGCAGAGTAACAAAGATAAAGTGCAACACAATCATATGGTTGCATTGATCGTTTTTAAACAAGTTCTAATGATTTAGTTGAGGACAGCAGTTACCTGTGCAGGTGATGACCATGTCTACCTGTCTGACCACTTCACTCAGTTTCATCACTCTGAAGCCATCCATGCTAAGAGGAGGAGAGAAAAGACAGATTTTACACTTTACTTGATTTCTCTCTCTACCAGTGTGCCATCTAAACACACCTCAAATCTGTGCTGATTAAAGCTTCCTCCATTCATACCAGGCCTGAAGGGCACAGATAGGATCCACTTCTGTGACGTACACCACAGCACCCAGTGCCTTCAGAGCAGAGCAGCAACCTTTGCCAACCTAAAAGAAGAGCAAACAAGCAGGCAAGCTGTTTGGATGTAATAATGTTTGTGTGCAGTAACACCACAGGCATTCATTTTCTTACTGACCTCCCCATATCCGCACACCACCACCTGTTTGCCTCCAAACATGACATCAGTGGTTCGCTTCAACCTGAAAGAAGATTTCAGCGCAGTCAGACTGTTGATCTGTGCCGTGCCCGTGTGTTTACCTGTTAATGCTCACAACATGATTCCTTACCCGTCCAGTATTGACTCCCTGCAGCAGTAAAGGTTGTCAAATTTCTGCTTGGTCACCGAGTCGTTAACGTTGATGGCTGGGACACACAGCTTACCTGCCTTAGACAGCTGGTACAGCCTGAAACACAGGCAGAGACATGAGCTCGAGCAGGAGAAGGACTTTGTGAACTCTCAGGATCATCATTCAGGTTTTACATGAAACTAACCTATAGATGCCCGTTACACTTTCCTCCACGATGCCTTTGAGCTTCTTGAACAGACTTGGCCGTTTCTTATAGATCCAGTGGGTCATGTCACCTCCATCATCCAGAATCTGATAAGAGAACAAAACAGCAAGCTAAACTCTCAATCAACACAATCTTTTCTAATGGTTGTCAAACACTGAGCTGGAAAAGCCATCAAAGGCATAAAAAACACCAAAAATCTAATACAGAAACTGACAAGATTTCTTTTCACATGTAATGTCGTATTTACTCCAAATATCTCAAAAATTAATATGATTACATTTAGATAAATGACTTTTAAATAGCCAGCTGGCAAAGGTTATTTTGGTAGACATCATATAGTTTTTGCATATAGTGTCAAAATTTTGTTTACTGTGTACACTCACTAAAGTAAAGGTTTTATAGAGCAGACATAAAGCTAAGAAATATGTGACCAACCACCAAGTTCCTTTGAAAACAGTTATCAATTGTACCTTTTTTATTTTATGTAATTTAGTTCAGTATCCAGGCAATAATATTTCAGTTTAGTTTTAGTATTTCTAAAGGGTGATCCTCTTTACTTAGTTTGCGTTTTTCGCTTGTTTTAGTTTTAGTTTTAGTTTCCTGGAACAAACCCTGATCCACCTCTGACAGCTCAGGTGTGTTTGGTCACATTACCAGGTTGGGCTGCCAGGCATCTGCAGTGACACATCGATCAATACACCACCAGAAGTCATCCTCTGATTCTCCTCTCCACGCAAACACTGAGATGCCTGAAACAAAGAGCAGGTAAAAATAAAAAATAATAAAAGCACAAAAACCAGATGAGCCTGGTTCAGATGGACACACCTCGCTCAGCCAAAGCAGCAGCCACAGCGTTCTGAGTGGAGAAGATGTTACAGGCCGCCCAGCGACACTGAGCCCCCAACAAACACAGAGTCTCAATCAACACCTGCAGGGGACCACAAACAAACAAACAAACAAACAAACAAAGACAGCTGTCAGTGTTTTAAATTTTGATAAAACTTCAGTTCAGTTCGGATAGGAAAAGAATAACGTATGGACAATTCACACAATTCTTATCAGTGTAATTCACACTGATAAGAACTTGTGTTTTCAACCAAGCTTGTGTGTATGTGTGTGCGTGTGTGTGTGCATCTGTTTGTGTGCGTGTGTGTGTGTGCGTGTGTGTGTGTTGAACTGACCGCTGTCTGTGCAGTGATGTGTGTGCAGCCCAGCACTTTGGCTCCAGCCAGAGGTTTCTCCCCATCTGCTCTTTTCCTCAGGATCATCAGTGCTGGCATCTCTACATCACACACACACACACACACACACACACACACACACAAACACACACACACACACACAGTTGTGTGATAAAATATATCATTTGTTTTTGGTGGCACTCACACACACACAGTATATTTTATCTCATTACCACTCATGAAGACATAAACAGTGCTTTGAGGACTCTTTGTCTTCACCTTGCTGTGCAATTTCGATTTCTCGACGTCCAAAATCAGCCTGTTTGATGTTTTTGATGCAGAAGTCAGAAAAGCCCTTGGAGTTCTTCTGATGTTTCTCTCTCGGAGATAACTCATCCTCTGAGCTCTCACTGCACGCTACACCACATAAAAATTCAACATTGTGTGTGAATATGATGTTATATCTAAAAGCAAACATAGTTTAAGTGAACGGAGTGACACAGATACAGATAAATTGTCGGAGGGTTTTTTAAAGTTTTTAATCTGCTTTTGTTTTACTGCCTTGATTGTTTCAAGATTCAGACTCAAGCAAGGTGAGTCCTTTCTCTGAGTTTTTGAAGTCAGTATACACTCTGGCAGTAATTGACATGTTTGAGAAAGGCTTACAGAGCCGATTAGGACCAAATTAAAGAGATTTAAATCCTCAGAAGACTTTTCCTTTTAATTAAAGTTCAGCTGAGGCAGAAAGCACCGAGGCTAATCATTGGGCCATGCAGTTTTTCCTGCTGCTGGGATCAAAACCAGCTTAGTTTATATATTGAAGACATGTGATTAAGCTTAAGAGCGTATGCGTGTGTGTGTGTTTTCATGTTTTCATACCTGAACTGTAGCTCTCTGTAGATGACTGAGAGATGGAACGAGAGCGGCGACCATGCTTAGTGGGACGTTTGTTGAATTCTTGTTTCTGGTCATTGAACTGTATTTGCTTTGGAGTCAAAAAGAGACACAAACAGACAATATTAACAGTCAAGAAGATAAAAGTACCAAGTGTGTTGGTTGTTGCTCCACTGCAGATCCCAAGCATAAAGTCTTATCAACTTCCACAGGTCATAATAGCCAAAGTTGCACATAAGAACCACTCTTCACAGATTCACAGATTTCTTTTAAAGTTCCGCTTCTGCTCACAGCCAGTCAGGATCACAGGTTTCTGTCTCATCTCCTGACTCATCTGTGTATCTGCTGCTGTCTCACCATCCAGCTGCTGCTGCTGCTGCCAGAGGAATCCCACTCTGCCATGTTCACTCCCCAGCTGCACGTCTCACTCCACTGCCTGAGCCTGAGCTTTAAGTCCAGCTCCAAAAAAATAAAAACCTGCAAGCCTTACTGAGGGCATATTCCCTCCCACTGCAATCTCCTGCTTGTTTTCTTTCTTTCTGCATTTGTTTTTTTTTTCTCACAAACTTTGCCAGACAGATGCACACACCCAAGAAACACAGACACCCTCCCACATGGAACCCTCCTCAAAATAACTTAACATATGTATTTAGTGTTTGGAGCTTTAGGGCTGCAGGAAATCACTCGGAAAACATTCTTGTATGGATCTGGATCAAATCTTCAAGGCATTTACACACATGACTTTACACATAAAGGTCAGTTCACTTACAGAGATCACAAACATGTTGATGAAAGCAGTTGCATAATCATGTGTGACTCTGGAGGAACTTTGTCAAGAGCAAATAACTCTGATGATGATGATGATGTTGTAAGGATTTTCTCAGCTCAGGCCAGGATATTTCAAGTTTTTACCACAAAACTTTAGTTTCAAACTGGGCATGGATTTTAAAAAATGTGGCCAAAACCAGGGCTTAAATATTAGATGCTATCAACAACGCATTATGGAAAATATAGGATCCACTTTATTTGGAGTGTGGCCAAAAGTAGTGTGGAGTGGGACTAAAAGTAAGGATGTCTCAGTGCAGATCTTTCCATTTCTTCTGTAAAATTGCTGCAACTTTAGAAAAGACCTTTCAGTGGATTTCACCTTTATAGAGTGCAATGGTGTCGCGCTTCTGTCCAACTGAAAGGCTTAAACAAAGGTGACACACATGCATAAATGTCCTGCATCAGCTTTAAAGTTAACAATCAATCATCAAGTTGAATGAAGTATCCAAGAAGATCTTTAATTTTTACAGTTCATATGTTTTTTTGACTGTAGTCACTTCTAATATGATTATAAGAAATCTACAGCACTTTATCATGTCACTGTTATTAAAAATGTTACTTAAGCTGATAACAATTAGTTTTCTTCATATTCCTAATTTAATACGTGGAGGTGTGCAACAAGCTCTACTTTAATTGGTTGATTAAGGTTTTGAAACCCAACTGCATCTATGTTGATCCACTTTGCTAACATTATTTAGAGAATAATAAATGCTTATTTTAGGACAAATGAATGAAAAATCATTTTAACACTCTGAAATTTGGTGTTTGTTCCAAGACAGACCTGACATTTAACTCTGCTTTTTTTCTAAGCAATGATCTCATGAATAAAGTCGTTTGAATACAGAAGCACTTACTCAAGCAGCTGCTTAATCTTTAACACAAAAAGACATTGAACTGTGACTTAGAGTAGTGTGAAAGTTAACTTAATGATCACAAACCATCTCTTACAGCGCTCAGAAAGGAGGTTTGTATTCAGGTCCTGTGAAAGGAGACCAAAAGTAATCATTATTTTTAATCTAAATGAGAATAGGACAAAAAATGTGTCCTTGAGTAAAGATTTGTGCATATATATGTAGTTTGAAAAAATTTGGATATCCAACTACATTTTCAAACATTTCCTCTATATTACAGGAGTCAATAAACCCCAAGAATATCCTTAGTTTCAGTGGTTAAAAATAAACTTCAGGTTTACCTCTCACTAATTCAACATAAAGATCAGACTTGCAATCCTCCAAAAGAAAACAAGGAAAAAAAAATTCAATGAAGACAGTAACAGCACTATCAAAACAGAAGCAATGATACCTTGATGCAGATGGACTGCACTGCCTCCTGGTCCTTGGCTTTGGTGGTGTTCACTAGACTGTACACTTTCTTCATGCTGGCAGAGTGCACTCATACTGACCTCAGTAGCTCTGCAGAGCCACAAGCTAATGCTAACGCTTTGAACTGATTAGAGGGTTCACAGAGTGACGCTTTATGCCACACCCTCGCCCAACAGGCCAAGGTGACAGGTGGCGAGAAGTGGAAACAAATGGAGTCTTTGTGAGACGAGCAGAGGGGAACTCTGGGAAAATATAGAAGGACGGCTTAGAGATGAAAAGGAGAAAAGAGAGCTGTGAGCAAAGGGAGGCTCAGCCGAGCGTTTTTGAGGCAGCATATGAATATGAGTATGTACAGTAAAGTGCACTCTGCTCTCAGGGGATAGATGAAAAGACAGTAAAGAGATGCACATACTTGAACATACTGTACATTCATGACATATGTTAGTGAAAGAGCAAAAGAAGAGAGCAGCTGTGGGGACAGAAGAGCCAGCAAAGGGAAAAAACAGGAGCTTTGTAGTTTCAGTCAGGAACAGGCAGCAGTTTAGGTTTCTGCACGTAAATCAGACAATTGAGCTGAACTCTACACTGTCCTTGTTTTCTGTCCACTGATTGACTAATGAACCTTTGCAGTGTCATCAAAAGTCTTTTCAAGAGGCAGTCCATCTATTTTACCAATGCTGTTCCACCTGACTGTCATGAAAAGTACAACAGACTGTAAATTTCATACCTCAAACTTTAATTTGTGAGCAGACTTAAGATTATTTACCGGACCTAAAGACTGTAAAATCAGCACACTTCCCCTTTAAGTCTGCTCTGTCCTTTCAAAAAGACAAAAATGAGTGTGATTCGTGTGTGCTTGTGCTGGTCAAACATTCATCGAGGCCAGCACATTTCAACTAAAATCATTGACAGCCTGAGTATATGCAGATTCACACTTTCTGTACTGTGTGCTTACAGATGTATATTTCTGATATCTAGATCTGTGTCCTTCCTCACCATGTCAGTCCTCCGCGCTTCAGCCACCAGCTCTCCTGCTTCAGACTCAGAAGCCTCTTCCCCGTCCCTGTCCTGACCCGGAGGTGTCCACCTGCTCTCTGCTGCCTTAAGCATCTGCAGCAGTTTCGGGCTGCATTTTGCTGACTGATCTTTGGGGCTTTCCTCTGTGGTGGTAGCAGGAGCATCTTCCACTGTCCCTCCATTCAGTCCAGCTGTGTCCTCAGCATGCGGCTCAGGATACTTGTCAGGTAGCGGCAGGTCCAAGGAGGCTCCTGTCTGGTTCTTTTCCTCAGCCATGACTCCACTGGCAGGCAGCAATGAGAAGAATTAGATTCCTGCTCAGGTGATGTGACAGCAGACCAGGTGGCGGCTCAGCCATTCCCTGCCCTCATTCATCTGATATTACCTCCCGCAAGTCATCTGTTTACACTAAACAGCAGCAGCAGTTGGTTACTTTGACTAAATGTAATGTATATAATTGGGTCTGGATGCGGTGTTTACAGGGTAAACACTGATGTTAGCGCCGCTTTTTCACAGAGAGAAATGTAACCTGGAAATACAAGAATGTAACTCACTTCAAGCACAAAGTATGTCAACATGTGCCCTTGTGCAGTCTTTTGTATTAAAAGATGTCCTGTTGTATAAAAAAATAAGCACTTGAACTGAAGTCCTCAGCAATTTAAACTTGCAGATCCACTTTTTTGCTTATGTGTTGACTTTAACAACACTGACTCAAATCAAAATAAGCAAAAATACAGACTGCAATGCAGACAGAGGGTACATAATAAACAAACAGCCCAGTTAGTGTTTACATTACACCCCACCAGCATCAGTGGTGATCCCATGGTGACCTGCAGCCTTTTAACTTGTCTGCCAGGCTGACAGACGACAGGACCTGCATGTGCCAAACAAAATGACTGGTTTATTTACTGATATCTCAGATGAGCTGGTGTTCTTTTCAGATTTTTATCCAGATTTGTGGATAGTCAACGTTAAACACAATTAAATCACAATTTTTTCAAGTTTGTCTTAAAATAAATGTTAGGTTCCTGTATGAACACAGAAACATTTAGAGATCTCCTTCACTCAGGAATGTTTTTTTTTTTTCATGTCCCCTTAATTATCAGTCCATGAGTATCCTGCCTCGAGTCTGTGCAAAATTTTTTCACTAGGGAGGCGTTTTTACATTCCTTTCCTGAAGGGGGAGATATCTGTGCTCTTTTCTAAAATCTCAAAGTCAAGTATAACCCGCCAAAAACTGAAAAAAGCTAGATTTGGTACATTTCAAATTCAAGAGCCAGCTGTAGGCAAAGAAACCTGAAACCTGCAGCACAGAGCAGACTACAAAGTACAGAGAGAGACAGTCTGCATTTAGCACAACCACAAACACTGCATCTGCCACATTGACACAGACAGATAAAAAGATCCTGAGCACACTCACCATCCCGACATGTTTTCTAGGTGCTGAAGTTGGTGCAAAAAGACGTCTCATCTGAGTCTGGCTCTGAATGATGTATGGCTGAATCTCTTCAATGATTCCTCTCCAACCTCTTACTGATTAACTTTGTGCAGACAGCTGTGGTCAGCGGGTACAACGTATGTGACCGATGAATTCAGAAATTATTATAGCTGCATTTACATTGAAGTGTTAAGCAAGTAAGCAGACACTTTTAACATGTTACAAAGATCATTACCAAAGCTGGTTAATGAGAAAAAACTTTATTAGGTGAAGTGTAGTTTTGTGGGCTACATTATACGTAGCTGTTGTACAAAGAGAATAAGAAGTGGAGGTAACAAACCTGAAACAAGCCAGTTGTTTTCCAACTTTACCAATAATCCAACAAGAAGAAGGAAAAACAAGACCAGTTGGGCATTAATGGGAGAAAATGGAAAGAACAGAGCAGTCTTCTTCTCCTTTTTTCCTCTGAGAGTGGAAACATCTGGTCAGTCATCTAAGCACAACGTTCACTACGTCAGAACTTATTCTGAGAGGGTGTTTAATCTCACATTATGCCTTTTTCAGGAAAAAAGGGGCAAAAACCACATCAAATGAGCATAAAATTAAAATACTTTAATGGTATCACAGGCAAGGTGGTAGAAAGAGTTGATGTGCTTTTAGTCCTTTTTTTTTTTTTTTTACAAAAATGTCTAACTTTTTGTCAGGAAACCCTGTTAAGCTTAATATTCTTCATTGTTCATTCTGGTGTTTTATTATTGAGCTACAAGTATACGTTAGAATAAATGGGTTAAAAAATAAAGTAAGGACTTTTATTCTAAAACACTGCCATTAGTAGGGTTCTTTTCTTGGCCAGGATGAACAGGAGGAATGAGTACTGCAGTTAAAAGCTGTATTAATGTTTATACAAATGTTTAAGATTTACATGAAAATTTTGTACCTATCCTTTAAATTTAGCCTGTAGGTGAGGGTTTTTAATTGCAGCTCTGATACTTCAAGTAAATCAGGTTGAATGTCTGGAGATTTTTGGTACTGTAGCTGTAAGAACTGGTATAACATTTGAATGTTTTATTAAAGAAGTCATGTAAATATTGCATTGTCATTATCTATTCAATATGTGGCTTGCAATAAAAATCTGAAGGTCAGAGGGTCATACTGTGAACCCTTTCTGCTGGTACAAGCACATTCCAAATGTTTAACAGATGTATGATGCAACTTATGTTGCAACTGTGCCAAGTGAACATAGTTTAAGTTTTCAGGTTTGATCCAGTGAGCCTTCCGGTGCAAGAGTATCAATAAAAAACATGCATCTGTTCCACTAGAGGGCGCAACAGTTACACAGCTGTCCAGGGGAGTTTTCCCACAGTTTAGACAGAGAAACCTTCTGTCCTTTCTCTCCTCAGTGTGAAAACTGTGGGACAGTTCAGTCTGTTTCTCTGTCTGACAGGAACCAGGAGACGTAAATGACAGTCCATAGGAAGGAGCACCCGAGGGGGGCGAGGAGAGGGTTACAGTCAACTTCAAATGTTTTTCTGTTTCTCATTTGTGTTTGGAGCAGGAATTTCAGGCTCTGGTGTTAAATTACGCAGTGAATAAAAATTCAGAATGTTTGTTCCTTTTTTTACTATGGCACCCCTTAAATGTTTACTTATGAAAAAATAACAGCTTTTAACATTTAACACCTAATATGAAAGAAAATGATGCAATCGTTTCTCAGTGATTTTAATGATAGGATAGTTTTGTTCTATATTCATTAATGGTTTGTATCACTTCTTCTCTTTTTCATTTCTTTGCACTGCACTTTTCTCTATGTCCTCAGGTCAGCTGAGTGAGATTCAAATTTTGTGAAGCAACCAAACTGCATCTCTGCATGGCTTTTTTGACATGCTGTTCCTGGTTTTCCTGTTTTTTCCTTCAGTGCACACACTACTGCAGTACTGCACTTTGTTTTGTTTGTCATGCAGTGTGCAGTTCCTCCCATCAGGCAGCAGCCCAGCAGCAAATGGACAAATGTAGTGACGCCCAGCCAAAGCCTGATTGATGACATAGCCAATAAATTAGACTCTGTGCATTTATTCTCTGCTCTAACCCAGTTAGATTCTGAGCACATTTGAGACAAAGAAAACCAGACTAAATGTTCTTTCATTATCACTTTAATTTCTTGAAAACATATTAATACATGAGGACAGAAGCTATATGGACAAATATTACATGTGGGCTTGTTTCACAACAACATGGATTACAAATGTTGTTTGTTTGATACATGTAAATTTAACCATAGAGGAAACACAAAAACACACACACTCTCACATACACACAAACACACACACAAACACACACACACACACACACACACACACATAAGTTACTGCTGCTAACACTCTTTTCACACCTTTTCATGTCTCAGTGTTTCAGTTTGGCTGATTTTTCCTGTTTCACAGCTTGGTGTCAGCCATAACACTTTATGCAATGACGCATGAATAACACAGTGTCTTTATCTATAATATAATATCTTTTTTTTTTGATAGACTTATACTTTTATTCTACAGATAAAAATCACTGTTTTGGTAACAAAATCATCACATTTACCACACTTATACTGTAAGGATAAAAACTGGTTGCATATGAAAGAACATACTGCACAAGCTCACGTAGGAGGAGCAAAGAGGAAAACATCCTGTCAAAGTAAAACTCCTGCTGACGTCCAGTCACATGTACTTTTTGACAATAAACTGCTTTCTCATCAGAATGCATTTTCTTTAGAGTTATAATACAATGAAATGTATTTTTTAAATCATCAAAAGTCAAGTGTGTGGTAGAATGAAACATATTTTCATTGTCAATGTCAGTCCGAATAAATTCTACCACTGAAAAAGAAATGGAGAAAGTGCTAAACAAGAACACACCTAGTCTATGTTTTACCATTATGTTCAATATTTGTATCATCTTAGTTTACAAAATTCATCACATTATTTTGACCGCATCACAAACTTTATTTTTTTTTAATTTTTTTTTTACCCTTATCGTGCTGTACGTATGTTCTTGTACTGGCACAGAAGCAGGTGCTTGAAGGTGTTTTTGAAGGTGGCGTTGCACAGGGCGTAGCAGGCCGGGTTGATGGTGCTGTTGATGTAGCAGAGCCAGTAGCCAATGGTCCAGAGAGAGTTTGGGATGCAGATGGAGCAGAAGGTGTTGATCAGGACCATCACGTTGTACGGTGTCCATGTGACCACAAAAGCAACCAGGATGGCCATGATGGTGCGTGTCACCTTTTTCTCTCTGGAAGAAATGCCCTTCCTCTTCCACTTTGCTACAGCAGTTTGCTTTGTTACCTGTGAAGTCAGAATTAAACAAGAGAAGACTTCTATTTAGCATTTCTTAAGTGATATTAGTTTTTTTCAGCAACTTTGGAACAGGCAAACAAGCTGTAAACACAATTTAACACTTTATATATAGCTGATATGTTGAAGTTGTTGGCAAAGAGATCTATAAGTCCAGCAGACATGCAGCAACGTTGGCTGAATTACAAGTTGTCTTTCTTACCATCTGGGAATGTAAAAGCACAACTTTCACTCTCTCTTCCTTTGTTTTGGTTTAAAAAGTGTTGTGAAAGTAAAAGGGCAATAAACAAAAACCTTTCTGTTTAAGCTTTATCAGACTCAGAGTCAACAGACTGCTTTTAACTACTCTAATATTTTTATCACTAGATTGTTTATAGTGACATGTTAACATGCTGAGCTTTGTGTAATGGTGTAATGTTTACCATGTTTAGCATTTTAACTTAGCATGTTAGCATGCTCACTTTTGTTATTTAGCTATAAAAAAATAAGTGAGCCTTCAGATATTTAACTGACAGATTAAACACTTATGTACGACTAAATTTAGCTGATGGCAATGTATCCAATGGCCTTCCAACCATGAATGTCAACAATATGGTGGCGCTAAAGTAAAAATCAGCAGATCACAGAAGTCATACAACTTCATCCTCTGGAGACCCTGAATGTCTGTTTAAAACTTTGTAGAAATCCATTCAATTGAAAAAATATTTTACTATGGACCAAAATGGTGGACGAACTGACTGACTGATCACCACAACCTTTTCTAGGGCTTTGCTAGAAATGTTCATAGCTGTAAATCTGGTTAAATAGGTGATTGATGATTTGTGGTTTTAGTAATTTGAATCATAACGTGCAGACTGTTATGCATTGATCGAATTTACCTTAAACAGTGTCTTTGTCACCAAACTTTGTCTGTCAGCGGCTGAGTTCTCGGGGGAAGGTGGCTGTGTTAGATTTGTCTTTTTCCCAGAGTCTGAGCCTTTCTGTGAGGATGCAGGGATCGCAGCATCCTTAGACGTGGACGCGTGGATGCTGTCTCCTGCTAAGTCCTCCGTTTCAGTTCTTTCTTCCTTGCAGGGCCCACTTCCATTGTGTTGCTGCTCCTCCTTCTCATCACCAGCCTCCTCCTGAGCTTCTCCTGCTGTGATGCAGTTGTTCTGGCTCTCACACCTGTCCTCCTGGCTGTGATAGGGGCCTTCTCCCAGACTGGTACCTGAAGTCTTCCTGCTGTCCTTCCTCACGCGGCTGCGGCTGGCCTTGGAGATGCGCCAATAGAGGTGGATCATGATGGCCACTGGTAGGTAAAAGGCTGCTATGGCTGTCCCAAATGTCACTGCTGGGTTTGAGAAGAACTGAATGAAGCACTGATCTTGTGGCACGGTTCTCCCACCCACAATGAACTGCCAAAATAAAATAGCTGGAGCCCACAGGATGAAGGACAACACCCAGGCTGCGGCAATCATCAGGCCAGCCATTTTGGTGCTGCGGCGTGCCGGGTAGCTCAGTGGTTTGGTAACACAGAAGTAACGGTCAAAACTTATGATGAGAAGGTTCATGACTGATGCATTGCTGACAACATAATCAACAGCCAACCACAGGTCACACACCACAGCTCCCAGGGGCCAGTAGCCAATCACAATATAGACAGTGTAGAGGTTCATGGAGCAGACACCAATAATGAGGTCTGCACAGGCCAGGCTGAACAGGAAGTAGTTGTTGACGGTCTGCAGGTTCCTGTTTACCTTTAGAGAAACAACATGGAACAGGCTGTCAGATGCTAATCTTTTTTTTTTGCAATGTGATGTGCGTCGTCTCATTTTTATTAGATTACCACTCCGCACAGGGTTGCACACGCTGCATTCTTATCTCTGAGTCTGGGTGTGCTTTTCAAGATGTCCAGAGATGGATGTTTGTAACACGCTCATTAATCAAATGGTGGAAGAAAAAAAAAGAAAGAAAATTCCAAACCTTTATTGAGAGCATGACCAGGATGTTTCCAATGACGGTGATCAGACTGAGAGATCCAGCCACCAGGATGATGAGTACGATCTCCACGGTGGTGTACGGACTCCCGGAGAACAGGCTGCTGTTATCACCACTGCTGGTATTGATAGTTTGAGATGTATTTGGAGTCTCCATGCTGTCTGCTTTTGAATATCCTTCTCACAAATTCTTCAGGCTTGAATCATATCTATACCTGATGACAATAAAAAGATTACAAAATAGTTAGTCTTTTTGCAACTATTTAGCCTTTTTGTAATGCTAATTCTTCCCTGTTTATGTGTACGTTTGTCTGTCTGCAAAGTTACTGATGCAGAGTCATGCGTAACAGCTTGTAAACACATGACAGGTGCTTGAGTGTTTTTGAGCTTACAGCTCAGCACAGGTGTGAAAGATGGACAGGTGGGCAAATAAAAGCTGCAGCAGCTGTGTTTAGAAATACACAGTAGTGTCCAACATGCTCTTATCAGAAATGACACATTGAAACTTGTTTGGGAAAAAAAAAGTCTAAAAATACACTGCTACAGTAGCTGTATAATAACTTGTAGGTGTGATTAGACCTAAACACAATCATATATCATTTTTATCACTTTGTAAGTCAAGTATAAAACACCGTTTTGCACTCAGCTGGTACTTGGTTTGTATTATTTTATTTACTGTAAGGGTTTTTTTGCCAAGCTTCTCTCCTCACCCACATCTTAAGTGACCTGGAAGTCTTACTTCTGATCAAACCTGACAGGTTGAATGGGGTCACCTACACCTCTAGAGAGTTCATTACAACGGACGTTTGGCTTTGGAAATCACAAAATGCCCTTTGAGAGTATCTAATCTGTGCATGAGAGCCAATTCAAAAATGTCAATTTGTTATCTTGATCCTGCAGGCATAGAGGAGTCATTTCCTATCAACATCTCTGCCCCTTGATATGAAATAGGTGCTGCCTGGTTTAAAAATTGGATTTTCTTCTGGGAAACTATTGAATGTGTGTGCACAAATGTGTCTCTGTGTGCTTACATTTTTTCTTTGAGACAGATGTCTGGAAAAATCTTAATAGAGGTAATGGTTTTGATATCATGAAAGGCAGGTTTTCCTAGGCTTAATTCAGTTTATCTGCAGAAAAATATTAGCTTTCTGAGTGATAAAGGGAATTAGTGTCATTTTTCAGTTCTTGAGCCACCTGTTCTGTGAGGGCCGTATCACTGAGTGTGCAGATAAAGGCATCCCCATGCAACATATGACTTCAATATAAAAATACCCTTTTTTTTGGTATTAATGGTGACTTGTTTTAAAAATGGCCCCATGAAAACAAACAGACAGCAAAACATCATAATAAGGGCATAGCATCATTACTGTAACTTTTATGCAAAAAACCAAGAAACCAACCATAAACCAACAATATACACAACATAATGATATGATTAACTAATGTATTGTAATCAGAAAATCAATGTAAAGACACTTAGTTGAGACCACGAGGGTTGTTGCATACTTCTAAAACCCTGTAAGTGACTCCATTAGGCCACATGATAACATCATACTGTACCTGAGAGATGTTTCCTTCCTGCTCTTACAGCCAGATGAAACTTCATTACAGCATCTCTAACTCTATCACTTACTCATCAAAGACCCATTCTGGGCCTTTTCTGTCACAGATGAGAAAGAGCTGGTCTCTCTGTGTGTGTCCGTGTGTGTGTTTGGGTTGAGGTTGGTGGGTAGTTTAGCTATATTTCTAAGGACCTTGGTCTTGACAGTCTATGACTCTTAGGTTTGAGTTATGAGGACATTGCGGTCTCATAGTGAAGTAGAGTTACTGTGCTGATGAATAAATTGGGGCATGCTCGTTAACATGCATTAATCATGCTGCTGAGAGAGCAAACTGTTGTGACATGATCAAATTAAAGGGGCTTGCCTCTCATTTTGGGACAAAAGCAGCTCTTCTCAAATTAGTTTTTACATGTTAGTGTCATAACGCAGAGTTTCTCTTCATCAATGTCATATTTAGAGCATGAATCAGCCATTTTCAACATAGGGTCTCTAGGTTTTTGGGAACTTAATGTGAGCCAAGTATTATTCTCCTAAGCAGTGGTGGAAGAAAGGTTTAGGTTATATTTGTTAAACATTATTAAGTAAAAAAATAGCAATCCTACATTGATGATTTTTAAATTCCAAAAGAATTTTCAGGGGGGAAAATTATGTAGAGTAAAAAAATTAATTTCAGATTAAAGTTGTTGTAGAAAAAATATAAAATTCGCACTGAGATGTACTAAGGTAGAAATAGGAAAAACTAAAAAGCGAAGTACATCACAATTGTACATGTAAAAAAAAATGCATTTACTTGCAGTTATTTTGTAATTTAGTTTCTTTCCTGCAACTGCTTTTATGTGACAAGAACATTTCTATGTATGCTTTGGTTTTATCATTTGTAAGTGCTTTTATAGACATATATCTGTATATAGATGCATGTACATCTTTTATCGACTTTATTGGATACCTCATAAACATTTATTTTCAAAAACCATCAGGACAGTGAGATTAATGTTAAACCTCTTAAACCCTGTAACAACAGAGTGGCAGCACTCTGCCCATGTCTCCGCCTGGTGAGTTTGCTTATCAGGAGTCAACACGACCAGATTTAAATGGGCAGCTATCTCTAAATGACCCCACATATCTTCTCCGACGAACTTGTATGTTATGAATGGGATTTTTACTAGCCTGGAGATCTAGATATAAAGCCCTAAAATGAGACAGTACTTCCACAGAGGGCAAAATTTATGGATTCAGCTCAGGCATTTTTTGACCAGGACATCTGGCAGACACTAAACCACTGAAATATCTCCCAGAGACAGACTTGGAGATGGCTGCCGATAAGTTTGGACATTGGAGTAATATGAAGTGTGCCAGCTGACAGATAAAGGCAAATAAACAGCCATCTTAAGAAGTCTGTGACTCAGGATGTGGGAAATGCTGCTATTAAAGCAGTGAAATAACAAACAAAAAAAAGTACTCTTCTCCAGGATCTGTTATCTGTAACATAAAAGAGAAATTCCCTAAATGATACAAAACCAAAAATGAATTATTTTTTATCACATGGCTGAGAGGAAAACCTGCAGTTTAAAAGGGACTTGCTACAGTATATTAAATAACTTCAGTCTGCTCTCGAGACATAGACTTCTCACCCCCTTGTCACCGCCACAGTGTCTGCCTCCACCCCGACCAAACACATTCTGCAAAGCCAACCTCTCTGATTAAGTCAACAAAAAGGGAGAATTTTCCCTCCTGCTCAAGTAAACAAGACTGATTGAGGTGAGCAGGGGAAACAAATGTTCCCAAATTTCATTTTGTTCAAATATTCACAACCGTTCAGAAAAATTGTTGTATTGTTGTTGAGCAACTTTCAAAAAAAAAGTTCAAATGTGCCCAAATGTTCCCAAGATTCCCTAACAAATGTTCCCAAATGTTCCCAAATGTCCCCCAAACAAATGTTCAGGCTCACTAAAAAAGTTTTGTCTCATCAGTTTCCTCTAATTTTACCTCTTAGGGACATCTCCACTCCATCAAACAGAGGAGGTGCATAGAACAGTGCCATGCTCCACTTCTGCTACCCTTAAGATGCCTCCTCTTTTATTGTGCATAGATCTACTTCCTCTCATGGTACATCCCATCATCACAGAATAAAATTTTAAAACTCTTTTTTAAACCTTCAGGTCCTTGAAAGGCAAAACTATGTTATTTAAGAATCTTATTATCAAGAACTCTGTTGGACACTGTAAAAAGTTAAAGTAGCTCTTTTTGCATTGCTTAGCTTTTACTGTTTGTGATCACACCTCTCCTGCCTGGCCCTGCTGGCAAGTGAAAGACAGCAGCAGTGTCAAGCAAACAGAACCATGGATGAGGTAAAGAAGTGATATTTGCAAAAAGTCAATCAGACAATTAGTCAGTCAGACAAATATAATTCTGTTTTTCTGATTGTTGCACAGTTTCAGTTCCAAAGCAAAATATAAATATGCTTGCACATCTGAACACCCCTGCAGCAGGGTGCCAGACTGCCAGATTTAGTTTGAATGCAGCTGAAGCACAGTCACCATCCCTGCCACTTCCTCCTCTCCACTCTGTGTGTTTAGCTCAGCTGCACTCTCAGTGTCAAACAGACAAACAGACCTGCCGTTCTTTATACATCCACGACACAGACAGAGAGCAGAGGAAACAAAGATGTGACCTGGTCACGACCCAACAGGGATGCATCACTTGTGAACGAGTCAGCTCTTTGAACCAACTTCCAACTCTTTACACCCGACTGAGTGTCAAATTCTTTGTTAAATTTATTTTTGACTCTATAATGTGTTTGCAAAATACTATCAAGAAACCTCTTACATTGGTACTTTTGTCCCCTATATAAAAATATATCAAGTCAAGTCAAGTCAGCTTTATTTGTCAATTTCTTCACATGTACCTGACATACAAAGGAATCGAAATTAC
>JAQMCX010000050.1:10887548-10907147 GCA_029814765.1 Acanthurus leucopareius
AGATTTGGCAACGAAGTGTCTTCCGTTGCATGGCTACCGGATTACAACAGAGATGGATTGTGGGGTAGTTTAAGAAATATGTCTATATAAAATATAATTATACCTTATAAAATTATACCTTATTATACCTTATTATAAAATATAATATGTCAATATAAAAAAAGTGTTCAATACTTATGTGTAATTGTGCTTAATGTTTTTACATTATTCCAAATTTTATACTAAATATAATGTAAATTATGGTATTTTGGAAGTCAAAAGAGCTGGTATATTTATCCTACATTGAATAATTGATATTATATATGTGAACACATGCAAGATAGAAGGTCAAAACATACATTTCTCTGAATTATAAATGTCATAAATGGTACAGAATGGGGAGCTGACTGAAAGCTGAAAGAGCTGAGCCGAATGATCAGGCTCACAAAAAGCTGGAATTCCCATCACAGCAGGTCACTGTGTTTTCACCCAACCTGGCACCCTGCAGGCTGTTAGAGGCTGGAGGCTAAAAACCCACTGCTCAAAGGCTGACACCCAGAAACATCACAAAACAGCAAAATAAGAAGAAAATAAGAAAATATACACTGCCGCACTTATAGTAGGACAGAGAATTTTTATGGGTCTGCAATGTTTTTTTGACGAATCAATATAAATACACCTATTTTGAATTAAAACCGAGTCTGTTCCGTAAATGTAAATCTGCAATTTTATTCTTTTTAAGTATTAACTAACCCCCTTTAGTCCTATTTTTTAACTGACTTTTTACATTTCCTCATATTTTTCTAAGATCATGTCTTAATGCTTTTCATGTCTTAAGTAGCACTTTTAATTGTCTAATTGTTGATATCATGTAAATAAATATGTACGCATGTAAACAAACTGTCAAACAAGCGGGTGTGAAGATGTTTCAGTGTGATATGGATGGTTGATAAGAGAGTGGGAGGTCACTGCCAGCTCACGAGCCCATCCTCACTGCTTCCCTTCGTTCACACTAATAAGACCTACATTACTGGACCTCCCTAATTGTTATTCAGGGCTACTGGAGAGAGTCACAGGGGCGAACAATATTTCTTTGACAGGCAAAGAAACATAGTAATTAGATCCAGTCTGCAACAGCTGTACCGGTAATATGCTTCTGGGATATAGAAGTAATCATCTGGCAGTGTGAGCTCGGCTTTAAAAAGTCTGCACTGCCTTTGATAACACAAACAGCAGCAGAGTCAGTAGTTACCAGCAAATGAGATGGTAAACAACGGGCTTGTTGGCAGAGACAAGAGCAGGTGTGGAAACACAGGATAGCACAGTTTCATCAAAAGGACCATTTAACAACTACAGGGATCAAAGTGTTGTAGGTTTTAATTATTTACCTGTAAAATAACAAGTAACATAATTTTGTACACATGGGATTTTATCTTAACCCGCAACTGTAAAGCATGCAAACACACAATATGTAAAACTGTAAAAAGTACATATGTTTTGTTTTAGGTAGAACTTTGTAGCAAAGGATCCTGGTATAACTGCGCCAGTTACTGTGTGTAGATTTGCCACACAAGTTTGGTGTCATTTCAGAGAAGTGTGTCGTCAATGTGAAGAGTGGGAAATTTCACATCAGGCTGAGCTTTGGTCTCGCACAGCAGTGTAACAGAGACCAGAGAAAACCTCTGAATGTCCAATTCAGCACTGATAGAGCCAGAAAGCAAAAAAATGAAAAGGAAAGAAGATCAGAGTGAACAGAGTGGGAGGAACTACAAAATAAAACAGAAGAATAGAGTACAGAGGAGATAACAAACGAGGCAGGAAAAGATGAAAATAATTTCTAAGAGCTGTGGGTTTAAAAAAGGGAGTGTCATACAAAGCAGAGGCAGTCCAAGAGTAGGAGGGCTAATGAGCAAGGATTAAAAAGCTTAACCTAATTTCATCTTGTAGGCCTACAGTTTTCAGGAAGGAGCAGCCTGTTTGAAATCTAATTTTCCTCTTAAACAAACATAGAGTAAACAGGGGGATTCCTCGGGAGCAGGGAGACTGGGGAATCCAGAGTGAGGATCTGAGGCTGGGGACTGATTGAAAGCTTTCAGCTCAGGACAGAAATGAAGATAAACATTTCCAGAACGGCCTTAGGGGAACAATAAGACCCAGATCTACTCTACCATTGACAGAAACTTCCTCAGGAAGCTGAAACTGCATACGGAGGGTTAAATTTCAGATCAATTTGTAATCAATATACAAGATATCACATTATTTTCCTGGAATTTTCCATTTGTTTTGCCCATGGAGGACATTATGATCTTTATATCTCCATAATTTAAGTATAATGCATAATATGTCCATAGTGTAGATTTTTGTAATAGTTGTATACAAATATTTAGCGGTTCTTAAATCAACCTTCTCTACCTATGAACACTAGATTGCTGCCAGCAGTTATAAAAATTTAAAACCAAGGGATTTATGTGAAAATCCAAATGCAGGAAGCAGATTTTCTGACACTATAAAAGTGCAAAAACATACATGAATCAATCAGTGCCTCAGTTAGCAGATGTTAAAATCTGTGTCAGGTAGCCGTTTGATAAAACAGGATAATTTTCTATTGAAAAGGTGTCCTTACCTGCAGCTGCTTGGAGGAAATCCACAGAGAAATGTCAGTTTATGGTGTCTGCTGGGAGTAACCTGGACAGACTGTTTGAGTTTGTTCCATGTTACTCTCACCTCTGTCGACACACTGGAGCACAGACAGAAGCAGAGTGCAACCCTATGTTGATGTCGCTCCTCCTCTGACAAGAATCAGTGTGTGTGAGCGTGAGAGTGTTTGTGTGTTCAAGAGACAGACAGACAGACAGACAGACAGACAGACAGACAGACTGACAGACTGACTGATAGACAGACGGAGCAGGGAGGGGTTATGGGGGCTATTAGCGACCATTGTGTTGCATCCCTCAAGCTAGGGTCACAAAATTTGAATAAACAAGAGACAGAGACAGACGTAGACGGAGAGAGATGCTTGTTTCAGGACCATGGAAAGCACTGGCCTCTGCAGCACAAACGCATCATTTCCTACTGCATTACTAAGCTGCAGGCAATTATGTGGAGAGAAGTTTGAGTGGCTGTGGCATGAAATAAAATGGTAAAAAAGACGACAAAAGTAGAGGGTTGCACTGTTATTCTGTTGCTGCAGGACGTTAACCTTTAAAACTCTGTTGTTTTGACCTTTTAACCAAACCAGTGACGCAGTCTGCCCCAGTTGGTGGATGACCTTACTTTGATGGAATTACTACAAAGAATAATGGCCCCTCTACAATAAACAATATTGCAAATGAAACAAGAGAGTGCCATCAAACAGGCACGAGCCGGACATATAAACATGACTTGATATGAGAAATTATGGCATGATTTATAGTGTTTGTCCTGGTCCTGATTTATGGTGCACTGATCACATAAATATTGGTCTGTTAGTTAATTTTCTTAGAAATGATACAAACCATTTAAACATTTTACATTCTGGTTTTAATCCCAGTGATTTGACATCACATCAATAATATACCGTCCTTTTCCTGAGTAAATGTCAAATACGGTATTAGCTTTACTTGTGCCGTTTGGACATTTGTCATGAACAAAGATCAATAAGAGGTTTTGACTCTGTGTCTCTGTTACATGTGTATGTTTGGCTTTGTGCGTCTTTGGTTTCCTGTCTGCTACAAGCTTCTTTTTCCAATTTCCGTGACCCTTCGGTGAGTCATAAGGTTAGGGGTTAGTTAGTAATTTGCTTTCTTGCCAAGAATTAGATGCAAATAGTGTTACAAATCCCATATTGTACAAATTGTACAGAGAATATAAAACCAGTTAGCTTAGCTAAGCAAAAAGACTCAAAGCAGGGGGAAAGTGCTGCATTTCCCTTGAACCCAGCCAGAGAAGAGGCGGCACCCGGCCAAGAAATCAGTCACTCCCTTTACACTCATTCACTGCTGCCTTTCGGTTAGAGGTTTAACAGTTGGCAGGAAATTGAAACACTAATCATCATTTCAAATCAACACGAACATCTATTTAGTTGCCAGCTGTAGTTTTGAGATCTGTAAAATGTAGTGCATGATGAATTGTATTGTGGATTATTGAGGTTTCTACATGTTACTCACTGAGGCTGCTGCCCATAAAACAATACTGAGGACAATCATAATTTCGGAAAATTAAATATTGATATCATGTTTATAATACACATATGATGATATCATGTAAATAGTACAGTACCTCTAAAATAATATTTCTAACAAGAAATTACTTAAGGGTATTGCCCTCCATGTATGTTTTTGAATGTTTTTGAATGGTTACAGCGTGTCTCTCCATCTCAATACTCCCTCCCACCTCACTCAGATTTTATGTGTAATTTATTTTTAAAAAGAAGAGAGAAAATACACAATAAAGTTGAAGTTTAATTTAACATACATATCACAATAATATCACTATTGTCAGTTCTTTAGGTTGCAAAATTCCTGGACTTATACCAAACACCCCCACAACCCTAGAAAAATTTTAAACTCTCAACAGTTAAAAAAGTGCACCTCATGGTGAATAAGGAGAAATTTAGCAGCTGTGGACCAAGAGTGGAGGACAAGAAACTGAAAGCCAAACTGCTCCTGAGATTTACCTTCTTTTCCAGTCTTTGTGCTGAGCTAAATTAGGGAGTAGGGTCAATCCTTTAATCTCATTCCTTGCAAGAAAGTGAACGAACATATTTCTCAAAATAGTCCTTCAACCTAAATGTAATGTAACATCATTTAACTAAGAGTCTATGATTTTGTAACTCTGTCAGTGTCACTGCTATAAACTGAGAAGTTGGATTTTTTTCTGCAGCACATTCAAAAGCATCTATAATGACAGCAGAAAGAGATACTGGTATGAATGTATTCTTTTAAAGAAATAATAAGACCACATGTGTATTATATGGTGCCTTTTATATATATATATTTAGTTCTTGTGATTCTCAGAGGAATGCAAAAGCATAAGTCGAGAGCATCTTCACAATGCCTTCTCCGGGCGATGGCTTGTGTGGTTTTAAAGCTCGACACTGAATGTATAATTTATAAGGGTCGCACAGTCTCGTCATGTCCTCGCTAGCTACCGGCGATTGCTTTGCATTGTAACGTCATATGACGGCCTCTTCACACAGGCACTGAATTAGTGTCTGCATGTGTGAATGGGCTGGTTAAAGGTCTAGGTTTCATCACAGGCTTCATCCTTTGTTTTTATCGTGTCACATGGAATATGTTTTTCCTGTGGAGTTACACGCACGATGACCTAAGTTCAAAAGCCCAACACAGCATCATACATTCATGGGTTACCATGAAAGTGTTTGGAGTTGAAAGGAGGACAGTGCTGCAGGGCAGAGGATGTATATTATTATATTGAGTGATAAAAGCCATGACTCTGTGGACACATACACTTCTTTTTCACACAAAAAACATCTTTCTCATCATCCAGTTTCTTTTAATGAACACACATTTCATTTTCTAACTTCATATGTTTCTAGCCCATGTAAATAATATCACACCGAGTCCTAAAAAACATCTTGGTGTCCTTGCAGTAAGAACATCCTCATTCAAAAGTTGCCATCTACCACTCTTATGTGTGCGAGGAATAAAAAAAGCAGCTAACAATGAAGCTCTCTCCTCCTCACTATATGAAGCAAAGCCTCAAGGCTGAAGGGAAATGAGGTCATCTAGTTGGAGCCCGAGCAGCTGTTTGAATGGAGAGGGGCCACACACAATAGCAGCCCTCTATCTGACATGTCTGACAAGACAGCCTCACATCTTCTGAAATTTCCCGGTGCAGTCAGTCATCAACAAAGCTGCAGAAATTCAGAGAATGTGCATCAGAAGAGAGAAAACTTCAAAGTCACACTGAAAGTTTTGCTCACATAAATATATATTACATCGTGCACTAATAGGCTGATGTTGATGACATTTACTGTAACTCTTCTCTGGGCCTGGAGCGAATCGTGACCTCCTCTGATGAATCATCAAAGACTGCCTATAATTCATCCTTATATTTGGGTCCAGTTGGATTGGGACGACCTGGAATCTGGTCAACTACTGGCATTGATAAAACCTGCAAATAAACTCACCCCAATTTTTGTCATGAAACTCTATTTGATTCAAGTCATCGAGTTACAACACCTACTGCTATTCTGAAAGTATTTTCAAACCAACTGCAAGAATAAATGTTCACATGCAGCTACACTTCTGAAAAACACGATGTGTTGAAACTTATTTCTTTAAGTTTCAATTTTGCCTGGATTGCAAAAATCTGGTTAGGTTTTGTCACAAAAAATACTTAGTTAGGGTCATTGAAAGGTCGTGTTTTAGCTTTAAATACCTGTATATGGTTGGTTAAATACCTGGAACCAATTAGGCTGTTGCTTGGCAGCTCTAGCCAGGCTGTCATGCCATTTTAATCTCACAGAAAACATGCAAATTAAACCATGTTTATCTGTGGTTTGCAGCACTGGCATTAGTATAGCAGGCTAGGTGCAACCAGTGCAATGCACAAGGGCCCAGAAGAGATTTCAGGGGCCCATGACGGAAACCCATTATTGACGCTCAATAATTATAGATTACATGTGGCGCCCAGACTTCAAAACAACTGTTCAACAACATCATTAAAAAACTGTTTTAACAAGAATGCAACACCTTAGTATAGGCTACACCACTCTCCCACTTTGTGTATTACACTTATAGTATTGCATGTTTTGCATGTTTTGTAATTCCTTGTGTGTGTGTGTGTGTGTGTGTGTGTGTGTGTGTGTGTACGTAAATGTGTACGTAAATGTGTACTTGTGTTTGGGAGAGAGGGAGGGCCCGAGAAAAACATATTTGCACCAGGTCCATTGAATTCAGGTTACACTGCAGGTTTACTAAGACTAACAATACCAATACTTTACTGTAGTGATAGAGACAGAGACTTATCTAATCCTCATGAAAAAAAGGATAATTTTGCATGGGAAAAAATACAGAGAAATTAAAAGTATTGTTAATGTTATTGCAAAACATTTTGTTTCATGAAAGTATACTAAAAATTTTTACTTATGTTCAAGTTCAATTACTCTCATTAAAAATGGATCAAGAGAACAGTGAATTTACCATTTCAGAAACCTTTAACAATTGACCTGCTTGAGATAACCGTAAAGATATACAACCATTATACATCTGTTTTCACAGACTGAGTGGTGATTTGAAGTGAGTACAGATGAAAGCCGTTGTCTTTTTCCCTTTAACATCCCCTCCTCATCTGATGGCAACTAGCACTCATCATCTCTCAATGATTAGTTGCTTCATGACACTGCTGCCATCTGGAGGACTAATGTCTGCCTCTCCCCTCTACAACAACTCCTCAAGCAGTTGATTCCTTGATGCCCTTGCCTCTAACTGTGTTAATATTGAGAAAAATTGAAATATCATCAGACTTTGTTCGGCAAACTTAAAGACAGTAAAACACTATGTGCAACTGACAGGAAGTTAAAACTGGAAACTATTCTGAAACCTGAAACTAATCTTAAACAAAACTTGAAACTGGAAGTGATCTAATAAGCCTGCATCCTTTTGCAAAGTTTAGTCACCCACCAAATAAGTAAGAATAGCTTCAGTGCAATAAAATTAAATAGTGATTTAACTGATTGTCTACAGAGTTCCTGATGGGTAGATATAATGAGTAATTTTCAATTTTCACTTAAGTCTTTTTCAATTGCATCTCTTTTTGTCAGTTTTTTATTTTCTTAGCTTTCATGGAGATGGCTGTGTTGTCAATATGTGACTGTAGGATGGGGCTTAATTAATATTTGGGGTGGGGGTGACTTTGGCTTTGACCAAGTTGATGCTATGTTGCCTGTGTGTTACAAAAGTCATATTAGGCAGTGTACTGTAATTTGACCACTGATTTCTAGAATATGACCTGATATTTATAGCTCTCAGAATAAGCCGACAAAAGTTTAAACATTATAAAATAAATGTTCTGTAGCCCTAGGCTTGTCTAACACACACACACATAAACAAACACACACACATGCTAATAGGTCCCGCATGGAGGCGCAAATCTCTGTGGAACATAATGAGCATCAGAGTGCTGACAAGCTGCTCTTTCATTTCACCGTCATTCATCTCACACTCATCAGGCTTCATCACTCGAAAAAATCAAAACATTTTCTGTTGCCTGGATGTCTATATCTATGTGTGTGTGTGTGTGTGGGTGAGCGTGCGTGTGTGTGCGTGCATGTGTGGGCATGAGGGTGATGTCTGTAGCATGATTGTGTCGTAGCAACAATAATACAGATCCCTCTCATTCCAACAACTGGGCTGGGTTGTGTTATCTCTGCTAAACATTGTTAGAAAGCTTGTGTATTGACCCGATAGCCCCTCTCCTGCTCATCTGTGGAAAATCTTTCCATGTGTATTAGAAGAACCTAGTTTGCATGATGCAGTGTCCATCTACAATGGAAATCATATGTAAAGTAAGGATATGAATTCCAGCCACATTTTGCCTCCTCTCCCATCCTGTTTATACATGAAACCATTGAAAATATAATGGTTCACTTAAGGTCAATTTTTTAATCATAAAAAGATGAAATGAAAGACTAATTTTGATTTCGTATGTCTCCATCTTTGCATCACATAACACATAATCATACAGTAATAATTGTTTTGCACTTATAATAAATGTTTTTTGATTTTTGTTTTTTATCTATTTAAACTTCTCAAGTCCAGTCACAGAGTTAATAAAATCATGTTTTTGACCACAGAGCACCTAAGGCTAAATTGCACAATCATCACCAGTCATTTGAATTTTTTGGATGTGGTCGTGGAGAAAGTTTAACCACTGGGTGTAGCCCTGTGTTTGTGAGCCTCCATGTGTCCTTTGACTACCTGACAGGGAGGACACAGCAGGACAGAGAAATTATTCTTTGGACCAATGTTGTTTAAATCTCTTCTAGGGAGTTCTCAAATGCATTCCTTGATTCAGTGTTATTTCCTTTATATTGCTTTTTGTTTTGGTCCCTGTCATCTTAATGTTACCTGTAAAACACTCTTTTTGAAAATGGCTACACATTTTCCTCCACTTTTCTATTATGTAAGGAGCATATGGTCTGCAAGATGAATCCACACATTTTAAATCTGTTATGTTTCTGTACTTCATGTTTCCTCAGCTTCAGTACTCTGATCCGAAAGAAGCATTGTTTAATTTTCACTGGCACAGCAAATAATTTTGGGCTCTTTTTGACTTGAACATCAGAATCAACATTTTCAATTTGAAATTTTAATAAATCATGGCAAAAGTAGAGGTAAAAAAACATACTCACTTCCTGTATCCAAATTCTGATTGAATAAATCATATTATTATATAGCTGAACCTCTGAACACTAAAAGTGTCTCTGTTTTTGCAGCTCATGCAAACACGTCACTGAGCGCTGGCAGCTCATGACAGAGGCTAGCAATGCAAATGAACACAGATCAGGCACATATTGTACTCATCTCTCACATTCCCTATGAGGTGTTGCATACCCATACAAAACAAACATGTACCACAATCTTAATGCAGCTGATTTGCCTGTCTTGCTGCCTGGCAGGCTGCACTCCAGAAATGTTTTTCAGTGTGCCAGGAAAAAACTGTAATTAAATGACATGATATAAAGAACTGGTTGACAAAATGACAGAAATCTACTGGAGTTTGTTCTCATCAGAGAGAGAGATAATTGAAGCAAGGTAACACAGTATTTAGAAAATGAACAAAGACGTTTCACACAGTGATGTTTTATGCAACATCGCTTTTCATCAGACTTTCAAGAGTGCTCCTGCTCCAAACATTAATATATTGGTGCATAAAAAGATGTGGACATTGGAGCCATGCAGTGTGGAAGCTATTCATTTGATTATTTTTATGTTCTGCTCACTTTTGACTTGGCACTTGCCCTTTTCATGGTTTGCATGTGCATGCATGTACTTCCCACAACTAGTGGTAAGTCAAAATATTGAGGTATGTCAAGCTATCAGATTAATATTGACTTGTTAAAACAAAACTAAGAAAAAAAATCTAAATTATGACATATTGACTAAAGTTATGATATACTAATATACTGGGATGACTGATTTATCTAAATTTTTACTTATCATATCAAAACATATTTATATCTTTATAACTATAAAGACTATAATAACATATATCTAAACTATGACACACAATGCCAAAATTGTGAAATTGTAAGTAAAACCTTACTCAACAAACACAATGAATAACTTTGAATCAAAACTGTGTCGCCAAATCATTTTTTTGCTCGGCTATTTCTGAATTTGAAAACGTATTACTTTCTGGACGCTAATTCATTTATGATCACGCTTAACTTTTCATGTATTTCTGCCTGTCTTGGAACAAATTGTTTCGCACAGTAATCACAGCAGTCTGGTCGAAAAATAAGTAAGAAGCTTAACATTTTGAAAGAAGCTTGTTGCTCTGCTACGCATGCGCAGTTCACAAGTATGTGCGAAGAACAGGAAGCGAACAGTTTGTGACTCCGACGTAGATGCTGCTGTCTACTCCCTTTCTTTTTGTGATTGTGATTGGTACTAGCTGCGCTCGACTCTTTTGAGTGATTGAGACGCAAGCAGTGAGCTAGCTAGTGTAAAAGCCGCACTTTTTGGTTTACTAGCTATATTTCTGAGACGCCTTGGCCGTGAAATCGGGAGCTTGAGTGCGAGGCAAGGGCGTGTTTCAATCTCAAGTGTTGGAGAGACAGACTGCCTCCTCCTCACTGGATGCTAGCTCAGTAGCCTTTGCATGTCGTTGCACGCCTAGTTAAAGTTGTGTTTTAGTCTTCAGCTCTTTTTATTTATTCGGTGGTCAGGTTAGAAGAAGATGGGATGTACTCTGAGCACGGACGACAAGGCGGCGCAGGAGCGGAGCAAGATGATCGACAGAAATCTGCGGGACGACGGAGAAAAGGCTGCCCGGGAGGTCAAGCTGCTGCTGCTCGGTGAGAGAAAGATGGATGGAAGTAGGGACGGGGTGTCGGTCTATTTGCTGGAGAAAGACCATCCCTGTGCCTAACGTTACTGTCTGCTTCAAACTTGGACCCAACATTACATATAGACAAAAGTGTTTGTACATTAATTGAAAAGAAAGTTTCGTCTTGCTTTTGAAACAAACTAGTGTTGTTAGAGAGAGAACTTGTTAGAGACCAACACGTTTGAGGCATTTACAGGCTTTCTATGAATGGCACAATGGTGGTTCACTTAGCCAAAAAGTTGGATCACCTGGAGTTCTCTCCTTTTTGTCTTCAGCGAATCAAAAACAGTTCAGGCATCTAAGTAGTCATTAGTTCGTTGCATGAGAGGATTTTGCTTCCTCAGTAACCAAACGCTTGTAGCCAGCCAAGTCTGTAAGATAATTCAGCTAATCAATTAGCTGCTTAGCTAACGCTAGGTTAGCGTGCCAGCGCTAGCTTGGATTAGTTGGCTCACAGAAGGCTTAACCTTAAATATTATCCGAGATGTTATTGTTTAACAAGTTTGCCTCTTTGGAAATGTCTACAGTTTTGCCTTTGGTATTTGAGATCGACTTCATTTTTACAATTTAAATTACTGCAGAACGATAACGTTATTTTTCCTGTTTATCAACCACTTCATTACACAAATAAAACATTAGCTAACGCACTTTAGGCCGGATGCCTTGACAATTACTAAATGCCTACCTGACAAACTGGATGAAACTAAACTTATCTTTTTTCCCCCTTTTTTTGTTGTTTTGATGGATTTTAAATAAACACCCCTCCATATGACGCAAGATTTTGCGTCCGTCGGAATCAAACTAAATCAATGAAGTGGTGGGTGTGGAGCTAATGCGAGACTTTGCTGCTCAACTAGTACGAATGTGATTCTGTGAACCTCAGACATGAGAGGGAGGCAAGAGAAAGCAAGTTTTCAGTTTCTTTTTTTAAATAAGTAGGATTTACTTTTACTATAACTTATATTTTGTATATGACTGCTTGTGATTTAATTCTCTGTTTTATTCAAATCGAGGTTAGCTAACAGGGTGTCTGGGTGAAAACCATATTAGTGTGATCATTTGAATATGGTTGCCAGGCAGGCAGAGGCTCGCACTCACATTACAAGCAGCCAAAACAAACAACTATGTCCAAAAATTGCATCACTGAACTTTCATGCTTAGGGCAACGTAACAATAACAAATCTTTCCAGATGCTATTCATATTCACCCAATAGTAATGTAACATCTACAGGTTGTTTGGAATTTATTTATAATTTTAAGAAAAAGCTGCCACACCTTCTCTCTCTTCTCTCTTGCTGTTGCTCATGGCTACTGGCAACTGTGCTACAGAGAAAGCTAGTCCATGCTAACTGGATTCCTGCCTGGGCCATGCAGTCTGCAAACTGTCACAAAAATGCAATGTAAAATCCTGTTCAGATAGATCCGTGTGTTGATATAGGTTTCACAGGTGTGCTTTCAGACGTGTGAGACATTGTGCATTGTTGGGCTTCAGTTAGTTCTTGCGTGGTTGTGTGTCATTAGACATGGATCTTATTTGAATTTTCATGGGATCTTGTTTGTTTCCTGTCACGATTCCCACAAGCACCTGATTGAGATGTCTGATGGATTGGTTTTGTAGATTTGTTGTGTGATGGAGGAATACCACATATTTTTAAAAACATGGATATGTACCACTTTGACATTCATTCAATTTGATAATGAGATGTCTTTTGCACTGTATGTGTTTCTCAGCAAAACATGGAGATTTGCAGGTTTACTTTACATGCTCATGGCAGTTCGCTGCTCTGTAAGGCATCCCACCGAGGGTGTTTGCATTAATGCAGTAATCTGCAAATGACATGCTCTTGAGACAAGTGTTTTGAGTGGGTGTGCTGCCTCAGATATATCCTGATTGTGCTCTCAACTAATGCAAATTATAAAGATTTTTATGTATAGTAGCAGGAAAAGTGGTGCAAAAGTGAGACCCACTGTTTATTTTTTGCTGTGTTCCCTGAGCTTGTCACTGTAGTCCCAGCTCTGTAAAAAATCTGAACCATCTCACTTGGACTTTTTGCTTGAATTGCCATTCAGTAAGCCCTTCAATTTCAGCAGCTCAGTGAGGCATGAATGTGTGTTTGTAAATAAGATTCAAGTGTGTTATGAATTTGGCAGTATTATTAGCTTTGTGTTTCTCATATCTTATGGGACAATAAATTGGTGAACAGTTTCCTCACATGGGAACCGAGAGTCCCTGCAGAGGTAAGGTAGCCTAATTAAAATGTTGTGTGCTCAGCTGAAAACATGCCTGTATCTTAAGGGGAGCTAGAGAAATGCATGAGACATACCGACCAGTAGCTTGACTAATTCAAATGGATTTCAGATTAACAACGTTGTGTTTCTTCCTGTCTTATATTTCAAAACATTTACCCCTTAAAGCTATGATCACATCACATCATCATACTTTTTGTATAGTGCTGTATTTGGTCTAATGGTTTAAATGAGAAGCCTCCAACCAGCCAGTTAAATACAGCATAAGTGTCTCACCCAGGGATGTTAAAGCTGTTCATAATCTCATTGCAGAGAGGATCCACTTGATTAATCCAATTGCACTGTGACCTGGCTAAACTAAGCCTTAGATATGTAGTAGCTGTATTCTGTGACAGTGTCGCTTCTGATCTGCTGCAGGTTAAAGTTTACATTTTAAAAAAAATGTTTTAGGTGGAGATTTAAGCTGCTTTAATAATCCATCAATTTAGCGTATTGTGCACTCACTTGAAGATTTCAGATTTGGGATTTTAGTTAATTAATTTTCAGATTTTTGTCATACACAAAAAAATCATAATGTTTTTCCATGTACCATCAAACATGAGTTCAATACTCAATACTACAGTTTGTCAAAAAAACACACAATTACGAGGACCCAGGCAGTTTCTCTAAAACCCACTCAGATGACCACCTGTGGGTATCTTGGGACACACAAGGCTGAAGATTTGATAATATCTGAAAAGGAAAAGAAAAGTAACTGTGTAGACTCTAATTAAATGTTTCTCTGTTTCAGGTGCTGGGGAGTCTGGGAAAAGTACAATTGTTAAACAGATGAAGTAAGTGTGGATGGTGAACATCTCGTTTATCAACACAACAATCACGGCTGCTGCACTTCCAAGCCTTGTTTGTTCAGAGAATCAGTTACAGCACACAGAAGTGTCTAAGTCCCTTTGACAGACATATCTGACTCACTTTACACACACACACACACACAGACACACACACACCAGATCACCTGACACAGCTCTGAATGTTAGTGATCAGCTGGTGAGGCATTTCAGACACACTTATTCACTGTGTGTGTGAAGTCATTAATTTATTCAATCATTCACAGATGTCTACATAACGGACACTCACTGTTTTACTCTACAGTGAACAGGAAATTAAGATAATGGGACACCTAATTATGATGATTATCACTGACAAGTTCAATGTTGAATAACAGTAATTTTATGCCATCCCTGAAGTTGAAGCATTGCATTGTTGAATCTCAAGCAGATAATAGTTTACATACTATACATCAGACTGTCATTAGTTCTATTGTGGGAAGCACAAGAGCACTATACAGGCTTTTCTCATTGAATTTACACTTTAACTCTCAAAATGGCTGTATATATAATACACTAGGGATTGGATATCGAGTTTATAATAACGCAGTATTTTATTCTTATTAAGTGTTATAATAAAAACATTGTTTAACTATGACTCTTACTTAAAATGATCAAAGACTTGAAATATGGCAGTAGAAGAGGCCATTTAAAATAGTTAATACACAAATTGCCTGTTTTTCAGAAAGTAGCTTTAGTTATAATCTTGTGTCATAATTGCCTGGTTTAACTGAGTTCAGCTTGTGGATGTTAAACATTTCTCAATTTCAGAGTGACTTTAGTCTCTCACCGCCCATTTTTAGAAAGTTAACTTCTGAAATTAGCCTGTATACAGTAACTCTGTTGTTTGTTGTAAAACACAGCACTGCCACTCTCAGCCAATCTGGTCTAGTTTAATCTTTTAAATGAACAAATCCATAATAAAATTAGCCGGTAGACAGGTGCTAATGTCCTCCCTTTGTGTGGCAGGATTATCCACGAAGCTGGCTACTCAGAGGAGGAGTGTAAGCAGTACAAGGCCGTGGTCTACAGCAACACCATCCAGTCCATCATCGCCATCATCAGAGCAATGGGACGCCTCAAGATTGACTTTGCTGATGCTGCCAGAGCGGTAAGTGAAGGAAAACAAAGCTGACCATTTCTGCTTTCTGCTTGGAATATTATATGTTGTATTGCTGTGCAAATATATGTGCTCAGTGCTATAAGGGCAACAGCTACTTAGTCATATGCCATCTTCCCCTGGTGGGCAATTTTCTTCTCCCTCTCTTCTCTGCAGCAGGTCAGAAAGAGCTGATAGGGGTTTAGCATCACATTCAAACCGCTTCATTAGAGCAGAGGCTTCCTGACATGAGAACTGTCTGCGGGTACTTCACTTGATGCGGTCGCCATGCCTAGCTGCTGATTAGGTCACTTTAAAGTGCTTGAGCGTGGGTAGAAGAGCTGCCTGTCAACAAGAAGGACTTGTGAGCTCTGCCATGTAAACAGCCATGTTTCTGTTTTTCTCAATATTTGGAGACTTAGTACTCACTGGTTTACTGTATTTGAATAAATGTAGAATTACTGCTGTAATTATGCTGTAAAAGCCCACAGTACAGACTATCTTATTTCTCTTTTTTTTTGTGAACAGACTTTTTTATCTTTTCATTTTGTAAATCTGTTGTTTTCTTCCTGGCATAAAATGATTTAGTCCCTGCCTCAGCATGTAAGGCCTGGCTCTGTCATTGTGACCAATTTTACACCCAAAGCTTTTCTCTCTTGATTTTATGCTTTTATACTTCAACCAATAAATTCTTGGCCACTGACCTGCTTCAGATACCGTGTAGCTTTTGAAATCTAATTTTATGCCTCATGCCATCCATGGCTAAAAGGACTGGAATGGACAACGATTTAATCATTTTTAATTTATTGCCTGCATCATCTCCAAAAGAGCATGTTTGTCTTTGGCAGGGAGCTCTTACTCTGATTTTTATTTTTGAAAAAAGCAAATCCAAATTCAGTCCATTAGGATTAATGTTTTATTAGACCAAGTCTAATGTAGTTTGCCATGCTACAACAAATGTGCAAAACAATTCTTTATTTTGACATTAAAGAGTTTGCAGAGTTTCAACATTTTGTAAACAACTCTGAAATGGGAGTATACACACGCTGTCCAAGCAAAACAAGCTAAATTTTTTATTCAAATAAAATTAGTGGAAAATGACTTTAATTGGAGAGGCTGTGTCTCTGTAGGATGATGCACGGCAGCTGTTCGTGCTGGCAGGTTCAGCAGAGGAGGGCTTCATGACAGGCGAGCTTGCCGGGGTCATCCAGCGGCTGTGGAAAGATGGAGGAGTTCAGGCCTGCTTCAGCCGCTCCCGAGAGTACCAGCTCAACGATTCTGCAGCATAGTGAGTTGGTTTCACTGACACACACACAGAAACTAGCATGGGACTGGACTAATGGAGAATAATCCCATCTCAACCCTTAGGCTTATTGTGAACCTCTGTCTTATTTCGTGACCTGGTGTCCATCTTTCTGACTCTTGTTGACTTTTTTCCAACCCAAAGTTACCTGAATGACCTGGACAGGATATCCCATGGTGCTTATGTGCCCACCCAGCAGGATGTGCTGAGGACCAGAGTCAAAACCACTGGTATTGTGGAAACACACTTCACTTTCAAGGACCTGCACTTCAAGTGAGTACAACCACCAGTTTGTCCAGTCATTTAACTGTATTTACATGATGACTCGTGGTGTGCTCTGCCAGTGTGGCTTCAGGCCACCCACATCTAATATTTGTTCAGTGATTCAAATGAGGTCTTTTGTTACCTCATTGACGACTTGTTCCTATGGGTTTTAAAACATTTGACCAGTCAGTTTGGTAGATTGGTTGAAGAGTGAGGATGTTATCTTCGTACACTTTCAAGGTCACTACTTTTGTTACATCTAACATCAAAACATTGGTGACAAGTGTGGATGAGATGGACTCAGCTGTTTGTTAGAGTCCATGTACAGAAATAACCTGTAAATTCAAAGCAGCTCCTTGTCGACTGAAAATAAATGACACTGGTATCACAGATGCGTCACTTGCCCCTGATTGTTTAGGACAGAACACTTAAGTCAGATTATCAGGCTAGCTCTATTCATCAAACACTGTTTTAAAGAGTGGTTTGATTAGCGTTATTAAAAACAAATCTCTTACTGACTCCAAATGTCACCACGTCTTGAATCAAATGAAGATGATAAATGAAGATGATAGCAATGATAGAAGTGGTGTGAGTCATGTTTCCAAGGATCCTCCTCATAATACACCATGGCAACAGACAAGTATTGAATTATTATTAATGACTGACAGGATGAAGATTCAGAGATGGAATGAGAGAACATTTGTTTGTAGGGCAAATCATTTAATCACATGTATCTGTCTGCAGAATGTTTGATGTGGGTGGACAGAGATCCGAGAGGAAGAAATGGATCCATTGTTTTGAGGGCGTCACTGCCATCATCTTCTGTGTGGCTCTGAGTGACTATGACCTGGTGCTGGCTGAGGATGAGGAGATGGTAAGACCTTTTTGACCCCTGTTCACTCCATCCAGCCCATTTTTCAGTCACTGTTTTGAAGTCAGTTCTGGCAGATTTTTTGCTCACCAACACTTGTCTGTTCCCTTGTTCAGAATCGAATGCACGAGAGCATGAAGCTGTTCGACTCCATCTGCAACAACAAGTGGTTCACAGACACCTCCATTATCCTCTTCCTCAACAAGAAAGATCTGTTTGAGGAAAAGATCAAAAAGAGCCCTCTCACAATCTGCTACCCAGAATATGCAGGTGAGGCAGACACATGCAGAAACACTTGTATGCCAAGCAGATTACCCTTCTTTTTTTTTTTCTAAGGAATTAACATACAAGGTTGTATATGTATGTAATGTTGAACGGGTCTTAAAGCTCCCAACGAGTTTGTCTTAAGCATGTCTTTTCCAGATCATTTACAAGTGGTCTGAAATGCTGCTGCTAAACTGCTAAGTTTCCAAGAGAAACTAGTTTTTGTCTCTCTTTACTGGTTCCCTGTAAAATTCTGAGTTCAGCATGAGCTTCTTATGATCACCTGCAGAGCTTTGCATTGTCAATGTTCAGGCACTCGCCTATGTCAGAGACCTATTGCACCCCTATGTCACCAAAAGGTCCCTGTGGTCCTCAGATCAGGGCTCACTTAACCCTCTTTGGTCTCATAATCGGTGGACACTGTTAACACCTTCAAAAAGCAGCTCAAATCATGATATTCTTATCTCTGTAGAGCAGCTCTGTGATGTTTGTGCTCTTAAAAGTTGCTATATAAATCAACTGACTTTACGTATTGCTTCTGGAACTTAAATATACCTTAGTTATTAGTTATATAATAATTCTACAAATACATACAGATCTACACAAAGAGATTGAAAACCATTTTTTTAAGACTGTGAGTTAAGGTCAAGAACATATTCACTTACATTCAGTCTTTTTTTTAAGTGTGCAGTCTGTCAGCCCCTTGTTGCTGCTCAAAGGCGTGGCAGTTTCTACAGATGACACAAAGATGTTTCTTTATTCTCCTCTTGCTCTGCTCTCAAACTGTGTGGGCTGCTTTATGCTCATAAGAATGTGTCCTTGTTGGGTTCACTAATAATTCTTAATACGCATATTTTAATAGATGTGTCCATATTGACAGATTCAAAGCTAAATACACAAAATTCTGTATGAGGAAAAGATGAACAAGCTTCAATTTTCAGTTTTATAATGAAAATGTCTTCTATATGATAAAGGGCTTTGGCGTTATTTCTCCTAATCATGTCCTCTTTTCCTCCAATCAGGCTCCAACACTTATGAGGAGGCAGCAGCTTACATTCAGTGCCAGTTTGAGGACCTGAACAAGAGAAAGGACACCAAGGAGATCTACACCCACTTCACATGTGCCACCGACACCAAGAACGTGCAGTTTGTGTTTGATGCCGTCACTGACGTCATTATCAAGAACAACCTGAAGGACTGCGGCCTTTTCTAAAGGTAACGCCTGGTGCTTTTAATACGAGCTTTCGTGGTTTGACCTGTTTCTCTCCTCTAATGACGGGGTCTTTGTTTCCCTCTGTCTGTGCAGGCAGCCCAGCGGTCGGCTAACCAAATGACTTTGTTCAAGGGGAGTCTAACTGGAGGGAACTTCAAGGACCCTGCTGAGAATGTCACTTTTAACCTCTTATTAACTTATGTTCATCTCTAAAAGTTTTAAGACGGTGTGTAGAAAAAGCATTTTGTGTAAAGTATTTGTACAACTGTCTATGGCCTGGGATTTTTCACAGTTTTTAAAATGTGCTTGTTTTACCTTATTATCATCATTTTAAATTTTTATATCGGGGGGGGGGGGCTTGCCTTTTTTTTTTTTTTTTGTTTCATGGCGGAAAATTTTTTTGTGTTTTTTTTTTAGGTG
>JAQMCX010000050.1:10907247-10962491 GCA_029814765.1 Acanthurus leucopareius
CCCCCCCCCCCCCCCCCCCCCCCCCCCCCCCCCCCCCCCCCCCCCCCCCCCCCCCCCCCCCCCCCCCCCCCCGGCCCTTTTTTTTTTTTTTTGGTTCATGGCTGAACATTTTTTTGTCTTTTGTTTGTAGGTGTTTGTGCCTTGCATGCCTTAGTTGCAGTGTTGAGTTCTTTTTGTTGAGTTAGATTTTAGGTTTATGTAGATGTTACCCCCAAAACCTGGAGTTATATTATCGATTTACTTTCTGATTATTTCGACGTCTCATTGTTTTTTGACTCCTTGGACGAACCAAGCAAGACCAAGACACTCTGTAGACCAATTCACTCTGATTCTGACAAACTGTGAGAGGTGTGTGTAAACCTTTTTCGAATGTGTGGTTTGCATGTGTGCTGCGAGTGGGAGCGTTTGTTTTGATTGCGGCCAGAGGCCAGTGTGAGTGACTGTGTGTGTACGTGTCTGTGTGAATGTGTGCACAATATAAAACAAAGGGACTTTATTCCTCTACTTGTCATCCTCTTTCAAAGTTTTATTTTTCTAAATGACCAAAAAAGAAGCTAATCTCTCTGATAAATGAGTGCACATTGTCGGTGCGCCCCCACAAACTGTAACATTCCTGATTGAATAATGAAGCAGGAGAAGCTTTGATAAGAGGATGCCAACAGCGGCCTTGTAGCAGACTGTAGGACCACAAATAGATCTGTGTTCAGTGCATAGACAGATGGACAGGTGGTTGAAGTGCATTAGAAGTAGAAGTGCACTGTTAATGATGATGATCTGTGATGGTTTCGAGTTACATATCCCCCGACACCTCAACCCTCTGTTTCCATTGGATGGGCACATTAGTGGACTAATCTCCATGATTTTGCTAATAAAAGAGCTGCTGTGGTAAAACCATGGCAACTTATGCAATACACACTTGTGTCCGGCTTCAGTTTTTTTTAATCTTTCTCTGTTCTGCAAGCTAAACCTTGGATAGAGTGTCATGTAATACTCACATCAACTAATTGACTTGACAGCAACCGTTTTATGTTCTTTGGTTTAATTTCCCTAATATATATCAGTTTTTATTCACTCCTGTTTAATTGTATATTTAATATTTTTACATTTTAAACTTTTGCTTTCTCAGAATAAGATTATTTATATGCTCACTTGGCTCTGGAAATTCAACTTTTTACTTAAGTTATTTGATGGACAAAAATATGAATAAAAAAATAATTACTGATAGTTTCAGCTCTAAAACAAAGTTGTTTTCAAAAATCATCATTTGATTATCAAATTTTGATAAAGATGGTAATATGTTACTCATTATTTAATATTGCACATGACCTTTCCTGTATTCATTTTTTTCTGTATATTATTATTATTATGTATGTTTTTTGCATATTCATTTTCTTTAAAGAAAAAAAAATACTCCTTACTGGAGCCCAGAATATATAAAAGGCCAGTGTGTATTATTCAAATGATTTAACTGTTGGAAACAAGATGTCTATTACTTCACTGAAAAGTGTATTTGTAAGTGTTTTTGTCCTGTTAGCTTCGAATTTCCAGATCACATTTTTGTAAGTAGTATTTTGGCGCACGACTGCTGCTGTTATGTAACAAAATGACGTCAGAAACTGATATTTAAGGTGAGATCAGAGAAACTCTCCCTCCTCAGTAGCTCAATATCAAAACTTTGCACATAAGTTCTGCATATTAGAGCTTAACAAGACTTTCAAATGAAGCTGGACCCAAAAATTACTTAAAAGCCAGTTTACATGGAGATTCAATCAATCCAATTCAGATCTGCCAGCACTTTTCAGCATTAAATAGTTCCATCTAGTGGTCAAATGGATTAACTGCATGTAATGACCAAGACTGATTGCTGCCTGATGGTCACAAAGATGACAACTGAGGAAAATCTAATCACCAGTTTTAATGAAATTAACATAGATTGTGCCTGATAAAGATGCATTGGTCTGCCATAGAAAATCACCATTGAAAATGCCCCAAGATTAGGACAAATATTAATCCTGAACAGAGAGAGTGATTTTCTACCAAGCTGTGGCCATTTAAAGAAAGAATTGTGGCACAGAATCCTTTCCAGTCTTCATGAGCCGATCAACCACTAAAGGAATTAGCTCAGAGATAGTGAGAGAGCTTATCACAACAACTGTCCAACCCCAGTCTTTTTTTTTTTTTCAATAATATTTATTTATATATTTTCTAAACACCAAGATAATGGCAACCAACATCTTACAAATGGGTCACAGCAGTGCCAAAGCTGACTCCTGTCTTGCAGTCTTAGCTAAGCCATCACTGCTCAAGCACAATGATTAGGCATTAGGCTGAGAGGACACTATTTTTGGGAGGTATTGTGTGATTTAAAAGCTAACTGCAGAGCCATTTAGCTAATCCTCAAAGCGTTCCTAGGGAGATCAAACAGTGCGGATATGAAGCTTCTTCAAAATGAAGGTGTAGTTAAGGAGCGAGGAAAAGAAGAGGATGATGACGCTAATGATCTAGGAGCACATCACTGCAGACCGCAGCTGGTCAAGGAGTCAAAGCACAAGGAGTCCAAGCAAACTATATATCTTGCCTGAAAAAAAGAGCTCTGAAACTATTTGCTTTTTTGAAGTATGTGTGAGTTTATTGTAATAATATGTTATGTAAGTGAGAATTAGGCCTATTGACCAGCTGAGAGGTCACTGCTCTTTTTAAGAAGAGTTTAACAACTCTTCCAAAAAATATATATTTTATATATATATTTTTATATGAACATGTAGCCTAACAATAACATTTTTTTTATAATCCCTTAAAGGAATAGTTTATAATTTTGAAAAATTCACCTTCTTGTCGGGAGTTGGATTTGAAAATAGATAATGCTCTGTGATTGAAGTCCTACAGGAGTATGAAGCTACAGCCAGCAGATGTTAGTTTAGCTCAGCACACAGACTGGAAAAAACTATCCTGGCTCTATCAAGAAATAAAAAAAATTGCCAACCAGTTTTTTTTAAACGCTTAAAACAACAAAACTCAGGAGGTTAAACTGAATAATGTTACAGCTTTATTATATGGATTAAACAAACTAGATATACAGGTTAATTAGTGAACTTTAGTGGTGAAGGCAGCTGATTTTCTTTTACATTTTTAGTCAGACATTAGTAAGGAAGCCTTGGTGGTTTGGTTTTGAGTCAGTCTAGTCTTTTTACAGGTAAACTCTGCCATCACAAGTTTTACTACATAATTAAATTTCAATGTGAGCTTGGAGAAAAAGCTAACATGATTTACTTGCCAATTCCCTGAAGCCATTCTGTCTAATTAACTTATTCTCTATCTGTGTTGAGCTTGTGCATTGTGTGTGTGTGTGTGTGCGTGTGTGTGTGTGTATACTTGTACTTGAGGGCAGAGTGAAGACATATTTGAAAAGTTAGGATGCAGTGTGTCAATGAGGGTCTTCACAAGTAAAGATGTGGATCTAGTAAAGCAAGTATACATGTACAGCACACAGGCTTTCTTACCAGTGCAACAGCGCCGTCTATTCAATTTTAAAGTTTGAAATGTCCTCTAAATTATTAAATGTCTTGGCTGATATGAGATGATATTTAACATGTCTGTCTGCAGCCTGATTTATCTTTTTAAGCTCTCGCACATCATTGGATGAAAAAGGATGATAAAGGCAGGAGGAGTCTTCTCACCCCGTTAACTGTCTGTGTGAAGGTGACCCCACTCCCCTCTGTCTCTGCCGAGCAATAAAAACAACTTAGTGTGCATTTCTTCCCCAACAGTAAATTCACAGAGCAGAAGCAGCAAGCTAAATCCATATAATCTCAATTGAAAATTCCCCCTCTGAGTGCACAGACTGCCTCGTGTTATTGTATTTTTGCCTTCTGTTGTTGGCAGTCTGCTTTGATGCTCATTACTCTCTGTCTATAACGGTGATATAAAGTAATATTCATTTCTTTCATCTCCCTCACCCACCCAACATGCACAAACACAGTAACAAATATATTTACAGACAGTGCGAGGAAGCCTCTGTGGATGCACAATCAAACCTAATTTTGATGGCACAAATAAAAAAGATCAAATAAAGTGTAAACTGACTGTTAAGCTATTTTTCTACATCATACACCACAATAATACCCAGGCCATCAGACTTCATTACAATGCTGTTGGGAGCTCATGTAAGCACACCTTCTCCCAACGCTGTTTCCACGTGTGAATGACCACAGAAAGCGTGAGAGCTTCTGCTGTACTGTAACCCATCAAGAGAAAATCTCAGAGATGTGATGAGTTGCTTGAAGTGACTCCAAATTTAGATGATCCAGCTCAAAGCTTCGACAGCTGTCGTCTCTTCTTTCTGTTCTTCTATCATATCTCTATTCACAAAAGAAGGTCCAAAATAGTGTAATTCTCTGATCCAGATATAGATTAGATGAGCACGAGACAAAAATGAGGTGTCCTGTTAAAGACAAAAATACTACTTGTGTTACGAAGGAGATACGAAGGTGCCAGATTTTTTTGAAGCAGCAGCATCTGATCTCACAATTTAGTGCACTGGTAATTTTTAATGAGCTGGTGTTGGAGTGAAAACCTACAGACTGTGTCCCTCAGGCCAGGCTATGGGCCACTTGAAGCTGCAGTTCTAGCATCCACCAGCAGGGGCACATGCAAAGAAACACTAGGTCATTCCTACTCTGCCCATAAATTCTCCTAATCCTACCAGTTTTCTGGATTATACTGGCCGTCTTTTTATACCGGTGATGGTTATTCTTTAAAAATCATCTGGTCTACATCATCACGTGCTTAAGATTTTTCTGCTGTGACTACAGTACAGAGCTACAGTATGACCTAAATGCCAAGACACTGAAGTAAGCAAAGTGACAAACAAAGTGAATCCACCGCTCCTCATGGATTATTTACTGGTTGCAAATGCACAGGGGGTTGTGTACAGTGATGTTATTTTGCAGGGAGGTTACTCACATTACAAAGGCACATGCATGTCCTTAAAACAAGCACACACTCACACACACAGAGGCCCAGCTCAGAGTGGCAGTAAGAGAAACTGTCATCCTCAGTAGATTTGGAGGAGAAGCCCTTGACATATGTGTTAAATATTGAATACAATGTTACTTCACCCGCTTCGAAGAGTCATGCAGCCATGAAAAAGTAATGGCAACAAACAGATTTGTCATTTTTTGTTGGACATGGATTTTATGTCATCATACCAGTTATGTAACACTGACCAACTTAAAGTGGGTGAATTTAAAACCAGAAGTGAGCATTTTAACTGTTAAGTGAGGCAGTTAACTATATGTTCAAAAGCTAACTGCTCATTCACCTGTAAAATGTTAAGAGTGAGATGCCAAACTGAGGCATTCCCCTCTTACATTTATAATAGACCAGTGATAGGTTACTAAAGAAGAGTGGAGGTGAGTTAACCATTAGATTTTCAAGAGCTTGCCGTGCATGTATGCAGGGATACTTCAACTGTAAACAGGACTGATAGTGCTGCATATGCTACTGTATACAACGTATTAAACAGACCCAGGAAAGTTAAAGTACATACAGAGCTGGATTAACCCAACAGAGTTCCCTTGGGCAAAAAAATGGATTGTGGGCCCCATTACCCCCCCACTCCCTCCACTCCTTATGCATCCCAGTATCCCTCTGTGTTCAGTTATCATATCCTGAATTCAGAGTCAGTATTAAGTGCCAGTGCAAGGGGTAGTGCGCCCTACTGTACATGAAGGAAGTCAAAAAAAAAAAAAATGGTGAGGATTTTGGATGGTGGATGGTAAGCACACCATAGCTGCATGTGCAGATATTATAGAAACTAAGAACTAAAAACTGGCATTAGACATAAACCTGTGGTTTTGCAGAGTTATCAAGTATAAAAATTGGGTTTCACTGTGAATTATATATGTATTGTGCATGCAATAAGCACTCATTATTTATATGTAAGCACAATAACAAGTAAAAAAAATAAAGGCTTTAAAGCTAGATGTTTTTTAATTGGGGTATCTCAATGAGATGGGTCTTGCAGTATTCACAAACAAGCTTGCAATTCATTTACTGTAATTACCACAAACTAACTGCCTCATGGTGAATGTGAAGCCTTCGGGCTCCCTCAGGGCCTGGGGCCCCAGGGCAATTGTTCATTTAGTCCAATGTTGGATACATAAAAAAAACTCCACTGTATGTTGCATATTATCAGAAAAATACTTCTCTGATAGAGACTTTGCTCTTTGTAATATTTTATATGTTGTGCATGCAAAGACTCTGTAAGCAGAAAATAGTCAGCCTTAAATCTGTTATATTACCAAAATCTACCAAACATGGTTGCCAGTAGGCCAAAATCATATATGCTGAGGTTTGTATGTAGTGAAAACTGTATTCCTCCTACATGCCATCGCCAGTGAGTGATCACAGTGAGCCTGAGGAAGCGCCCCTGGCAGTGTAGTGGGAGTGAAGCGCCTCCTGTGTTATTTCTCCTCCTCTCCATCCTTTTACGCCGAACCAGAACCATTCTTCGCTCCCCTCCTTCAGGCTTCACATCCGGGTCATCCGCCAGTATCTGTCTCTTGCGTCTGTGTCTGACAGAGCAATAATTATTTCATCCACCACCGTGCTGTACTGCAGCCCTCTGCCCGACTGCGCGGCTCGCCGAGCGGACACTGCGCGTGGCGTGGACCGGTAATGATGGAGCCACGGGCGCTGTGAAGCTGCAGCCGGTCGCACAAAGGCAGGGATGAGACGGTAGGAAGCTTTTCTGTGGGCCAGCCCGCGGTGATTAACTCGCCCTAACGATGTCTAAGAGCCTCAAGAAGAAAAACCACTGGACCAACAAAGTCCACGAAGCGGTGATAACCCGAGGAAAAGAAGGGGAGCTGGGGTTCGATCTGAAGGGGGGCGCGGAGAACGGCCAGTTCCCCTACTTCGGCGAGGTGAAGCAGGGGAAGGGACTGATCCAGAGCGGCAAGCTGGCCCAGGATGAGCTGCTGCTTGAGGTCAACAACATGCCAGTGGCCGGGCTCACTACCCGGGACGTGCTGGCCGTGATTAAACACTGCAAAGACCCGGTCCGCCTCAAATGTGTCAAGCAAGGTGAGACATGACGAACATGGAAGGGACCAGAAGCGCACCGCCGCGCGGGTTTTGAGTGGAGTATGGGAGGAGTGTGTGTGTATGTTATGTGCTGTGTTTTTGTGTTTAGCTGGTTTTACTAAGATGTCATTCGTGCAGTCATCTGTCAGTCTGCACTAAAGGGAGAAGCCGCGTCTTTAGGTGGACAAAAACGCGAACCCATGCACAGGCCTGTTTGTGGATGAAATGTAATTACGAGTCGTAATGACGGGGTCCGCTCCGCCGGGATCAGTAACTATAACGATTAAAGCGCAGCGAGCAGCAGTGGCCGTTTGTTTATCACCATGTCGCTGGTTCGATGCCACAGCCCGGAGGGGGTGTGTCCGTTTAGGCGTCACGCCACAGCCTGCGGTTTTCTCCTTATTTTGGTCGGAGACGGGGCTCGTTTCGCCAAACAGGCCTGCGCCGTGGATGAAGTGTTTTTCTCTCAGCCATGCAGTACAGTGTGAACGGCAGACAGACAGACTTCACACAGGCACACACACACTTAAAAACACACCGACTCTGGTGGCTGCCACTCCAGACTATTACAGTTCTTACAGTGTAATTACGCACTGATGAAAAATTAAACCTGTGTAGCCTAATTACTGTCAGGCCTACTGTCATATCGATCAGCTCTATAGTCAACATGGTTTGCTTTGACTCTCATCTCCCTAATTTCACACGCATGTATTTTTGTTTATGAAGTGTTCTTGAGTTTATAAGTGTAAAATGGGCTGAATGTGCAGGTCTCTTGCAGTTATGTTCCGAGGAACCTTTGAGTGTTTTGTTATTGTCAGCCAGTGCAGTGTTTTTATGTAATTATTGTGGCCTCTGAAGCTGGAGGCATGCAGTGTTTCTGAGTATAGCAGTGGATTTATGGCAACAGTGTTGACTGAGTGACCTGCTTCTGTCAGCCAGTGTAAAAGCAGACATGGTGTCTATAGGACTAGAACATTGGATTGAGAGAACAGTGAAGGAGATAGTTATCATCACACTCTCTGAGGCTCAGTATAAGTCCTAATAAATGGCTAAAAGAGCTGCGTTCTCAGCCATGAAATGAGCATTACAGAGGCGAGTTTCTGGGACATGAGTCAAGTAAAAATCAAATCAGTTTTTATTTTTGGACATTGCCAAGTTTGCTCACAGAGGATTTGTCTTCACACTCTTCGCCTGACTGCTCGCCTTCAATCTCGGTGTTTCCAAGGGTTGCATCAGTGTGATTGATTATTGAGTTATAGTTGCTGACAGAGTAAGAGTGTGGTCTTGTGATGTGTGAGGGGTTAAATGCTGATGTGCATATATCTCTCACAGGTCTATTTTTTCAACCCCCCCCCCCACCCCACCCCCCACCCCAATATATCCATTTAAACATGAGTCTGTGTGTTTATTGAACTACGCCACCTCACACTGTTCTCCAGCTGAATGTCTTTGCTCAGAACGTCCTCGAGCTTTCTGCTGTTTGTGCACAGCTTGTTGTTCCCCCTGTTCACTGTATAGTTTTTGTTCTCATCCCCTTCACCCCCCCCCCCCCCTTGCTGTCATATTACTATTTGACTTCCATCCAGTGGAGAGTGGAGTGTATTTATGGCAGTGCGCTTGCAGACAGTTGCTGACACACTCACGGCCCGCTGAGGAATCATCTAGAAGCAGTCCAGTCACTGGGCTCAGAGGCCACACACACAACCAAATCAGAGATGGATGTCCTGTCTGGGTACAGAATCATGTCTGACTGCCCATGCGAACAAGCAGACACACTTACACATTTTAGCAGAGTATTTTCAGTCAGGTAGAAACCCCCTCCCCTGTCCCTGAGGCAGTACAGCAGCAGTGGCAGCGAGGCCTGATGGACCTCCAGAGTGAGCTCACAGCCCGACTCTGCCCTGACCTCCTCTCACACACTGTTTTCATATGTACACAACACACGAATCCAATACATATGCTTTGTATGTGTGGGGATATTATGCACCTTTTACAGAGAGACAGACCTGTTTTACTTGTGATGCTGCTGCATTCTGACCCCATTTTAGGGTCAGTTTTTGGATTGAACCATGAACATAGATATTATTTTCTCAGGTCCTGTGCTGGCAAGTTATTTGCAGGTCACGACATGCAGGGGTGAGTTGTGAGAATCAAGTTATCTTCAAATAGTGTCATTAGATATTGTGAGAGGTATAAATTGTTACAAATAATTTATTAATCAGTCAAACATGGCACACTGATTTGTTTTGCAGAGAAAGAAATGTGATCATAGAAATGACAAGAAGGAAACATGTTTTCAGTCTGTATCTCAAGAGGGCTGTTTTTATTCTAACGCTCTGTATTTGGTGTGTCTGTTTGTCTGTGTGTTTGTGTGTGTGTGTCCACTAATGGCAGAAATACAACACAATAAAAGCAAACCGTACTGGCAAATCCTAAACAAAACAAACAGATCTTTTTCTGGCTGTATAGAAGTAATACCCTTAAGTCTTTACAGTCAGCATTTTAAATATTTTCTGGAGCTGTTGAAGGCTTTGCTTCACAGCAGACACTTTTAAATGTCACAGTTGAACAACAACAGTTGTAAGTAATAAAATGAGCAGTGGCTGAATTCCATTTAGCTCCTTCAGTTTCAGGATCTGGGTATTGTGCATACTGGTTCACTGTCACTATGACTTAGGCCTCATTTACACAAAAAACAGTTTAGCTAAAAGTAAAAAGGTGATTCCTTTTAAAACAGTTTCCCTGTTCATGAACAGAGTGAAAGCAATACTTGTGTACAGCGATGTACAAAACAATTGAAAACATTGCAGTATGCATGCCAGGCCAGAGGGTGGCAACGTAATTTTGCACATCAACTGCATCATAACAACGCGCACCTACGTACAAAAGCTTTCTCAGCTCAGTGATTATAAACAAACACAAAGATGATGGCAAATGCTGGAAAACAGATGAATTTTGCTGGAGGAGCGTCAATAAACCCGACACAGTCTAAAGCAAAGACTGATGGTCTTTCATTGGAGTTGTTGTATTCACACAGGCCTGTTGGGCTGGAAAACACAGTAACCATGCACAGAGTGAGACTGTGTTGTCATGGTTTTCACAAGAATCTCTTGCAACCAGTGTAGAGTGAGAGTAGGGTTTTATAAAAGTTGCTCTCTGGAACCTGGTTTCATCAGTTTCAGGCTGTCTATGTGTGAAGTAAAGGTCAAACTGCAACAAAAGTTTACCATATGAAGCAAAAAGCATTTTAGTGTAAACGGTCCCTTACTTGAATACAACAGAGCTAATGGTAGAAGTAACACGTGTGCTTTTCCTGCGGTGACAAGCTGCTGTGAATAAGTCCACCACCACAATCAGCGTAATTAGTAACTTCCCTCATATGCACATTTTTTCTGTTGAAAGAATTGTTTTTGAAGTTAATGATAAGAATACTTCTAAATACATTTCTGATTAAAAAAACATGGAGCTATAGATTTATTTAATGCATTTGCAAATGAGTTATTGGCTGTGTCCATCTGTGTGCAATTATCTGATAAACATCTCTCGCCCGTGCTCATCTCCCCATCAGCACCAAGCAGGAGTGACGTGCAACCGGCTGCTCGGCTCAGTGAGGCAGATTTATAAAAGTGCCATGAAGATCATAACCGCCAAGAGGTGTTAGAACACCATGGAGAGGAGGGAAGTGTGAATGAGTGTGTCTGTGTGTGTGAGTGTCAGGGTAAGTGAGAAAGAGGGGTGGAGTTTTTAAGAGAAGAGTATGGTGAAGGTGTGAGAAGACACACTTTGGATAAGAGCAAATTCCACCTTGTGTTTTCTTTATTGATTTTCCCTGGCAGAGTCTTCATTTTTAAAGTCAAAATCCTGGTTAATTCATTCTGAGGGCTCATTTTATGATGCTTGTTTGTTCTGCAATTGTCACAATGACTCAAGGACAATAGACAAAATATTACAATTATGGCCTTTTTTCTACATAATTAAGCAAAATAGCTACACTTTAGTTAGCCAGACGTTGTTTTAGGCAATTTTCAGAGTTTATTTATTTATTTTGTTTAGTCAGTTCAAATTTCCTGCTTCTTATCAGTGTCTCCTGTTTTATTCTCTTGTTTTTTTCAGCTCTTTTTTTAGCTGCCTTTAAATGGCATTAATCCTTTGTCATAAAAAAATACACTGATATAAATAATATTAATGTCAGCTATTTTTGGCCCAGTATTTTCTTTTATTCAGATTATATATAGGACATTTTCCCAGGCTGAGTGCACAACAATCGGTGCTTTAATTTTCGAAAGAATAAACAGAATATCCAAAATGCTGCTCTTCCCTACCTGAAGGTGCTTAGCTGTGGATTAAGAAGTGTACACTTAAACCCAAAAATGTGTCACTGCTTGATGATATTGCTTTTTTGGAAATGTAATTTTCTTCTTTCCAAATTGTATTTTTGCCTCTCGGAGGAGGACGACCCCAGGACATTTCATCCACTCAGGTTTATGAGAACATTATGTTGTGAAAAACAACATGAGTTCAAAATGTTAAGATGCCCTTTCACATCTAAGTGGAGCACAGCCAGCCTATGTCACACTGTGCAGAAGCTCTTGGCCACGGCCTATTTAGGACAGGCGTGGCAAGGGAGGTCTCTGTGTACTAATGAAACTGTAAACAGGGGGAAAAAATAAAAAACACTTTATTGGAATAACAATGTGATCTCTAAGACTTGTAACTTACAGTTAATTATCTGCATTATGAAGTCGACTGTTCATTGAGTGTTTAGTTTGTCATTGAAACCCAGCACATCTGTGCCATAATATATGCTAGGGTTACAGTTAGATTTAACAATCAGAATTCTTTTTTTTTTTTTTTTAACAACTTGTCTTTGATGTGAGACAAATGTAAACAAAAACACTCTAAACATAGGCTAGCAGATTTCAATCTGTGTAGCCAAAATGGTCTATGGAGTAATGCGGGGCCATGAAAACAGTAAGATTTGAACACTGCTGACTTTTTGTCAACAGACTCTTGAAAACCCCTAAATGTGCACCTTGTGACCACATATATGATAAAATAATAAAGGAGGGTAAAGCTGCACACCATCTAACATTCGCCTTGAAATGTAGTTTTTTAAACATTGCAATCGAAAAACAGACGTATACAAGCAGCAAAGTGGCTAGAGTTATGCTTTAATGTTCTAATTTTTTAAAATTATAAGCTTAACCTTTAAGTAGAAAAAGATTTGAGGAGGAGGAATAACTGATAAGTTTGGCAAATGACACACTAGTGCAAGTTGTGGTGGGAGTTGCTGGAGTGTAAGCTTCTCCAAACCAAAGTGCAGAACAGAGCTGCATGTACTCTGATATAATGCCTTAGCTCCCGTTTTTACAGTGCAACATATAACACCCTAAAATAATGCAGTTAGCTAATAACAGGTCATTTGCCTTTGTGGATATGTTCAGCTTTACTTAGAAATCTACTTAGTCAGGCATGCAATGTTTGCAAGTTATGTTAGATTGGATAAACACAGTTTAATCTGTTTTACTTTTCTCTTTAATTTTCAGTGTTTGGAAGGGCTGAAAACAGACACCATGTACAAAGCTTCAAAATGTGTTAAATATATAGCTTATGTGTTTAAATATATAGCTTGAAATGCCTTCCATGCCTAGTTACGGTTGTTAAGCTATGATTGGATAATCACTGTTCAGGGGAGGAGTTTAGCTGATATTCAAATCTGAGATTCACTGTCAATGCAGAGCAGTTTAAATGCCTATATAATACAAAATAAAGCTGTGGTCATGTCGCAGCACAACGTGATATGTGTACAAGTGGTGTTTTAATATATTTAGAAGCCAGAATTGACCTTCTAGGATTTTTAGAAGTTGTTAAATCTTCTGACTTGACTGTCCAAGTCCTGCCAGTCCTGTTAATGTGGGCACAGTATGGAGGGACAGATGGAGCAGAGAGAAAGAGGGCGACCTTCTTCTCCTCTCATGTCGCTTTGTTGATGAGAAGCTTGAAGAATCAGTGCATAACATCCTGTCTGCTCTGTTGGTATTAATAACTCACCAAGAGATGAGTTCTGTCAGAGACGGAGGATGATTTTATTGAGGCTAGAGGCTGCTGGAGCTCGGCTCAGAGGATCAAACTCAAGCTCAGCCAGCCAATGACCAAATATCTCACTGGTCCAGTTAAGTGATTTAGGTCAATGTAATTCTCCCCACCGTGGACACACTGCACGGGGCAACGTGGGACTATGCTGCTGCGTGTGTTTGTGAAAAGTAGATAAAAGTGGTGTTTGTGTAAATAAGACTTGATTGGAGGTTTTGTTATCCCTAAGTCATAGCAGGATCAGAACTTTTACCAGCCATGATGATGATATGAAGCATCTGGTACATTTACTTAATTAGCAATAGAGGTGTGTGATCGGTTATGATGCCCTGTGATCACTGAACTGCAGATTTTAAGGGTTTTCCAGTGCAACAAAGAGACCTTTTGAAGATGGATTACCATGGCAATGTAAATCTGCGTGTATGATTCAGTGTGTGCAAAAACAGGCCATATATCACAAGTAGGATGTTGCCATTAACAGCAGTTTTTTTGGCTGAGATAAAACACCATATTCTTATGATTATTCATGATGGTTCTGCGTGTGTGTGACAGAGAGAGAGTGTGTGTGTGTGTGTTTGTGTGGATATGTATTACTTACTTTATGAGGACTCGCTTTTCTGTTGGTAAACTCCTCTAGTCCTACTAAGTTAGGCGTTAAGTGGTGGTTATGGTTCTGGTTAGTCTCCAGGTGATAGATGTAAGTCTATGATAAATCTATGCCCCCAAAAGTGATGGAAACAAGGTTGTTTCTCTGTGTGTGTGTGTGCATAAGCCTTATGCTTAGTGTGAGAGCAATAAGAAATGGTGGGGTTTGTGTGTGTGTGTGTTTGTGTGTGTGTGTGTGACATTTTATCATTATATCAGCTGTTCTTGTGAGGAGCGGCAGCTAGACAGAAGTCTGTCAAAAATGATTGGTCAGTAAATAAGGTACTTTACAGCACACAACCAATCTGTGTACTATGATAGCAGTAGTCATCCACAGCAAGCACTTTCTTTCTATGTCCATATATCGGTGTTCATGTGCGTACACCTCTTGCTTTTCATATATGAATTAAATCCCATTATATTCTTTTGACCTGTTGTATTTTTGGCAGCAACCTTTTGACCCTGTGTGGAGTTAATTTATATGTTGGACTTTTCTTCTGTCTAAAGATGTCCACATTCATCCAACAAAAATAAGTCTTAATTCTGGAAATATTTTACAAGGCATGAGTGTAGAAACCATCTTTACTAATGTCAATTTGTCTTTTCTCCAACCACTTACTTGGTGAAACATTCATATCTTTGAGTTACTGAAAGAGACTTATTTAAGGATGGTTGTGTAATCGAGCTCAGGTGATTCATACAGTTTTGTAACATTCCTGTGTTCACCCATTGCTTGTGGTTTTGTGCGTTTATGGAACACTTTAGTTGATTTAAAATAAGATGGAAACAATGTACTATGCTACAACAACGTCCAGTGAGTTATGTTATAAATCTGATGTTTATTGATGGAATATTACTGGATATTTACATCATAATGAAATCTTACCCCGCATGCGGCTCAAATCAGACAAAAAGGCCCCTTTCATATTTATAATTTAATGTAGATATTACTGATGAATCAGTGCATAAGCAGCACTTTACTGATGTACTTGAGGGAGGTGGAGCTAGATTTATCTTTTTTATATGCTGCTAAATTGTTTAATCTATATCAATGCATCAGATTTTATAATCCCATTGTGTACTTAATGTGTAAAATTAATTTGCAAAGTAACTGGTAAATATAGGTATCAAATTAGTATAGTGGAGTAAAAAGTACATCTCATTAGTACTTACTTTTCACTACTGGAAACGTCACAAGCGTCCTCATCCCTCCCATGTGAGGTCCTGGCACCCTGCCTGTTTCCCTCTCCTGAACTCAGTCACTCTGCAGGTGGGAGGGTTCAGTGAGGCTGCTGTAGCTGAGAGACAAAACCATCTCTCACCTCCAGAGATGGAGGCAGCGGGGACATCTGGTTCATCTCGACTGCTGCAACAACGTGAAATGAAAGTTATCCAGTCTGTATGTGTGTAGGCTTGTGTGTGTGTGTGTGTGTTCCCTCTGCTGGCACACACATATACACATGCATACACAAACAAATTCACAGTATGAGGCATTAATGTCTTCCTTCATAATACTATATAGGGTACTGTGTGTAGATAACTTTCTGAATATGACAGAGGAGCCAGATGTATGCTGAAACAAGGGCCCCCCCCTCGCAGTTTTACAGAATCATATCTTATTCTTTCAGGCAGGGTAGCTCAGAACACAGTCGATAGTTTTCATTCACTGACATCATGTAGATTAGCCAGGAGTGCTAATCTGATTGCTTTGCTGTAGGCTTCAGGTCTGAATGAGAGGGATTATAAAGCTGGTGTCAGGAGCTGCTCCACTGCAGCACTAAAACTTGTGGATGGCTACCAACAACGTTGTGCTATTTTCATACTCTCTGAAGAGGCTCCCCATCGCTCCTCAACATAGTGGACTGGGGCCAACTCATATACACAGTATTATACACAGTGAATGTATAAAACATAAGGGACGTTGTTCGAATGTTGAATTAATCCATTTTTTTATACATACACAACTCATCTGTTTAAAAGCCTTTGATGTGTTTGATTTTTATATATATATCAAACTTGGTATTTTTCTGAGGAATTTCAAGACGTAATGGATTTTATCTGAAAGTAGTACCACACTACTGTACCTCATACAATAAAAAGTACTTAAGTTACTTTAGTTTTAATGCATTAATTGAGAGAACAAAAGGAGTCATTTGCTGGAGTGTTTAAACATGAACCTAACTTGAACTGCCACTGCAGCAGCAGGCAGCTTCCTGTCTTACTGGTGAAAATCTTAGCCTATGTGTTTAAGTGGTCCATTTGCATAGGGATAATTTCATCACTGTAATTGATACTTTCTACCAGTAGAGGACAGTAGCTGTCTATTAGTTAGTACGTAACTCCCTTCAGAAGGGAAAGCAGCTTCCCTTCACTGCTCTGACACTAACACACATTGAACTTCAGCAATGAAGCTGCTTATTTTGCTGCCCAATGTTTCTGATCAGTATGATAAAGATTTAAATGTTTAGCACCCATTCGTTTGAGAGATTGATGAGTGTAATAATAACCAGAGCATCTCTTCTTATGTTGTACAGTTCTATTAAAGTGCCTCAGTGTTTGAGACAGAGGTTCTAGGTTTTATCTGGAAGGACTAAACTGTGAGTGTCCTAAGCTCTTCAAACAATAATAAAGTTTTCACATTAAAACACTTCTGGGTCACTTTAGTTCTAAAACAGTTAGTAGTAGAGTGATATCTATGCAGATAGCTATGGTTTGATTTCCAAAGAGATTGAATTCTTTGCTATAAATATAGATCTGAAGTACCTCTACCTTGAAATAGTGAAGGTTGAAAAAGCTTTGGTGACCGTGTGAACTTATCTTCCCAGAGAAAGTGTTGTTGTTTTGATAATACATTAAAAATGCTGTCCATAGGTATTTCATTATCATAAGCCTTTTACATCATGTTTTTCCTCTCTGCTTATAATAAAAAACATTTGTGGAGTGATACATTTAAAGACAGTTCAATTTAATGTTGATTGCTATGAGTCATAGCAAAAATGTGTGCTTAACAAAGAGCTTCAAAGTAGTTTTCCATCTGACCTGTTAGCAGGTGAGTTATGCTCACTTGTCACTGTTTTTTTTGTTCTGTCTGTTTATAATATTCCCATTCACATCCATCCTAACATGTAATGAGAAAAGTCAGGTCAGTACAAGCGAGCTGAATTCAATTCATTTAGCTTTGATTTAGCAGCATGAAGGACCCCTGTAGTGATACAGACAGGCTTCATTAGACTGTCAGACCATAACAGCCAAATGGAGTACTGGAATCATTACAGTGCTCATAAGGCAGCCTTCTCACAGCCAAAGCCACAGTTATTAATTTTTCTTATTGATTGGTAGCAGACCCCTGCTGGTTTTAACCCCTAAGGTTATTGACTGCTGTGTCCTTAATCCAATAACTTTGTTACTCTCTGCCTCTAAGGCGCTCTCCTATCGTCCCCTGTCTCCGTTTTCGCCCATTTTTGTTTCTCAACTACCTACTGCAATAGAACAGAGGATAAAGTGTTCGAGCCAAATGCCTGAGTTTTATTTCCTGCCTGTTTCTCCGTCCTCTCTCCTTCTCTTCAGCTGCTCTTAGTTGGTCTGTTGCTTCAACTTTCATTAAGATGCATCCAGCTTGTTGTTCCTGATAGAGTGCAAGGAGCAACGCTTGAACTGGAGAGTGCAATCAGGTGTGACAAACATCTCCATATAGCCACATTTAAAACAGGAGCCACTGCGTATACAAAAACATTCATAAACATAAATGTGCGAGGTGAGGTAAGATAAGGAATTAATTTGCCACTGTGGGAGGAGGGGAATGGAGAGGAAATGTTGGGGTTGGCAAATCCTATAACCTCCCTCTTTTAATCTTGAAGTCTCATTTGTAGTGTGGGCTTGTTTCACTTTATAGTGAGTCAGAGGTTGTAAAATGTGTGTCTGGCCTTGATTACGATGCTGTCGAGAAAGACATGGAGGAACATAATCATTAAGACTAGTCTGAGGAAAGGGGGAATCAATATTAAGACCTTTAGGAGAGAGGCTCTGTCATTTACTATTAATAATGGGCCCTGCTGCCTGCTGTAATAATGCTATTAGGTGTACTGGAAACAAATACATCCAAATGGCCCTCGCAATACACCCACATGTAGAAGTTAGTACATACACACTATAATTCAAATATACATACCTTCTCTCGCTCTCTCTCTCTCAGACACACACGCATACACACTCTCTCTCTCTCTCTCTCCTTATCTCTCTCTTATTCATACGCACACACACAGTCTGAAACTACCTGTGGCTAATTGGGACTGTAAAACAAGAAAAAGTACACTAGGTCAGATTAGGGTGGTCATTACAGGACCACTGGAGAGGTGGATGAGGAGACAGAGAGAAATTGGGCAAACCAAAACGGTAACTGGGAGTAGGAGAGACAGAGAGAAAAAAAGAGTAAAGTGCATAAAGGTTGGAAAAGTTTAGCTGGAAACTTGGAGTATCATGAATGTGATACGAATTAGAAAGGGTAAAAATAAAATATCAGGTTCTTTAGAGAAGAATACAAGAATAAGTGTATTGGCTACGTGTGCATTTGATACTTTAAATAGGCCACAATTTGCTAATAATATATGCATACACACTATTGCTTCTATTGCATACATTTTACTGCTAAGGAAAGAGTTTTCAAAATATTTATTCCAACATAGGTTATAAACATCCTGCTTTCAATTTTAATTTGTTGCTATTTTTTGTGTTACGCTTATTTTGAAATTGAGACGTCACGTGACAAGTGACAACGCAGACAGGTCTCACGCACTAGCGGTAAAGTTCAAGCCTGAAGCACGCGCAGATGTACAGTCTGATGCTAAGAGAATAAAGACGTGTATAATTTTGACTCTATCTCCCGTCGAAAATTGCAACAAGGTACGTACCTAAAAAAGCGAGTCCGTTAGTGTTTTAACTACTGTGTTAACTAGCTAAGTTTGTATTTACGTTACTGTAAAGGTTTGCTAATTGTAACGTCTATTTTTAAGCTGGTTAGCGATATGCTGTTTTAATGGAGCTTACAACACAAACACATAATAAACACAGCATCACTGCCTTCATGTGTGGCTCCCTGCCTTTTCGTAACAGTATTTGACATATTACTTGTCTGAATTCATACTGGATCTAAGGCATAAAAAGAGGATCAGAGGCCAAATAAAAAAGGGGCCTGAGGCCAAAAAAAAAGGCAGTTAAAGCAAAATAAAGCAGAAAGCAGCGGCAGCGACACTACATGCAGTTAGCAAAGCCCTCCTGCACCTTTAAAAACAACCCAAGGTATTGTCTTCCTCTGTTTTAGTATTGTTGTTTGATTAGATATGTGGCTGCTGGTTAGCTTCTGGGTTCTTTGGGACGTAAACTGTGTTTGTGTGTTAATGAAAGGGCAAAAGCTACATTCATGATTTGATTTTGATTTTTGGGGACACCACTCCATTACCCATTAAATTCGGGTTCAAAATGATTCTCAATTATTAGAATAGCTTGAACAGTCTGGTTCCAAAACGTTCATAAAATTATGAATTTTACTTAAATGCAGTTTTTAAATATAGAAACGCTAATGTTTACTGATAAATCACAATACAGCAATATCCAACATCTAAGACAGTTTCTTGTCTAACATCACAATATTAATACATTGCTTACCCATGGTTAAGAGGCATTGCTTACAATGCTGAGAAACTGTAGCATAGTTATAAAATACATTGCATTATTTTTTATGTGTGTGTGTGTATTCCATCGTGTATTGTTGCTGCTGTAAATATACTGACTTCTCTGCAGTTTTGTCCTTCTCTGTAGACTGTGTGAACTCTTGTGGGAGTGCAGGCAAGCTATCGATTCTGCAGTCTCTGTCCGAGTTTTCCTTGACAATAACCACTTGGGTACAGCACCACTTCACCTCAGCCCTCCCCAGATGCTTCCAACCATCAGCTCATATCTCAGCCTTTAACCAGCCAAACAGACCCTTGGTTTGCTCAGTGTAGAGCTGCGCAGTGTGTGTCTTTGTGACTTTGATTTGAACAGATGTCTGTTTGTTGTGGCAGCCAGGTGGATCAATGCTTTAGTAAAGGGAAGGGGGAGTATTTGCGTTTTTTAAGCAGGAGAGACAGAGATTGTGTGGTGGAAAGTATTGAGTTTCTAGCCAGCTGTCATATGACGTGATTACATGACATTGTATTGCACAATGTTTTACATCTCACTGTTTCTCCTGGCATGATGGCAGCATGTGTGACTGCGGGGTTGTTTGCACTTAAGAGTTTAGCAGTTAAACTTTGTTCGGTGAGTAACTCAGAGGATCAGTGTGTCAAGACAATGATTCCCTCATGTATTAGCCTCCAGGGAAAGTGGGTATGTCATGCTTAGTTTTGCCCTCCCAAATCAAACAAAATAGATTCTTTTGGTCTCTACATCTATCTGCTCTTTGCCCAAGCTTAATGTTGCCACTCTGCATGTAACATGGCTTTGAGCCTGAGTCAAACAATTTTTGCCACTAAGTTATGGGCCTATGTGGTCATTTTTTAAGCCTTATCTGTCCTCTGTATCATTGAGATGGTTAGTCCTGGGACAGTACAAACATTAGACTGAAAACAAATTGTTGATTAAGCAAGCAGTAATTTAAAACAAATTATTTCGATAAGTAGGTTTTTTTTGAGTAACTTTTTAAGCAAAACCACTAAATATCTGTTTGTTTTCAGCATCTCAAATATGAGGATTTGCTTCTCTTTTCTGAGTATCTTTGGGTTTTTGACTTTTAGTCAAACAAAAAAAACATTGTTAACATAGCTCTTGACTTTGTGATGGGCATCTTCAACCAATTTGATATTTCAGAAACTTCATCATTAATAATTTAATTAATAAAATAACAATAAGATGACTTGACAAAAAAAAAAAGTTTATAACTTGCAGCTCCAAAATTATTTTTAAAATGTAGGAATTGCCTTACTGTCAGGCATTATCACATGATTGAAAGTGCATTGAAGACACTGAACTATGAACTGCAGTTATACGTAGTGAGAATAATAATTCTATTATTAAAAATAGAAAAAAATATAGGATATGGACAGAATCACAAATAAAAGAATATACCTATCTGTGGCTAATGGAAAAACCATGAGGCACAGAGCTAAGTGAGGAATAAAAAAATATGAGTTAAAGTAGAAAGAACATTAGAGTATTGAATCCTGTGTTTCTGATTTAATTCATGAACACTGGTACCTGCTTTCTAATCTTCTTGAGTGAGCAGTTTGCATGCTGGTTAACTTGGCCTAAGGCTAGAAGCTGTTTTTAGGATGACAGCTTATCAAGATAAGTGACAATTGTTGAAGTGTGATCTTGACCTGCTCAGGGCATTGAGGGCAGAATTAACTATTTATTTATATAAGTATGCAAGATAGGTTGTATTATTATAAGGCCTGCTATATCGAAGCCTTAATGTTTTTGCACCAATAGAGAGATGAACAGCACCTCTCAGAATGTGCTGTTTAAAACAGGAACACAAAAAGATGGAAGATATTTGATCTTCATTTATTTCTTTGGGCATTTATTTGGATTTGCCGTTTTATTTTATATTAAAGAATAATGTTTAGTTTGCATTTTATCTGTATGATTGCAGTCCAGATAAGTAAGATGACCACATACAGCAATGATATAGTTTCATCATATGAGTTAAACTCAAAAGTAAAATTATGTAACATTTTAACCAAAAAGTAACAGCTTTAAAATCATTTAGATGGAACACTCACTTGTTCTGACATAGTCAGTTCCTGCACTGAATAACCTAATGAGGTAAACTTTACAGCTCTCAGTCTCAAAGACAGAAAGCTATCAATAATTTTGTCATCTGAATTTTATTTTATTGAGTAAATGATTTCTGTCTTTGCCCTTGATTTTCTTTGGCTGCTTTGTCTCAACTCTCTGTGATTAGCTGAGTTTTCTGAAGTAACCTATGACTGCTGCTGCTGTAAATGCTTGTTTGCTCTGATAGCTGTGCGGCTAGCTGACCACGTGAAGCACCATGAAATATCTGTTTTTACACCACTACATCACAAGAGCTTTGGACTGCCCCATCACAGGGGGGACTGAGGGGAACTGAGTGAAGCATAATGCTTGGCCAAATGGGTGACAGGACCGAAGTCAGGCAAGCCAGAGTATCACAAATGATACAAACTGTAACTGTAACTTTAATAAACTTTCAGGACATAAGTTTGTCACAACAAGTTTTGTTTGTAGTTAGAACACACTTTGAAAATGGCAGTTTTGTTATATAAACCTGGGATTTGGGTATTAATAACTGAGGTCCTGAAAGAAAAAAATTGGTTGGATCTGTACAAAATACAAAATGATTTCAGCGTAATGTTGCATTAATAATCTTTACACCACCTGTTCACCAATCTGTAATTAGTGGCATCACCAACAAGTTGAAAGGCACACATGATTTAACTTCAGCTCACGATGATTCTGCAGTTCAGGTGAAATTAATTAATTAAAACAAATTACAATGTTATTTGTCTCCAAAATTGAAATAAAGCTGAAATAGAAGGAACTGTCTTCTGAAATGTGGTTGCCGTGTAGTAGATGAAGTATAGGGATGAGTCATGGTTTTTAAGTTTTTGAAAAGTTGTTTAATTAAAAAAAAAAATTTAGGGCACTATCATTTTATCTTAAAAAAAATTATTTGTTTTTTCCTGTGTTCTTTACAAAACTTGATCACTTGAGAGGGATGTTCTCCTCTGAATAATCTAGCTTTTGGTACAGCACTCTGGGTATTTTGAGCAGTTGAATGAAATGCCCAGCGATTATTTTTCAGTATTTTGCTTGAAATGCCAAACCCTGTAAAAACAGCCAAGTAGGACAGGTCAGCACAACAGTATTTCTCTCACTCAGATTTTTGACAACTTTCACACTTTACAAATTATTCCAGGCTTTTGGACAAGTTTTCCCTCTTGACACATATAGGATAATGTTAAAAAAATGTATTCATGTCCACTTTTTTCGGACTCCCACCCACTTAGCCGTATTTTCACCAAGAAACTCAATTCTTACTTTAAAATCATTCTTATCTCATCTCCATTCAACTTTTGAAGCCAGCAATGTAGTTTTTGTGTTAGCTATTTAACAAACATTGACATATTTTTCATGTTTCATACATTATTAATATTATTTCACTTTTAAAAGGCAGCAGTGCTGTCTAGTGCCAGCTATTTAACATGCAGTATTTACATTGCCTTTTCTCCTGAAATTGCTTTTTGTACTTTTAAGTTTTGAAAAAAAATTAATTATCTTAAGAAAGAGAAATTATATTTGAAAGACAATTAATACCAAATGTATGACTGTTAAATGTAGATTGAAACCAGATCTTATGTGAGGGAAAGGAGGCACAGTCTGCTGGACTGCTTAAAGAGAGTCAGAGAGCCCCAGCAGTGGCAGTAACACCTAGCAGCCATAAAGTTCACGTCAGATCTACTTATTTCTGTTAACAGTAATAAGGGAAATCAACCTCAGGCTCTCTACTGAAGTGTTGTAAATACCAAAACAAGCCTGTGAGTCCCTGGTATAATTGTTCTTTTATTTACAGCGCTGATGTCAGTGGAAGAACAGTACCTTGATACCTTGATCCTGCAAGAACAATCATTTCTGTAAGGATAAAATATCAGTGATTTTCGAAGTTGAGGTGAAACATCATCAAACTCGTCAAACTAATGACTTAGATTAACTTTGTGTGTTCTAGCTTGAAATTGTGTTTCCATAGTGAATTATTTTGACTGTTAGTCAGCATTAAAAAAAACTCAGTCCCTCATTTTTTATACAAAAATAGCTGACCCTTCAGAACTACTGCCAGTTTAAATTTCAACACGTATTCTCATTCTTACTAACAGATAGCTTATAAAGTATTGTTCTTTTGGCTATTTCTGTGTTCATTTGAAATGGAAAAATTGCTTTACAGGAATATCTCTCTGCTTTTTCTGCTGCGTATTGCAAGACAAAAGTATCCTTAAACAGCACGCTAAGAAATCTGCTGATTGAGTATAGTGCTGGGGTAAGGACAAAAATGCATATCATGAAAACTTTTCTGTCACCACTTTCTCTTTCAACTATACAGTAAACTAACAATTGCTATATAAACTCTTTATTATCTTTATGCAAGTAAGTAGCTGAGCTAAGGAATCCGCTTTTTTTGTGTTCCTGAGCAACAAAAGCATTGGATTATGTTATATATGCCACCAACCATCTATAACATTTCTATTTGTAAAACTGGCTTCTTGCCAATTCCCAGGCTGTCTTCAGTAAAATGGAAAGCTTTACTTGGTTAAATATTCTCACCAGATGTGGCCTGATGCTTGCGGTGCTGTCAGAACCATTTATTGCTCAAATAGTTACACCCAGTTGTTAATACTGCGCTGACTTTGCTTTCTCCACGTTTGGATCCAAGCAACATGCTAAACACTCAGTGGGTGCACAGTCGGTTCACCCAGCAGTAACGGATCAGACACATACGACAAGATATTGAACATATAAATTCAACAGACAAGCCCATAGAGACCCGCTGTACCATTGCAGTGTGTTGATTAATAAGGCAGAGGCTGCTGTGGTGGAGGGGATGCCAGCAGCACTACAAGGAACAGCAGTTTGTGTTTAGCAGGTGCTGCAGGGAGGACTGTGGATCTGGCAGCTTGAACATACCACCTTGTTGAAGTGGTTTGTTGTGGCAAGGTCAGTTGACAAACTTGATGGGCCGGAGTGTGTGTGACCTGCATGTGCTAATGTAGTGCTAGATTAAGCAGAAGCTTCACTGATTACTTTCTGCCTTGATGAGTTTGTGATTGATTGTTGGATGACTTTAACTTTCCTTTTGAAGTGCTACAGTTTTTGGTAATCTATAAAATAGTCTTCTCTAAATTTTTCTTGCTTTTGTTGTAGAAGCCAGCCACATAATTGTAATGTTCACAGCATCAACTTTAATTCCGAGGTTGCTAAATTTGCATATTTGAAGAGTTATACCAATAAAGCTTCTTTAAATCCACCCTGCTGCTCCATATTCAGCTCTGCCCTGAGCTGGGTGCTCATATCATGAGCCCGTGTTTTTGTGTTGGTGTTTGTTTATGCCTTGTATTCAGACCAAACCTTGCCCAAGACGGTGCTCAAGGCATCTTCACTTGCGTCTGCAGCTGTGAGCTCATCAGCCCTCTGTGTGCATATCAGTGCATGTACCCTCAGTGTGGCATATGCTGCTGCTGCTGCGTTTCACAGTATTTCTCTCTCGTCAGTGACGTTTACACAAGGTCAAACAGGGAGAGCATCTGGTGGGCGAGACGCAGAGTATTTGAGGAAAGTCAGGGAGCATCTGGATACACTCTCTCTGTCTCTGTCTCTCTCAGTCACACAAACACACAAACTCAGATAAATAGACACACATTTACAAATGCTTTCATAAACATAAACATTTCCCTCTCTTATGGAATCTCCCTCTCTCCCTGTCTCCCTGTCTCTTTGTCTCTTGCACACACAAAACACTCACCATACAAATGCACAAACACTCCACTGCAGTAACAGCAGCAGCACATAGGGGCCGCTGCAGGACTGTGGAAGCTCTCTAGTCAATCTACTGGCAGGTTGTTTGGAGCCTGGCTTCCCACTGGCACATCTCCTTCTCCCCTCTTTTTTTCCCGACGGTCGTTGTCTCTCTCTGTCTCTCAGTGTCTCTCTGCATCTCCCTTCCCCCTCTTCCTCATTTTCTTCTCTGGGATTAAAATTGGCTGCAGCCAGGTACTGTGTGTGTGTGTCGGTGCAGCGGTGAAGAATCTGAGGCAGGAGGGAGGACTGTGAGGTTTAACCGGCAGACGGCAGAAGATGTGCGGTTAGTTACAAGGCTAAAGGACGCCTGGGAGGACAGGCTCTATGTGGATCTATACCTGTGGAGAAAGGACTACTTGTATCAACATCTGGGCTATCTGCTGATGAGGTGCCTGGTCTGCACTGCCTTTCTCTTTGCCCTGTCTGTCTCGCCATCTGTCTCTGTACGTATATCTGTGTGTGCTGGTGTGCATGTATAAATATATGTGTTTCGTGTCCTTGCATGCCAAAGATAGGGCCTCTACCTGAATACAAAAATGTATGATGTGATGTTTACCCATCTGAGAACTGCAACAGTTCAAATAATGTTAATCAAGATTTCATGCTGTCTTCCTTTGTTTTCTGCTTCCTCCTCTCCTCTCCTCCTCTCTCCTCTCCTCTCCTCTCTCCTCTCCTCTCCTTGCTGTTTATGAAGCAATTCACAGTGCTTCACAGCCTTGCTAAAATGGTGTCAGTTTACATAAGATGGTATTCCAAAAGGATTCATTATTGCAAAATCACAGTCACCTGTGTCAGCAACATACATACAGGTATTTGCCGGTGCAGTGTGTAAAGAATTTCCTCTCTGACGTTACGCTGTATGTTCTCTAGGTAGGTGCTGCATTAATCTCAACCGGTAGGCCGAATGCTGTCAAGTCAATTTGGCAAGAGGTCGCTAGAGTATGCATGAGTGAGAAGACATGTTTTCCATTTGTAAATGCATGCCATGTAACCTCATCCCTCCCGCTGTCAGATGTGATAGTCTTGCATACTGAATGTTGTGTGGAGAACAAGTTCTCCTCCTCTCATCCTCCTGGGCTTCCTTGGTTTGGGATAAAGGGAGGAGAAACTATTCATGGACATTATCATACAGTGTGTGTGCAGCTAAGATATGTCGGCCTGCCCTTAGTCTTCTGCCTCTACTTATGTTTGTAATTTTGTTGACTGTTCATTGTTCATTGACTTAATTAGAGGGAAGACAGTTTTTACATCAAATAAATTGAGACAAAGAATCAGGGATGATGTGATGTGAGCTTCTGTCCTCTATAAGCCTTTGTCACCCAACCTGCTGACACTGCATATTTAGCCCCAAGGGGATCACTGGTTTACACTATTACCATGATGTGATGATGAATTTGTGTGTGTGTGTGTGTGCGCGCGCGCGTGCGCGCGTGCATGCATGTGTGTTTACATTACTGTGTGTAACAGCCTCTGCTGTATTACTTGGAAATGAAATCAGCGCAAGCTCTGGTCTGATAAAGCCATTTTTCTTAATATTCAAAGCTTGTTGTTTCTTTATTATCCTAAACATGCAGGCTTCCCCTTTACTTCTTCTTGCTCATCTTCATTCTTCCACTTCCTTTTCACCCTCTGACAGTTGTGACAAGCTGTTACATTTTGTATCAGCTTGCTCTAATTCTTTGTTTAGGCAATGTAATGTTTGCACTTAAAAAATATTTTCCTCATGATGAAGGATATTGGTCATGTAATAAAAAACTATGCTGAGAGTGTCTACCATGTATTGTGTAATTAACTGGGGTGCTTTCTGCTGCTGTCTATCTGTGGGAGAGTTTCACATACATGCACAGACTTTAGGTCGCATTCAGGTGCACCTAATTCAGTCCGAAACCTACACTGCTCTGTTCAAAAAATCCATAGGCAGTCACAGAGACTTAATAGTGCATTCAAGTGCACTGTGTAAACTATAAAATCTATATTCAAATGGCCAACAAAGTTGTTATTTTCCCTCTTTTGAAATACATAGGCCTTCATCTGTCATTATAACGTTCTTCTTTGCTTCAGATTTTTTAATAATTAAATGCCAAAATCACAACAATGTTCAGTTTCTACGTATGCATATTTAAAAAAATCCATATTGGAAAAACTTTTAAAAACTGTTATCCATTACAACAGATAAGTACCTCCGTGATGATTTTCCACTTTTAAAAAAAATGCAGCATTTCTTTATTATAACATATTAAAGTCTTACCCAGAATACAGACATTTCACCCTTAAAATATCTTTTAATATTTTGAAATAAAGGCCTATAAAATTTTTGACAGTCAGTCCAACAAATTGTCAGTTGCTAGGCATGTGTTGTACATATGGTTAAATGAAAGAAAGCTCTGATGGCTCTATTCCTGTGTTTGTGTTCAGGGGGGGTGGTTGACAAGGATTTGCGACACTACCTCAATCTGCGCTTCTCCAAGGGCTCAGTGGACCACGACCACCAGCAGATCATCAGAGACAACCTCTACCTCCGCACCATTCCCTGTAAGTGCACATCAGTCTATTCCCCTTTTCTCTCTCACTTTTTCAGTCTTCTTTAATTTCTCTTTGATTTCTTTATCTTTACTGTCTTACTGTTTTTCTGTAATTATCTTTTTCATTGTCTTTTGCTATTTCTAGGATCGATTCTTTGATTTTTCTCTCCCTCTCCTCTGCTCTCATCTCTGTTTCGTTCCCTCTCTTTATTTTGGTTTTCCCTCCTTGCCCTCTGGACATTGCCTTTGTATTTTTTCATCACACACATGCTCTTTCTCTCTATCTCCTGCTGTCTATTGCTTCTTCTTTTCCCTCACTCGTCCGGCTGCTGAGCTCTCAGCCTGAGGTTTCCACGGCAACCACCCTCTTGTCTCAAGGCTTGCGTTGCCTTGACGCCCTACCCCCTTCAGCACACGCTAGGCATGCACAACACACACATAGGCAAGATTAAAGCACGCCATTCTCATGGATGCATTCAGGAGATGTTACATTTGTCAGTATGTAAAAAAATTCCACAGGCTCACAAGACCCACAAATCCTCTCAGAGACGCTTCCACGTGTGCCTGTTCTTACATCATGTTACATTATGTTGCCTTTTGGGGGACGACGTTATTGCCATAATTGACATTGAGGGGTGCCATCCCCAGAAGCTCCGCCTGCTGTCATTATACCAAACAGCTCATGAATCAGCTTCTCTGGAGACTGAAGCTCTCTTAATGCTTGACTCCGCAGACTACATGTTACTCCTTTACTCCTCAAGCAGCATGTATGTCTGTGATTTGATGTTTGTTAAAATGGCTTTTTACTCACCTGCCGCGTTTCAGTATTCTCTGTTAATAACCTAAGTCATGTTGTCTAGGTGTTTTGCAAACAGAAATGTCGTGGTTGAAGTTCATCCCTCAGTTGGCCTTTTGGCTGTTTGTGAACAGACAGATTCTGGTACGGATCCATGAGAAAGCACAGCTAGTATTTGACGTCAGTGATGGTTGTTTTTGCATTGCCTGAACGCATCTACTATTCGAGATATCCTCGGCCGGTGTGTTGAGCTGCTGACACAGAAGTGATTGTTTAATACGCTCACACAGCTGCGCAGTTTCTGAGCCTCTCTCTCCCTCTTTTTCCTCTCCTCCTCTCCTCCCTCCCTCCTGTCTTCATTTCTTTGCTTTCACTCCTTGCTCTCTCACATGTTCCCCCTGACTCTCCCTCCATCTCTGCCTCTTTGATTTCTTTTGGTCACCACCTCACTCTATCACAATTCTCTCCTGTTCAATTTTAACTCCAGACAGCCCACTCTCCCTCTCCTTCCATCTCCTTCTCTTGTTTTCTACTTTTCTCAGCCTGTTGGCTGTGTAGTATTGCAGTGACAGCAGACTGACGGGGTGATGACCGAGGTGATGGGAACTGGCTTAGATTCAGCATTGCAGCTCACATGCTTAAACCCCACTCAGGTTGAAGAATGGCACCGGCCCCCTTTTGTAGCACAAACCATAGTTTTATCACCACAATTATAGCAGCATTCCGGTCCTTTATGAGACCGGAGAGTAAGTTATTCTGTGTGATGTGTGAGCAAGTAATGCCATCCCCATAATTAACTGCCTATCACTTAACAAAGCTGACACGGTGTAATGAAGATAGAAATTCCAACTCTTAGACCTACTGCACGGAAGCTTCATATCATATGTTGAATATTTGAAACATTTAAATACATGTGATTTTACAGCAATTCCCAATATTAGTCTTCATCTTATTGACCTGTTTTTATTTGCTTTTGTTAGCAAGTCATCTCTACTGCATGTGTTTGAAATACATTTGCTGCATGATGTCGTGGCCAATTGAGACGCACAGAAGCAGGCGTTGCTCAATCATTAGAGTGACACAGCATCAGACATCTAAAAAAACAAGGATGATGGTCCTGGGTGCTGCACTGCTCGTGCCCGGCAGACTGTTTGTTGTTGTGGTTTGGAGCGTTATAAAATCAGTGTTTTTCTCCCATGTCTGCAGCGCTCTGACCATGCTGTCAGTGCGAGTCTGTCAGCTTGACAAGCAGACGCCACTCTGCATCACAACATGCTGTCACACTGAAGGACGTGGGAGGAGGTGTATCTGTGTGTGTGTGTGTGTGTGTGTGTGTGTGTGTGTGTGTGTGTGTGTGTCCATACAGCTAGAAAGCTCTCATGTTGACATCAGCTCCTGCATCCTGTTACATCACTTGGCTCAAGGATTGGCTTTTCTCCCCACAAAATTAATGAATCAATTGTTATAATTTGCTGCAGATATTATATCTTTTTTCGCATGTTGTATTGTTGCCTGCTGTGTGTGTGTTTGTGTTTATATTCAGATATATATGTTTCTTTTTCACACACATTCACACATAAAGAAGCACACATAGCACACACAAGACTGCAACTTAGAGGATATACATATATGCATATTTTCATTAGAATATGGACCAAAACTAATTGCAGAGTGATAAGAAAATAAAAGAGACAAACAAGTAGCAAATTCTTGCAAAACTTGTGAGTCAGAGAGAAACAAACACAATGAGGGACAATATGGGAGGGATGTGAGATGAAACAAACCCAGATAAGCATCGCAGTTAAGGTTAAAACATTTGTTAAAATACCCACTGTTTAGTTTTTCTAACTTCTTAGGCCTTTGAGGTAAGAAATTTGCCGGCATTATTCTTTTTTGCTCACAGAGATCACTTGACCACTTCTGAAAATTGGCATGAACTTATAACAGAGCAACTGCTGGTAAGGAATTCAGAGAATAGTTTCAAGTGGCTCTGCCCTACAAACAATGAGAGCAACTCCTTGACATGAGTGAAACCGAGATTCTAAGACAGTGAAGTGGGGCTAAGGGAGTGAGAAAATCTGGAAAATATATACGGGGAGAAGAAGAGGGGTACAGTAAATGGAAAGTGAGAAATTGGAGGTAAGAAGGGAGAAAAAGGGAATGGGACAGGAAGACAAGTAGTAAAGAGGAGATCAGCAGGATGGAAGAGAGAGTGAGTGGACAGAGGAAAGAAACTGAGAAGGCAAGAGTCCATGTGAGGGTATGGGAAGAGAATAGAGGATAAAAAGGGCAGAGACATTGGGATGAGCAGAAGGGCGGACGTGCATTGAATAGGGGTAGAGGGAGTTACGAGGGTGCCTTGTAAGTTATTCCTCAGAGAAACATCTCCTCCCCTCCACTCTACATGGAGGCATCAGTAAAAGGCTCTATAAATAGCATCAACAGTGAGCGTCACGTTTCTCTACTCAGATAGCCTATAAATACATGCAGCTTCTGTCACTTCACATCCTCTACTCTGGACCCACGCTGCCCCTCAGCTTCACAGCCTCCAACAGGGAATCCTCCTCTAGAAGGAGGAGGAATAGATACAGATGTTGATGAAGAACATTGCCAAGATGCTTAGTATAGTGATAGGGCTTACGTGGGCTGATAATTATAGCAGTAATGAAGATGGCTGTCTTGATAATATGAGAAGATATGTATAAAATGTAAACTTAAATCCCTGAAGCATGCAGTAGATTTTAATAAAAATTTCTGTTTATACCATGTTTAAATTTTTTATTCACCCTAATGCTAACAGAAATGTTGGACTTCATTGTAAAATTCTTTATACAGCTATATGCAGGGTCAAACAGCTTGATCAAACAGATCAAGATGCCCCCCCCATTTTTTTTTTTTTAAAAAGAAGGATGCAGGCATCAAAATTTCAGGTGTTCTATTACCAACAACGTCACAACCTAAATAGAGTAGAGCAAATATTTTTATAAGCATAAGAGGCTTAAATTGTTGGATTTTTCTACCAGCTTTGCAGAACAGAAATAATGCTGCAGTGATATGATGTGATAATCTATTTCTTTGTCTAATTCTTTATTTAGAAACTTAATTTCTTGAAAATTCCATTTGTAAAATGATTTCAAAGATCTCCCCTGCTTAAAGATATTCAATAAAATAAAATTCCTGTAATTTATTAGTTGATTTTCACATAGTACTGTCAAGCATTTGTAAATTTGTCTGTAGAAATACACAGATGGCAGTGGTCCTAATGGTTAATCAAAATTAATTGAATAATGTTATCACTTAGGGTTAGGTAGAGTGCTGTTGTGCTATTTTGTGATATGTTTTGCAAGTGAGAGGTTTGGTAGGAGGGATTTTACCCCTACACATCCACTAGATCACCAGGGATCCACTGAAGCTATTGACTAAGCACAATTCATTAAGATTTAAGTGTTTAAATTTTTGCCTTTTCCAGACATGCTCGACATTTTTCGATCAGTTTGATTATCTTCTAAGGAATTCACCTACGCATATATGATGTTTTGGTTTAATAGTTTTCTGTAAAAAAGCTTTTTCATCTAGCTATTTTAAAAATATGCCTCAAAAGGTGGATGTTTAAGGGTTAAAATTCTTGTCAGCAATAAAAAAAAGCCATATCATGATATAAACCTTCTATTTCCTTTCTTTTATAGATTTATCTTCAGAGTAAATTGCTTTTAAAAATTGAAAAAAGTAGTCACCAAGCATTTAGCATTCAGTAGTGTTCAAAGTGTCCTAGGAAAGGCCTTATATTGTATGACTATTGTTTTCTCAAAGTCACTTGTACATTCACAGTTGTATGACCTTTCGACCCAGACAACATGGCAGCCAATGTGCTGTTGCTCGACTTCATTCATTAAGATGATGAAAACATGCAATCAGGCAAGAATCTACATCTCTATTCTAACATTTGGTTCATTGAACTGAGATGATGTCCTCAGCAAAGGAAGGTGTTACTGCAATGAACTACCGAATTCTCCCACCTTCATCTGTGTTTAATTTTGAGTAAGACTGGCTGAAGAATAATACATGTTTTGCATCAAACGTGTGTGAAATTTAATTGAGTAGGAAGAGGAGAGATGATTGTGATTTGTGGATGTTTGTAATGTTGATGATGGTCAAGTTGAATGAGGTGGTAAAGAAAATTTTGAGGGTGTTTCTGTGGCAGTTTCTGTGTACTCAAAAAACCACTGTGTTTATGTATTAATGTATAGTATAGTATATGTATTATTTTAACTTGTTGCACTTATTCTATATGTGTGTTGAGATTTAATAGGCTTAACTGATAAATAATGAAAGTGTAACATGGCATCCTCTGTCAAGGATGTATGTTGCCTCTATATGTGAGTGAGAGAGAAATACATCACCCTCAGAGACTCCCTCCTAAAAGGGGTGAATTGCCTGCTGGCTTGCTCTTGTTAGAGGGCTGGCTGACATGCTTTGATGTGGTTCTGTGCTCCCTGCAGTTTGATTGGCACACTGGATTAATGTTGTTCCACAGATGAAAGAAACTGTGAGGGAATGATATGAATTTTATGAAACGAAAATAGCAAATATTGAATGTGATTAATGAATTGGTTATGTTTGCAAAGTGCTTTCCATGTTAAGCTCTGGACAGGTGTCATCTCATCTATCTCCACAGTATGATCCTCTCATGGCACATTTAATCACAAAATGAGGTTCTTATAACACCTTTTATTTAGCTGTTTATGTTCCTGTCTCTAACTTAAGCTAGGGTTTTCCCTGAGTTTCTCTTTGGCCTAGGGGTCGTGGTTAGAGTAGTGGGTGTGGGTTTGTCAGGGGTTTCTTAAGAAACTACTATTAAAAAACAGACATTTTTGCTAATTTTTGGACATTTATCATTACATTATTTATAAAACAACTCTTACGGGTTGCAGTTATTTGTTTATCAACTCAAAAAGTAGCAAGATATAAGAGAAAATAATATGCTCACCCATGAAGAACGGCACTGTCTTTAAGTAACCCTTTGCATTTCTGAGCCATAAAATAATAATCACAAAAATACATTTGTTAAACTAGGTGTTATACGTCTGTCTAGGGGTAGGAAAGCAAAATATAAAGATGAGACAGAGAAGGGATCAGTACAAAAAGGTGAGCCATTTATTGCTACACACAGTGAGTGAAATATTTATCATTCATTAAGTTTGACTTCTGGATGAATCAAGGCCAAAGATGTCTACCTAAACCCTGTGGTAACAAAGACCTTGCAGGGGATTACTCCTTGGACTTAGGTTTTAACAGAAATGGCAGTTGACCTGCTCACCTCTTTGTTATGTGCGCATGAGTGATCACTATATACAGTATTTTCAAAGGTAAATTAGGGGAACATTATGTTCCAAACCAAAACCAAAACATGCAAAGGTCAGACCTCTCTAAGTTAGCAATACAAAGCTAATGAAAAGCTAGTTTTGATTATAACACAGGCAATAATGGGCTAATCACAACACACATTAGCAAAAGCTAAACACAGGGACAGATTCGAACGTTCACGCAAAAGTTCAGTTTTTCACTTTGTTTTACAGGTGGCTGGATGTATCAAGGATAAAACTGATGAGGGCATATAACAAAGGCTCATGGTGGAGATATTTGAAGTAGGGTTGTTTGCTCATTGTACTAAAGTCAGGGTGAAGCCACTTACTAAATGTAGGAGTCGGTATCATTAATAATTTATAATTATCTTATCCAATACCCTTAACAGCTCTTTTCATCAAAAAAATTGTTTTTTATTTAGCACGTGTTAAAATAGGATTAATTTATGTTTTAAAAATAGCTAAAAAAAATCCTAAAGGAGTGAAGTTTACAGCAACAATTTCATTATTTACACTCAATATTATTATTTCACTGAAAACAAATTTAAGTAAATCCCGAAGTGAATGCTAAGTGAGGATCAGAAAGAATAAAGAACTTAGACAGCAGTCGGTATCACTCATTCCCCCTGTCCTCTGTGCTGCTCCCTTTGCTGCTGCAGTGATTCACTGCCTGCAGGTAGCCTACTGCTTGTAGATAGTGGGGGGGCTTGTTTGGTGGTGGTGGTGTTGGCAGTGGTGGTGGTGGTGGTGGCGTGCTGTCTGAGCCAGAAGCTAAGTTTACAAGAATGCGCAAGTTTATAAGATTCATGGCAAATAAAATAAATAGTTGGATATATACAAATGACATAAGGTTTTGCTTGTGTGTAACAAATAGCCTAAAAAGCCTGTGTTGACTGTGCCAAGCTTCAGAAAAATGCTGACAAAACCATGTTAACTTCCATCAATTTCACTGTCTTCGCTGTGGCACCAGTTCTTTGTGTTTCTAACTTTTAGGACATGTGCTCTGCTCTCTCTCTCTCTAACGTGCAGAGGTGAGGAAAGAGAAGCTAGGTCAGCCATTGATACAGCAAAACGTGGTAGAAACTCTCAGAATATTTTTTTCTCTTAAATTGAGTAAGGCTGCTATGCCTAAATATTATAATAAAAAACATAAGTAAAACTCTAGTTTTACCCTTTTCTCCTCCTCATGCGATGAGCCAGTTGCTTGGTATGTGATTTGTCCTGTTATGGGCAGGCAAGCACTCAGAGGGCCTTATTATTCTTACTCTGGTGAATCTTTACCTCTGAACACATACACATACACTGATGTTCAAACTAAGTACCAAACTCTACACACCAGCTCTCTGTTTGTGCATTATCATGACCCCCACTGTTGCCCTGCGTCAGTCAGCTTTGCAGGCTAATAAAGGTGCTTTTCAGCTTATCAGGGCTGATTTCCATCACCACAGGACACACCTCAGTACAGGGGTAATTTCTCAATGTCACCACGGCAGCAACTCAGCTACGCCTTAGTCCACTGAGCAGCACAGTTGTCTATACAGCTGCTAATGGAGCTGACATACAGACGCTTTATGGAAGAAACTGAGACTTGACACAGACAGAGACTACGCATCTTTTTCTAACCTGAAATAACTCTGTTTACTAAGTATAATTCCTGTTGAATAGTTTTAGTTGTCTAGTTGTTCAATGGGACATAATTTACATTCAGTTTTTACTAATTTATTTATTTATTTTTTTAATTTTAATCATCTGAATTTTTTGTGTGATCAAATGTTAAAACCTCATCCTACACAAATAGAAGCAGAAGCTAGGATATTTCCATGCGAACCTCCCAGTGTGCTCATATGTCACCTCAACAAATTGTAGAGGAGCAAAAGTGAAGCTAACACAGTAAACTAAACAACATGGGCTTTGAACATTGAACAGTTGCACAGTATATGGAAATATATAGATAAATGTACATAAATCAAATGTTGAGATGAATAAACAAATCATAATCTGTTGTTGCACATTATTGTTAACTAATAAATTGTGTTTGTAGAAAGATTCTGTTTATATGTATAAACAGAATATTGCATATTGCATAAGCCAATATCACACTCAAGTGATGTTGTGATGAATACCATCACGGTTGTGATACTAACCACGTCACAGCTGTGCTTATATTCAGTACAACATCACTCTCTCTTGTGTGATATTGCTTAAAAATTGATTGTGCAGTTTACACAAGATAGTGATATTAATTATTTTTTCCTTTACCACTAAAAAAGAAATCAATTTGGTTTATTTTTACAAACTAGTGTTTATGATGAAAATGCATTTTATTAGAGAAATATCACTTTTTTGTTGTTTATTGATAAGCTATACAGGCATCAAAGAACTGGCTTAATATCAATTAGGTGTCAATTTCTTTTGCACTAGGCCTTCATCACAGCTGAGTCAGCTTTCAAAGCTTTGAAAGTCTGTCTCTGATTTTAAGTACAATGATAGACAGCGTGTTGTAGTCTTCTTTTGACTTTTAAACTCACTTTATCTCTAGCTAGATAGCTCTCTAGTGAGCAGCCCAGTATTACATCCATCCCACACACTATTTCACTGCTGACTGCGACTAGACTGAATCTGTGAAGGCAGACCAATCCTGCTGCCCTGGGAATGATTTACACTGGAGAGGAGACATTCAAATCCCCTAATTCTTCAAGCCCACAGCCCCCCTTGAGTCAAACTTGTACCTTAAACTCCACCCGAATAACTCTGGGAAAACCAGGTGTGGCTTTCAGTTGCCAAGCTGTGACAGTAAAGGATTGATGAAGTGCAGGGAAGCAAGGAACACAGACCTGCAGCTCTGCAGAGCAGGTTCTAAGCTTAGGGCCTCTGAGACTGTAACTAGTAAAATGGTTGTGTATGCATAACCAGCAAGTGTCATGTCAGACATAAATATCATTTTTGTACAGCTAATGTAGATGTTGCAGCTTGTTACCATGGCAAGACTGCGTTGCCAAGCGCTGACGTGTTGTCGTGGTAGCAGACGCTCCTGTCAGAGTGTTGCCATGTTGCGTTGCTGTATCTGTAGACTGGGCTTTGTAGTGTAAATAAGGATGTGTGTGCATATGTGTGTGTGTTTGGGTGCCTTTGTGCGTGTGCTCCTGCTCATCATACCTCTCCTGCTGTGACCTGCTGTCACACCACGCATCTGCCCACCAGGAAGAAGGAAAAAGAGGAGTTGGAATGAACAGTGCAACTGAATGAGATGTGAGACCAAAGTGTAAGACAGTGCTTCGAGAAACAAAAGAGGAGAGGAATATAACAAGCAGAAGAGGGAACAGATTAAAAAAAAGAACAGAGAGAAAGTAATGGGGACAGAGTGCACCAACAGAGGAACGAATGGATGGAGGAGCTAAATCGGAAACGAGAATAAGAGAAAGAATAATGGAGTAGGGCATTTTGATAAGACTGGATGGATGGATGGATGGATGGATGGATGGATGGATGGATGGAGAGATATACTGATAGATAATTGACAGTAAATGAATAAGAAAGTAGTAGTATGTGTAGTATGAGAAACAAATTAAGAATCCTCACACTCCCTGCTGCTGTCTTGTCTCACTGCCATGGTGCTCTGCTTGCTCTGTACTGAGAGGGATTCTGGGTAAACAAGGTTCAGATTTTGAGAACAATGGATTCTGTCTTGGTATTTTTTTGTTAGTATGGTTGCAGGATTATATCTTGAAAACCAGAGTTCTCTATATATTCCTCTTGGGTAGCTTCTCAATAAGATGTCTTTCATTGATTCACAATTATATTAAATAGGATAATATAAATGTCCAGTGTGTCATCTTTAATAGATTGTAGTGTTAAATATAGGAAATAATTAGAACCCATGAGATCTGTACTGGAATTTAGGAACAGTTTTTGATGCTCAGCAGCACAATATGTGTGTCTTTAGGAATCCTAAGTTTTGGGTTCACAGTTTGATTTGACATAGATTTTCATTTCAAATAAATTCAGTTCAAAACCTGGTTTTCAATTCTAAACTGGTTCTTCATTGAATGAACTGAAACAGGGGTGCGTTATTAAGTCTCTTGCATACTGTATGCTTAACAATTTACTGGTGTCCTCAGTCCACAAGGAGTGCACTGAAACTAAGTAAGCAACTGAGATACATGACCTCTAGCTTTTAATATTAAAAATGTAAATCATGATAAAAATAATGAATTATTTGAAAGCATCTTACAGTTTCCTGACTGTTTGGGAATAACGAAACAAGGGGGAATTTTTGGCCGTGTTATCAACTTTATATCCCTAGAAATGGAGAGCAGCTTCTTTGTTGCACCATTAATTTCAGGGAAGCCTGTCATTACTTTCATTTTGGATCTATGATCTGGGATCATTAATTATTGAATCAATATACCTATTCAGATTTATGGATCATTACATTTCCAGTGTGTGTTGGTGAGCAGATAAGAATAGAGATTCATGATTCAATTCATATGAAAAGACATGCATGCAGAAAAAAATGTGTCTTTCCGAGCAGCATTTTTAGGTAAAATCGAACCTAAATGCCCATTGGACAGGAGTGTTTTCAAATGTGTACCTGCTTGTTTGAATCCTCCTTATCCAGTCTACCTGGGGATTGATGTGAAAGAGCGTTTCTTTTAGAAAATATTTTTAGTTACTATGAGGTTTGGTATTTCGTTTGCCTCTGTAACAAATTCCCCCTGACTCCCAAAGCAGCCTGGTGGCTCTGATGGATGGTATGCTGAAATCAAGAGGGGTTTGTGAGACAAACACAATCCATATATGTGCACATTGAGACACAGAGCTAGAAGCTCAGGTGGGACCATGTGTATCTAGTTTTTCTCATCTGGGTTTGTTGCTCAGTCCAATTAATATTGAATCCTCTGTGCATTACAGTGCTTTTCATTTTTTAAATCATGAATCTCAAAACCCTAGAGGAAATAATGATACTGTGTCTACAGCCTTACGCATTAACTATTAATATGAAACACATACTTGGTTCCTCCCACTCTGACCTCCTTGTTTCCATACACAGAGACTGAATCATTTGACCAGCTTCCCCCACCCTTTATTATGATAATCAGTCCATCGATGGTCTATTTTTAGCTCTGAATTTCCCCCGCTCTGCTTCTCCCACTTGTCGACTTCCTGTCTAATTATACAAACATACGTATGAATACACGTGCAGGTTCTCAGATTCAGTCGCTGGCTGCTGTGGATGCACATTGAGGATAACCAATCGAGCCTTTTCTCCTCTGCATATCTCTTTCTGTTTTTCCTTGCTCACTGCTCTTCTGCCACTCTAATATTTGGCAAAGGTCTTTGTCCTCTTATCATCTGACACCCCGCTAAGTTATTTCAGTATATCAGCTATTTCAGCTTTTTCTCCAAATGGAATTTCCTTGTTGTGTTTCTACCTAATCTCTTCTTTATTTTTTTTCTCCTTCAAACACACAGCCGCAGTCAGGTCTGAAAATATTCTGTAGGACAGTCGTCTTAGTATGAAGCAGAGAATGTCTTCACTCTCTATAGTGGTAGCTCCGAAGCTTTTCACTGCTATAAAAGATTTAAGCCATTTTAGCCATAAATCTCTGTGGTGCTCCCACTCCCAGCATCACCTCTGAGAGGCTGACTACGCTGGCTGATTGCAATGCAAAGACCTTTTTTGGCTCTTAGCCAGCTTTATCCTTTATTAGCGAGAGCACGACATCCAATCAATAGTCAACAGCAGCAGTGTTTTTGGCTTAGGGAAAGCGTTGCTGCCTTCTTTTAGTACAGTCTGCCATTTTTTGATTTGAGCACCTGTGCAGCTTGTCCTGTTTTGTTTAACTCATTTATTAAAGCTCTGCTTAGGGGTTTGAGTGGCTATGTACATTAAATATAAAGAAAAAAACCCACTGAACTCAACTAAAGACCTTTCAGCCCTCATCCAAATGGCTCAATAAATTAAGATTTTTTTCATTGTTTAGGGCTTTTACCTGGGAGTTTTTGAGGATATGAAAAATGAAGTTGGTAAGGTTATGGATAAAGAAAAGAGAGATGGGGCAGCAGTAACAGAGTATGGATTTTTCTAGGGACAGTGTTCATTTTCTAAAAAGCTCTGCTTTATAGTTACTTAGTGGTAGTTGCTATAGGGAAGGAGGGAGCAGGAGCAAAGATCAAGTGAGTAAAAGCAGGTTATTGTGGTAAGCCACTTGTGTGAGAAGGAAGGAAGTAAAGAGGAATAGTTGGGCTATCTGCCTATCTCAAAGCCAGATAGTCGATCAATATTCCCAGCTCAGATCCAACGAGATGCTCTCTCTCCCTCTCTATCTCTGCTCTGTATGACCAGTGCAGGAAGCTGTGGAGGAAGACCATTGCCAGGTCATCAGTATTCCAAAAGCTTCTGCCTACTCTGAGGTGGGCAGCAGAATAATTTCATTCTGATCCTATCGATCAATAGCTGTACCCACCAGAAGGCGACCAGCCCCCCCTCATCTGACTGGGCCACTGTGGTTTATAGAGTTGCATTGCACATTCTATGGATGTGTAGATCTGTTTATCAGAAATCAATAAAAAAATAGATAATTATGTATTTTATATATTTATACACACACACACAATCAATATGTTACGAGTCAATTCAAGGGGTGGGAAAGTTATTTCTTACTCTCTATGATATAATGCAACCCAATATATCAACACAAAAATACCATGGAGTTAGATCAATACTTATGAAAATGGTAAAAACACGTTTTTTCTTCCTGGGGGTAGTATTTTAAATCAAGGTTTGTAGTGCTGAGTTTTTAGTAAGTATTAACAGGGTAAAACATTCATGTAATCACAATCACTTAATATTCTATCATGTAATGAAAATATATCAGAAATGCAAAAAAACTACATTAAAATAGTAGAAAATGGAATGTCTTTGTTTAAACTTTGTACTAGAAGTGTTGATACCAAAGTTCTTTAGTTAACAATAAAATACAAATAAAAGGAGTAAATCCTTACAAATTTGAGGCTGGATCATAAGAATATGTGGCGCTACTTTTCAGTATTTTTGCTTTATAAATAACAAAAGCCCAATTATCTGCTGTTGTTATCTGTTGATCTACTAACTGGATAATCAAAAAAAAATCTGTTCTAAAGAAAACTCAGCCAAGGTATCTGTTACACCTGACATACATTTTTTCCACCTGTCCTGCCTTTTTTTCCCCGTGTTGTCAGCCTGTAAATATGTCTTAGGCCGCCAACTTTTAGTATCATCAATCTACATCATATACTCCTTCCTCGTTGTACTACACACATCATAAACACAGCCCATCAGCAGGATTTACACTTCTCTTTTTGCATCTATATACAAAAATACCCCACCAGTGGTAGTTACTGATAGAAGTGCATCCTACTATACACATAGTCACATCTTTAGCTAATATCTGTTTGAAAGCAGTGTCAAGATAAAGCTTTATTTATTTTATCATCAGTAGTTCTTGTATGCTGCTTATAAACGCAGAAATTTTGTAAATGGCTTAGCAACTCCTAGAAACTAAAAAAATTTATTTGAGTTCAGAGGATGAGTTAGGGAATCCCACCACCAGGGGAAAGAAGCTGCCCAGTAGTCTGGTGATACAGCAGCGCATAATTCAGTATTTCCTTCAAGCACCTCAATCAACACAATGGTCCTGTCATACAGTATGTAGCCCTTTCTGAGGGTTGCTGCCTTTCACAATATATTCAACTGATTCTTAGTGTTGTGCAATCAGAGGAGTACTTCAAACAATGTGCACAATGACACACACACTCAAACAAAAGCACACACACACACACACACACACACACACACACTATGTCATACCTGTGGTGTCGTGGATTTAAGGTGTCCTACTGAGCTTTGATCAGCTTATTGTTGGCACAGTGGGCATGTTACCACTATTTAGAGTCACAAAAACAAGCAAACAGTCAAGTACACACATGTAGTTACACACTGACAGGGATTAAGACACACAAACACACCCACAGTAAGGTCTATGAGTATTTGGACAGTGACACACATTTTAACAATTTTGCGCCTTTACACTACCATTATAAATTTGAAATGAAACTATCAAAATGTGAATTAAGTATAGACTTTCAGCTTTAATTCAAGGAGTTTGACAAAAGTATTGAATTAAGCAGATAAAAGGTCTTAAATTAATTCCAAATGTTGAATTTGTTTTTTGTCAAACCCATTGAATTGAGGCTGAAAGTCAACTCTTCCATCATATCTTGACTGCATTTCAAATGCATTGGGGTGGTCTGAAGAGGTACATTTACTGAAATTGTTTCACTGTCCAAATACCTATGAATCTGACTTTATGAACAAGAGCTGGAATTCAGCATTCAACCATTTGTGTATTTGCTTGTTCAGCGGATTTAATTAGTGTTAAGGGTTTTTTTTTTATCACTATTATTTTTTTTATATATATATTTTTTTTTTTCTGTCAATAAAAGAAAACTGCAAGATACATTTTGTTAGCACATTCTGGTACTACATTCATACTTTTTCTGAGCTCATTATTATTTGCATTTGTGAAGGTCTACAATTGTTCCATGCTAAGAAAACTGTTCGGATCAGGATTAGAGATATGCTCCAAACCTGTGGAAAGTGTTATTTTAATAACAATGTAAACATGAATACCGCAGAATAACAGAAAAAAAAAAGCATTGAATTCAACAAAAAAACACATGTTGCAGTACTATGCATGGACAAATGTTTGGCTGAGTAATTCCCAAGTCATGCACAACACCAACCAACCCCAACATCCTGTGGACAGGCCAAGGCTTCAAATTTTTGATGTTAATAAATAATGACTCTCCAAGGCCATTATAATGTCTGTTGGTCTGGCATCATTTCCGTATTCACTAAGTGTTGTTAAGCTGTCATCTCTGCTCCTGTTGGTTAAGTAAATACAATAGAGAATGTTGTGTAGATGCGTAGCAAAGCGGCAACAGATGATCAAGAGAGATCCAATGATTAAGATATCATTTTCTTTCTGCACTTCACAAGATGACTAACCCCCTACTCATTCAGTGTTTGCACTGTTTGTTTGTGTGTGTGCAAAATGTGTCGACAATAACGCATCCGCCACCTGCTAATTTAATATCTGTGGCTCACACTTCAGTTATGACAGAGTAAGTGTTGTATACCACCATTCATACCTGAACACACATAGTGATTTTAAAAAAAAAAAAATTTCTTTGCTTTTTTTCTGCTCCTGCTGCTGATTGCTTTTCAGACCTGTGCTTTTGGAAAGTTGGAGCATAAATCTTAGCTAGGTCTGGCACTCTTGCAACAACCCAGCCAGAATGTCAGATTTGGTTTAAGCCATTAAAAGATTGTACTTTGCTTTTACCTTGTGAGTCTTTGAAAAGTTGTGAGAGTGGACTTCCTCTCCTCACCAGGCCAAAAACTGTTTCCAGGCATGATCAATGGAGAGCAGGATCAACACCAGCAGACCTCAGTGTGCCTAAGCTGAAAGTCCACTTGGCAGAGACACAAACACAGTGCCTCATTAAACTCAAAACTCCCATCGCTGCCATCACAGAGCTGAGCCTTGACGCTGCAGCACTGATGAAGATCTCTAGAGTGTTGATGTAGGAAGGATTTAATTGCTGCATGGTAATGTGGTGCCTCTGCATTCCTGCTGTTTCAACATTAATCCAATCGGCACAGTAATGTGCGCTGTGTAAAGAGGTTTGAGTTATGCTTTGTAAAAGTGGCGTATTGATTCACTTACTACTAAAACAGCTCCGGATTGGTTTGTAAGGACTGAATGATGGCGGTTTGCCTTTTGAGAGCTTTCCCTGCCCCTCTCTAGCTGTCTCTCTGTCTCTCACTGTCACTCACACACAATTGTGTGAATGGGTTTGGCTATCACAAATGATGACTCCTCATTCAGCCTCTTCTGTTTCATTTCCTTTCTCCTCCCACTTCCTCTGATACACTTTGTAGCCTCAAATCTGTCGCCTTTTTCTGGGCTCTTTCTCTGCCTTCCTGCTTTTTCTTCACAAGTGCCCTATTTGGCTCTGATGACCTCTCCCTTTTTCCCTTTCTCCCTTTCTCTCTTTCTCTTTCATTCACTCTCTGCAGGTACCACCAGGCAGCCCAAGGAGGGGGAGGTGCCGGGGGTGGACTACAACTTTGTGAGTGTGGAGCGTTTTATGGAACTGGAGCAAAGTGGAGCCCTGCTAGAGAGTGGAACCTATGAAGGTGAGCGTTGGGAGCGTTGGGAGCATTGGAAGCGCTGTGGCCACTGGAAACATTTTGCATCTGTGAGACAAGTACAAGTGCTGGGGGTGCAAAAATGGGAACATAAGTTTCACTAGACCTATTTTAACATTTTTAAATGTAATCTGCCATCTTGGGTTACTCTGTAGATATCTTTTCTTGATGAATTATGTGTGTCAGGTGATACTCTTACACAGAGCCAAAGTAAACGAAATGAATCTTGTGCTCCAAGCCATGTTCCACAACTTTGGTGGTTTTTGAATGGCTGGTTAACAATTTTAGAGAGAGAGAGATAGAGAGAGAGAGAGTGAGAGACAGAGTGAGAGACAGAGATGGAGAGAGGGAGAGAGAAAGAGACATATGAATGCCATTTCCAAGTCATAACAGTCTTTTCATCTGTTTTGCTTCACTGTCAGGGAAACATCTACAGATGGGCTATTTGCTAGCTCATTTATCCAGTAGGAACAATAACATGAGTTATATGTGTGTCTGTAGGCGTATATACGCTTGTGTATGTGCTTGCTTTTATATCTTTCCATCATGTATGTTTTTGCATGTTTACAGTGTATGTTTTCCTTAACACAGAGCTTAGTTATGCCCTCTGTGGGACGCTGTCTCTTTCTTGTTGGTTGCTCTGGAGGTGTTGCAAATTATTTTGTAGTATACATTGAAATGTAAAGGAATAAGGAAGGAATGAGAGACACAGGAGACAAGACAGCAAAACAAGTTAGAAAGATTTAGAAGGCAGTAAGGAGTATCAGAAAACTCTTTACAGTGAGTGTGTAAGTGTGTATAAGCCTTGACGCACATAAGAGCTTATATATGGGATATGATGATGTGAGATGAGTCACAGCCATGCATAAAGTCAAGATGCCTTCAGGCAAAACCAGGAGCATTCAGGATCAGGGGAACATTGAATTTTTAAAACCAGTTTGGTTCATACTGTAAGAGGGAAACCTGGTCTAAACTTATCTCAGTATTCTTTATGTTCTGCAAGGCATCTCCTCAGGTCTTAAGCTTTCACAGGTGGGCGATGCTGCCCATGCAGTTTCATACTTTCTTTGTTTAAATGTGCCTGTGTGCGCATATTTTATATTATACATATATAAATATATGTGTATATATATATAAATATATATATATTTTTAAATTTTATTTCAATTTTATTTTCAGTATTGTCACAAATTGATAAATCTGTTTGGTGGGCAACAGGATAAGTGTTCTTACTAAGAAAGTGGCAGCTGTTATGGAGCCTTTCCTGATGTCTATATGCCTCCTGCTGGGATAAAAGTAAACTGATATCTGTAGACTCTCTACTGCTGATCCTCCCTTTGTCATTTATTCCTGCCTTCTCCCCCTGGCTGCTGTTCTCTCTCCATTGCCATTCCTCTCTCTGTGTTTCCTCTTTATGTCACTCCTCACGCTTTGAGGAACATCTTTGCCTCTCACTCACAATCAATATATAATCACTAAATATATTTCCCTGGCAGTAAGGGTCTTAATTTAAATTAAAATATAAATGTATTTTTGGCACAGTATAGTTCGACACCCCTTGGGCCCTCATGTAAAGTACATTTCTCTTGACTGTTCTGTACTTAACTTAGCTATTCTATGATTTTTTTTTACTTTGCTTGTATTCCTGTGTTTGTATCTCCTGTGTTTATAACTAGGCTGTTTGCACCAGTGTGGGTAGAATTATACATCTTAGGTTGTTTTCATGCAGACCATGTCAATTTGTACAGTTTCTGGTAACTATTCTATCAGGAAATTGCACCTGGGTTTTGGCAAATTTAACTTGGCACCAGTGCAAAAGCACTTAAAGTATTATCCCAGATGTTTAAGTTTGTTTTTCACCAAGCCAGTGGCAAGTGGTTCAGAAAACTACTTGCCTGTAGTCAATTTTTACTTGCCTGTATACAAATTAATTAATTAATTAGCAATTATCAAATAAAAACAAAGACTATAGTTAATTGTGACTCAAGTGAGATGCTGAGGGTTCTTGTTATGGCACTCCAGCAGCTTTTTTCAGAAACTTGCCTTTGAAAAATTGACTCTGCTTAAGCATTATGTGAAATGTTGTCCTTCTCTTTCAACTTACATTATATAGGTACAGCTTCCAGCAAAATGGGTGCATTAGAGGTGTGCCCATTTTGAGCAAAAGATGCACACTGGCTCTGTCTCCGTCCAAGGAGCACACTTTGCTTCCTTAAGTTGCAAAATGCAGATTAATATATGTATTCAGTTCCTTTTTATCTGACATGAACCTTGGGTTTACACGAGTGTTGTCGATAAAATAGATTTCAAGCATAAATAAATGCTTCAGGTCGTGGTTAGACTTATACAATCATTAAGTCTTGGAGCTAAGATGAAAGCCTATATGGAGCCAGTGCAGACAAGTGGAAAGCTTAAAATCAGAGCGTATCGTAGTATGAGTTGTTTTGAAACACGTCTGATATTCTAGTGTCACAGAAAAACGTAGCGTCTTGTATTTGATGATAGCTATATAAGCTATGTAAAAGTCTATGCATTTGTGCTTGGTGCAACAATACCACGGTATCATTTTCAGTTTAATCATATTATCTTTAATATCACAAAGTATGCTTAATCCAGATCAGGCATATGAGAACAGAGATGCGGGGATGCCAGATCCATGTAAATAGATGGAAAAACAGATTTGTAATTCAAATTTAGAATTCATTCATCTCTTACTCCAATTAAAAGGACTTAGTGGTCAGCCATGCTGCTCCACTGGAAGCATCTCTAATTGCTCAGTAGAGCATAGATTCTCGGGATTATTTTTAGGCTACAACATCTTGATTCTGAAGTAAATTTGTTGCATTCATCTTAATAATCGGTTCAGGAAAACCATCAATTATGTAACCTTTCCTCCTTAAAATAATCATTTTAATGTTAGGATGCGGTGTAACAGGTTGACTGGGCTCTGTGCCTCAGCCACTCGGCCCTCCTGTAGCTTGTTACTGCGCTGTATCACTTTGAGCTGTGGAAAGAGGTTTCGAAACCAAAACATAACGATGCACTTTACTAGGTCTCACAAAACAGTAATTTTGGTGAAACCGGGTCATATTTTATGGAGAAAAATGCCCTCTGGTTTTCCCTCTGATGTCCTACTACTGCTCTGCCTCAATTCTGTGATTCACGGAGGTTCCTGAAAGCATCAAGGCTTCGTAGCTGCGGCTATGTTATGCAGCAGTGTTGCCTTTCTCTTGCCGGCCTTGCCAGCAGGAGTTTTCTGAGACTGCCATGTAGTTGGCAACAGCAACTCTAAAGAAAAAGCTACAAGCAGACACAAAACTGGACTTATTGCTTATGAACAGTAAGTAGCTGCTTACTTAGTTATGTTCCATGTGTTGTGGCTCTTGCTGGATGTATGGCTGTGTCAGAAATGATGTCTACTCGCAAGTTTTTGAAGCCAAATCTGCCTGTTTTGACAGAAGTTTAGCTAGTAACATGTTATAACCCTGTGTCTTTCTAGTTTAGGTTGTGAAAGCTTGGCATGCTGAGCTGAGTTTCCACAGAAATATTATTGCAGTTCTAAGTTGTGAACAGCAACTTGCTTTGAACTTTGTCACAAGGAAAAATACATGTAATGTTGTGGGGGTGCTAAATCGCATAAAAAAGAATTTCTACATAGAGGGGCTTTAATGCGTTTCTTTTTTCTTCAGTTCATAAACATCTTTGATGATGCCTTTTGTTTGTTCATTCGTTTGTTTGTTTTTGTTTGTTTGTTTGTTTGTTTGTTTTACATGTTCCCATTCTGTACTGTGCATGTGAAACTCTTAACGAATATAAAAAGGAAGCAAGATAGCAAACTTTTTACTTACTTCTGTCATTATATTAGTCTAGGGGGCATTTCACTTCCTTGGGCAATCTGTGTTGTTGAGTCCTGATGTCTCACTGTACCTCAGTGTAGATTTATCCACACCCTGACCAATCTAGAAGAACAAATGTAACTTAATTTTCTCTCTCTCATTCAAAAAAAGGTAGTTGAACACTTGCAGCAGAATTTCATTTCAATACAATCAGGATATGTATCAAGGCTAGGAAGAGTTTTAATGTTAGGCTACACGAGTGTCAACAGTGTGTTGTGACATATGTATATGTCTTTGTGTCCTCTCTAAATTTACATTTACATTTACACTGACACATCATGGATGGAAAAATTGAAACAAAAGCTGAGACAAACTTGAAGGTCTATGCACTAGTGCTGTCCATATAGTGTCATATGTAACAGACTCTACTGTCTGATGAGGGTATGCTAGGATTACTGTTAAGTTGTGGATGTCACTGGTTTGCAGTGTGTAACCCACCTGTTATATTTTTGAAAAAGATGTTATGTTTTACCACAATCACTGAAGGACTGGACCCAGACAGCCATGACTGAAAGATAAATCCACTTTAAATGCCTGGAGTTACATTTCACAATTGGAAGACTGTCCTATAGGGTGCATGATGGACTGAGAAAAATATTTCTGAAGCAAAGCGATGAAGTGGAAGTGCAGCAATGGCACTGGCAATTTATTGGTTGACTCTGTTTTTACCCTATGGCACATTGAGGAAGTATGTTTTTTCATGTTTTGAGGCAGGCAGGTCCGAGCTGTCTGGAGCGCTCTACTTGTAGCCACTTTGCCATTTGCCTTACATTTTCATTGGAAATCATCTGTTTACAAAAGTGGTAAACCTTGGTTTTGCCTGCTTGATGTTGTGTTTCCTTCATGTGGCATCTAACACAAGTGCCATAATGCTTCCCCTCCCTCAGACAACTTCTACGGCACACCAAAACCTCCAGCGGAGCCGTCCCCCGCAGCACCTCCTCTGAATGTAAGTGAGGCCCTGCTGCCCGGAGCCCGGCCCAGCGCCCAGGGCAAGAGGAAGAGGAACCAGTCAGTCAGCAACATGGAGCAGCGTGCCAGCCTGGAACCACCTGAGGAGGAGGAAGAGGAGAGCCCTGTCGTCAATGGCAACGGTGTGGCCATCACGCCAGGTACTGTAGGAAGAGAAAGAAAAACATCAACTTTCTGTTTTGATGTTTTTTTACCAATTCTGTCTACTTGGTACAGAAATTACAATCAAACACAATCTGTTTCACAAGTGCTGTGACCATAATGATATTTCTAGCATGTTTATGTGAGGAGGGGAGAAGGCCTCGTACTGTTGTGTAAAACCAGATAAACAAGTTACTTTTTAGTAATTGTTTTCTTTTTATTATCTCTCATGAATACATTGCAAGTCACTTTACTCGTTTAGTACAGCTTTGTGTCTGCAGTTCATGCAGTCCAGCACATGGTGATGGAAAAAAAGCAAGTACTCTGACCAGTCTTCTAGCCATTAAAAGACTCTGCTTGCAACAAACGGAAACTGCACCAGTTTTCAGTAACATTATATAACAGAATACACAAGGGCACCTTGTCCATAGTCACATTTTGGTTTCAGTGGCCATCTCTCTTTCCTCTCATTTCTCTGTCTCTCTGCTGTATTTGCTCTTCTGCCACTGGCCTTTGTCCTTGTTTCTATTAATACCACAACTCTCCCCACTCTCTTCCTCGCCTTTACCATCCTCTTCCTTCTGACCTCTCTTTCTTTTTTTTGTCTCTCTGGTCCTGTCCCTTCTGCCATCTGTTTTCCCTTCCCATTTTCCCATCTTTCTATGTAATCTTTGTTATTTTGGCATGTCTTATTGTCTCTGCTTTATTCTCACACTGTTGTGTGCTCTATTAAATCTCTGTAATTTACTGCTTATACCATATGAGCCTGACTGGAATGAGAATTTTCCGATGTTAACAAAGTTTTAAAAAAAGAAATGGTCTTGACAAAATAACTTTCTTGCAAAACTTTTAAAAAAATATTATTGAACTCACTGGTTGAACAGTTGAGTTAAGACAGAAAACCATTGGTAGTGTGAGTCTAAAAAGATATGGATCCTCAGCCCGGGGAAGGACTATGACATATGACACAAACTAAAGGAATTGTGATTTCCCAGGCAAATATTTAAATCTGACCTTGGTATGACTTTTTCTGTTTTTTTAATTGTTATTTTTATGTTGCAGTTTGCCTCTATATTAAAAGTCCCAATATGAATAAAATGGGAATATATTGTTTGGTATTCCTCTTCTCTATCAAATACTCAGCCTCAGTTAATTTCGATGCCACCAGCTTTTCTCCTCACTCTAAAAAACCTTTCCCTGTATCTCTGACTCAGTCTCTGACCCCTAAAGTCTCTGTCTTTACTTGTTTCTCCATTTCTGACATCCCCATGTTGTTTTCTCCTCATGCTCATTGTCCTCAAACCCCATCTCTCTCTGTCTGTCTCTCTCTTTTTCTCCTGGGGGTTCATAGCTCTGCAGTGGCTTGGCTCTGACTCATCATGCATGGCGTTTGCAGTGTGCATCCAGGTTTGCATGTGTGTAAGTGTATGTGAGAATAACTGTCTGTGTGTGCGTGTGTGTGTGTGCGTGTGTGTTTGTGCATGTGTGTGTGTACTTGTGTGTGTGTGTGTGTGTGTGCCACAGAGTCCAGTGAACATGAGGACAAAAGCACAGATGCCTCTGGGGAGGTTGCTGTTGAAGCGTCCATCCAAGCCCCAGCCTCCATTGAGCCCCCCACCGAGGGAGAGGAGGCCCCAAAATCTCCCTCTGAATCCCCTGCCAAAGTTCCAGATGTAGACGAAGAAGAGCTAGGTCCTCTGCCTGACAACTGGGAAATGGCCTACACTGAGAAGGGGGAGGTCTACTTCATAGAGTAAGAGAAAAGGATGTTTCATAAAATTTATATCGAGATATCTAAAATAATAAAAAAAAAAAGAATTTACTCTTCAATAACAGCATGTTCCTTAAAGTCTGTTGCTGTTGAATTCAATATTTAAAATGTAAATGACAAATGTTATGCCAAAAATAATTAAAAAAAATAATTTAACATATTAAATCTAATACACCTTACAAAAAGCTCCTACTTTTAATAAAATGGTTTATGTATGACCTGATGTATAAACTCTCTAGCACTGGCCTTTGTGTTGAATAATTGATGTAACTTGATACTGCTAATCAGACACACACAAGATACACAAACACCAGTGCGAACTTTTGCCCTCTTCTGCTCACCCTTACTAATTGGTGACTAAGGGCTAATTAGTGGAAAAATGGCCATTTAGTTACCTTAGAAATCCCCTTGTTTTTCTTTGCCCCCACCACACACACACAAAATCTTGCATACAGGTCATTGCTGTTAATTTACACACATCTCTTTCTCTTATGATATACGTCAGTTTCCCTGACCTCTTTTTGCCTCTTTCCTCTCCTTTTTCTAATTTCACAATTCTTTTTTCTCCTCCAGTCACAACACCAAAACAACATCATGGTTGGATCCTCGGCTCGCCAAGAAAGCAAAGCCACCAGAAGAATGCAGGGAAGACGGTATGTCTGAATGACCTATTTAGCTGTTTGCAAAACAAAAACTGTTTTGTAAGCTTTAGTTTGTGTTACAGAGTTGGAGTTCATCTTAGGATGTTTGTGTGGCGTCTCTGCATTTCCTACTGTTTATGTATCAGTGTTGTTTGCTCCTGACTCACTTTTTTCCAGAGTGTTTTTCCTGCTCAACAAAAAGAGTACAAAAATACTATGTTGTTTGAAGCAATTGTTAGTTGGTTTCATCATTTTTTTGCAGGCTTTGAGAGGGTTGTAAAAGTTCTCAAATCCAGAAAAAATAAACTTGACAAATAAATTAACCTTTTTTAGATTAGTTGTTAAAAATGGGGCATAAATGTTGAGTACAGGCAGTGCAGCTGCCCTGGTGGCAGGGAGATGACAGGGCTGTTTGTTGTAAATGCAATCAGAAAGGCAACAAATCTCTGCTATGTTTTTTTTTTTTCTACATGAACTATGAAAATTTAAAATAAACTATAAAAAAATTCAATTAATTCAATTAAATGTATGTTTTCTTTTTTTTTACTTTTGTCATAAGCATAAATGCAATAGTGATTGCTGGGTAATACATATGTTGATGTTGTCAAAGGTTTATTTGATCTCATGAGTGGAAAAGCAAGCTGAGCATGTCTTTGAGCACAGAGAGCAGTCATGTCTTTGAAACCTTAAAGTGGCTGTAAGAAAGGACAAGAAAAAAGAACAGGAGGAAAAAGTAGCAAAGCTCCCTGAATTAGATCTTCTGGTTTTTTCATAAATGGTCCGCCCACCCACAGATGACCCCCTTTCTTGCAAAAATGCAGCTGTTTGATTGGCATCTGCATGGATGCTACTCTCAGTGGTGTGTCAGCAACCTTGTAGCAGGTGACATAGGGGCCCATGATAGTGTGCACTGCGCAGAGTTTCCATTTTAAAGTAAGTGCCTGTCCCTTACTGGTAAAATCTGTTTAAGTCTGACAGTTTAAATCTCCTCGGTCATAAAGTCCAGTAAAAATGATAACCAATAAATACAATTAAAACTGTATTAAATTAGACTAAAATTAAATTTCCCTGTATCTTTAGGGTTAGCTTAGTAGACATTGCTTGTCTTTTGTTTTTTTTTGTTTTTTTCTATGAATCATTTTTGTCACTTAATTTTCTAATTTAATCATATGCCTCTGAAAAGGGAGCAAGAGTCACTGTTCAGTGGCTTTTGCAGTGAGGTAAGAAGACCAGCAACAGCAGAGAGAGTCAGCCTGGACAAACAGCATGTCGAGGCAAACATCCACTTTAATCAACTTTTTAAACCCAAAAGTTTAATGATAAACTCTGATTTATGATTTATCCCACCAAACCACAGATGATGATTGTTGAACCACTTGATGAAGACTAACAGTTAACCAATAGTAGACTGTTTTTGTGAGCTTTCTTTTGTTTCTGTTGACGTTGAATGACGTGTGTTACTACTAATTAAGAGGGTGATAACTTCTTGGTTCTGTAAAAGAGACAAGCTTGAATTCAGAAAGTTTATTGTTGTAATTCTCTGTTTAATAAGAAGAGTGTATGCAAGAATGGTTCCCTTCTTGACATTTTGTGAGTTTATTTTGTTAATATATGCAAGAGTTTATTTTTATTTGTTTGTTTCTGTGTAAGACTAAAACTGTTGAGCTTTTTGGGGTCATTGGCTTCATTGAAAAACATTAGTTGTGAGACTTCATTAAAAGCTCTATTTGTTCGAGACTTTGTCACTCCAGAATAAAGCCTTGTTTGTTGTGTTAAGGGATAAGGCCAACATTTGTCAAATTGTCAACAAATCCCATAGAACAACCTAATCCGCAGTGTTTTAGCCTGTATTTCAATACCTTCTGACTTAGCTACCTCATCTGTTAAGAGGAAAGCCTATTTGCTCTGTTAGAGGTGCAAATATTAAAAATGAGTCACAAACTTGTAGTTTAAATTAAAAATATGCCAATTTCCTAAATAAATTGGCCACTGTTTTAGCAAAGTTTGCCATAATTGATATATACTAAAGAAAAAAATAGTGCATTTTGGGTATTTTACAGCTAAGAATTAAATCAAATTTAGTGCTATATTGCATTGATTCACACATGAGTTAATAATATGCTATTTTGTTCATTTTTTGAATCTTTTCCAACCTGTTTATCATCTCAAAGCCCCTCAAATTTATTTTGTGGTACTATGACAGGGTTTAAGTTTCTTAGGTGAGCACTTACAGCAGATGCACGGTATATATGAGACTGAGTCATAGTGTGTTTTTAATAATTGACAAACAACAAGATGGGTTATAATACAAGGAAAAAGCTACTTCAGTCTCAGGATACACTAATGGTACTTGCTAGATCAGTGGTAGGGTTGCTTGACAGGAAAAGAGTATAGAGTGTCACCAGCCTTGTATTTAATAGGTTTTTTAAGCAGTTTGAATCAGAGGAAGCAGCTGTGTGAAAAAAAAAGTCCAAAACCAAAATATCAGATGCTAAAATTAAGAACAGTAGTTTGCTACAATGTTGGGGGAGGCCAATGATTATATCTGTCCTGATGAAATAGATTTCCCATGGTGGTTTAGTGTGATCAGATTTATAAGAAAGAGGTGATCTTAAACCTGCTGTCAGAGCCTTTGGTCAGCAAATGAGGTTGTGATGATATTCACCAGAGTGAGATCTGAACCAATGCTGTGTCTACCTTTCCTCTGTTCTCCATCTCTTCAGTTTTCTCGCTCCTCCATTCTTCCTTCTTCACTCAGGTTTCTCTACCCACTTTCAATCTCCCTCTTATCATTTTTTCTCCTCTCTGTCTCCTTCTCCCCCACCTTCAGTCTATGTCTCTCCCTCTCTTTCTCTGGCTAGTAAAGGGCCTAACTGTGACAGGAATTCTAATAACAGCGCTCATCTCACATCTCAGCACAAACCCTCTACACACACACACACGCACACACACATACTCACACACACACACACACACACACACACACACACACACACACACTACCCCTCTCACAAATGTAGGGAACGTAATTTAGCTTTCTCTTGGCAGAGCAAAGATCAGTTTTCTCTCAATGCCAGCGATGCTCAAATGCCAAGTTCCTGTCAACTGTGGCACTCTGTGATCACTTATTTTTGGTATAATTAATGCAACAACTTGCTGTTGTTTCTGTCTCTGCGAGTGATCACTTCTTTGCTTTGTTTGTAGCTTTTAAAACAATGAAAAGTCCTAGACATCAGACCAAAAGAGAGAGGCAAAATCATGACTTTATCACCTCATGAGCAGCCAAAAATGATAGATGACAACGTCTGATAGTGACAGACATTTATATCACATCAGTAATATATACATGGCCACTATGTGCATTAAAGGCCTAAAAAAAAGAAATTCATATAACAAACAAAAAATACACACACACACACACACACACACACACACACACACACACACACACACACACACACACACACACACACACAC
>JAQMCX010000050.1:10962591-11025345 GCA_029814765.1 Acanthurus leucopareius
CAACAATTTGCTGAATTTCTCTCCCCCCCCCCCCCTGTTTCCTGTCCGATATCTAAGCTGTCCTATCAATAAAGGCGTAAAAGCACGAAAAATATAATTTAAAAAAAAAAGAAGAAAGAAATAGCGAGTCTTTACACCCATGTTCATGTTTGCTTATCATGGTAATATATATTCATCAATATTTCATTGAAAATGTTGCATAACCAGTTAAAAGTTCCTGGTATCAGGTTTAAGGGGTAATAATTAGAGGGCATCAAAGACAAACTAAAGAGGAGTCAGGGCCATGGCTGGGGTAGAGTTTGAGCATATAAAATTGTATCATTACCAAAGTATTGGAAATGTATGTAATTTTTTTTAGAATATAAACTGTAATGGACCAAGGACAGACTCCTGTGGCAAACCATTTCTGATGGAAAGTTGACTTGACTGAGTACCATCTACAACAACAGTCTTAGGTGTCTCTCTAAGGTGAGAGTTTAAGTGAAGCTTCAGCTAGACTTATGAACTGTGATAACAATATCAGAAACAAATGCTTTTGGGGGATTAATAGAAAGAGAAACATTAAAATTGTCGTTATCCAGGGAAGAGACAATTTCATTGACAACTGAAAATTGTGCTGTCATATGGGTGAAAATCAGTCTGCTGTGGCATGTTTACTGAGTGAGTAAATGTGCATAGCTGTAAATTGGATTTTTCTTAAAAAGAACGTGTAGATATTGGACAGTAGTTGTTGGAAATGGAGACATGACCACTTTTGTGGTAATGTACTACAAAGGTGCTTTTCTAAGAAGCTGGAATTACGTCTTTTCAAACATTTTGGTTGATAATTAGTGCTAAATGTTGACAGATTTTGGGGCACTAGATGAGATGAGAATGAGATGAACCAAGATTAGGACCAGTGTTTGTGCATTATTTTTAAACCCAAGCAGAGCTTTTAAAATATCTGCAATGCTTACCAAACTCAAGAGTACCAGAAGAAACTGGAGCATTGGGTACTCCCTCTGCTGGACAGATATGGAAAATCACAGTTGCATCTGCAGACCTGTTAAAGAAAAAACCAAAGGAGAGGAAGTGGTAATCAAAAGCTTCAACCACGAATGATCTATCGGTAATATAACCAGATACTTGTTTTAGATGTTTACATATTGTTGGATACCTGAGTTTTTGTTTTCTGATTGTACATTGAAGAATTTTATATGAATATATGCTGCACAAATGCCCAGTGAACTGGGAACATCAACTCCAAAATTATTCATATAAACTTCTAAGAATTATTTGCTTAAATTTATGACACCCCCTCTAGGTTTCTGCATACACCTAGGAATATGAATAACCCAAAAGTGGGTCTAGTAGACATTAGTCATTATAATATTAAATGTTAGTTCAGGATGTAATGGTGCATGTTCAACAGACCCTTAGGGATATTCTCTGCTTGGTGGGTCCAGAAATGTTTCATGTTGAAGTCAAAATCTTCAGGTTTCTGTCCTTGTCTATATGGAATAAGAAGCTGATACTTAGAAACCTTTTTTTAAGATGTTATCACCATTAAAAGTGACCGTACTGATCCAAACTTTAAAATGACAGGCAAGGCTCCTGCTGTAAAACAATTCTGAAAGTTATTCTCTCCACTTCTAAATGGAGTTTTATCAGTGCAGTTTTGACATTTCTCTTCCAAATTGCTGTTGACAACCACCTTGTTATTGCCTGTTTCCAGCTGTGCCCCATAAAATAGGACGCATCATTGAGGGCAGCCCTGCAGACCGATGTGGGAAGCTGAAGGTGGGCGACCGGATCCTGGCTGTGAACGGACAGTCCATCATCAGTATGCCGCATGCAGACATTGTCAAGCTCATTAAAGATGCTGGGCTAACGGTCACACTGCACATCATACCAGAGGAGGGTAAGTGTTTGTGTGTGTCAAGTCAAATATTGTTGGTATGTGATCTTAGAGTGGTAGCTTAGTTTACCCTTTGTACATGAAGTCTGTACATTTGTGCTTGACATTTCAGCCAAAACCAAATGTGCACAGATTTTGAGTTAATTTTGACAGAAAGACGTTTTCGAATTTTTTGATTTTGTGTCTCTAAAGCCTAAAAAAACATAAAGGATATAAAAGCCACCTTAAGTTATACAGTGCATTCTTGCGCGTGTTTCGATTATTATGTTGTTCTACATCTTTCTCTTCCAACTGAGTTTAACATTTTCACAAAGGTGAAATCTTGTCTCCCCTCCTGTCCCACGCAGGTTCCCACTCTGGCCCCAGCTCAGAGAAGCAGAGCCCCATGACCCAGAAACACAGCCCTCAAACCCAGCCCAGCCCTGTAGCCCAGCCAGGCCAAGAAGGCACCCAGCCCAGCCAATCAGCCACTCAGACAAGTCAAGCACCCGCCCAGCCTGGTCAGACATCAGTTCAGACAGGCCAGACTGTCCCTCCTGCACCAGCAGTCTCCCAGCCTGCACCAGCTGGAACCCAGCAGAGCCCAGTCGCCCAGCCCTCTGGCATCCCTCCGCAGCTCTATCTCCATGATGGCAGGTAAGATGATTACAATAGGGATGTCCTTGTTTGCACTAAGCAGCTGTGTTTTGTAAAATTCCTTAAGTGTAGTGTGATTTGGTGACTGCACGGAAAGTGACAGGAGGATGAAGGAGCAGGAGTCTTCAAAGGTGACAGATATCACACTGTGTATATAGATGAGAGTGTGCCATCCTCCTCTTCCATGCCAGTAAGTACAGGAGTGAACCGGTGACTGCACATAACTTTAGTCTCTTGCGTAACACCACTTAGCTCTTACTGTGTCAGTGAATAATTTACCTTTAAATATCTCTTCTATAATGCAGGAACCCAGCGATCAGGCCCTGCTCCGTGACATACCTATGAAAGTTTGAGTGTGTGCATGGATGGCTGTGTGTGCGTGTGAGTTTCAGATCCAGACACTGAGAGTAGGAACTCCCAGGGCTGTGGATTTATGTCCATTTTACAAGTGGGAACATGATAAAAGTTTCAAAACCAAGAGTGATATTTCCATCCTTTTTGTGGTGAGCCTCCTGAGCTGCACACACCCAGTGATCTTTACACTCTCTTCCTTTGTGTGGGAAATTAAGTTCAAGTTTATATTTACCCATAAATCTTCACCATTAAAGACACTGTCCACTCTTCATGTGGACATGGGAGGTTGTGTGCAGCTGGACACCTCGGCTTCAGAGCTTTTCCAAAACAGTGTTCTCAACATGTTCATACAAACCTCTCCTCTGATCTTGTTGCTTTCTCTCGCCTCACAGGTCAGAAGTAAAAGCCAGACAGGATGTCAAACCTGACTTCCGCCATCCTCCATTCACTGATTACAGGCAACCTCCAGTAGACTACCGTCACCCACCGGTTACTGATTACCGACAGCCCCCTACGCTGGACTACAGACACCCCCCTGGTCTTCTGGACTTCAGACAGCACCCTGCAGCCGCACAGTTCCCTCTGGGGATCCCTGCTGACTTCAGACCACAGGTACAACTGGAACAAGAACCGACTGCACAGGCTGACACTGTGTTTAACATTTAGTTTTCAGTGGGAGTTTGTAATCTTTGTTTTTGTGTAAAGACGCACACACCGTTAATTGTGGTAGGTTGTTAAGTTGTATATATTTTTTCTGCAGGACTATGATTACTTCACGGTGGAGCTGGAGAAAAGTGCAAAGGGTTTTGGCTTCAGTATTCGTGGAGGAAGAGAGTACAAGATGGACCTATTTGTGCTGCGCCTTGCTGAGGATGGTCCCGCCATACGTAATGGGAGAATGAGGGTGAGACATCATGACTGACAAGATAAATGAAAACACTCTTTAGGAGATGATTGGAAGTGCTGTCAGTGAGAAACAGTTGTTTTTTTGTCAGAGAAAAGTAGAAAAAAGTGATAAATCCAGTCACAGACATGCACTGAATCAGCTAAGTGCCAGTTTGTCAAACTTGATGTCCATCTAAAATAATAGGGCTGTCAGATGATTAGTTTTCTAAATTGTGATTTATCTCAGAACTTCAACAGTTAATCATGATTAATTGCATTTTCAATCCCATTTTAATGATGATACTATCTTGCATTTTCAAGACAGTTTTCTTAAAATTGTATTGACAATCTAAAGTTATTATCAAAAAAGTGATGAAGAATCAAATAAACACTAAAAAACTCCTTATGATCTTCTCTAAAAATTCTGTTAAAAGAAGTGCAATGCAGACCCACTTATATAAATACAGTGTCTCTTAAAAAAAATACAGCCTTCCCATTTGGCAATCACAGTGGTTAACTTTGATGTAGTTCCATTCACACAACTGTGGAGATTCACACACTCTAAAGTGGAGCTTTGACGACTGTTTACTAGTCTGGTTGGTGCTAACTGCACCCGAATGTTTGGCTTGTGGTTGGTAACTCAAACCAGAAGTACGTCAGTGATATTGAAATTCAGTTTGACGCAAGAAGCATATTATGTTTAATATGCCAACTGAGCCATCTGGCAGTCTTTTAATCTCAGACAAGACTTTTAAAATCCCAGTGGTGATTTTCTTTATCCATCATCACAATGTGAGTAAAACAGTAAAACCACGCAGCAAGATAAAGTCTCAATCCATGCACTGTCCTTGAAGAGCCAACTATGTGTGTGTAGATGGGACAAAACACAAAACATGCTTGTGTGTAATACACTTCATTGAATTTAAACATGGTATAACCCTTAATATTGCATGACTTTTTCCTTTACTAGTGCTGTTTTTCTGCTATGCTTATTATCTTTCTCTCCTTTTGTTGATTTTGATCTTTTTCTTACTGTCCGCCTCATCTTTTTCATGGGGCAGGAATAGTTTAAAGGTTAGGAAAGGGGCTTACTGAGTAAGTATAAGTGCATGTGAACTTTTGGTAACCCTCTGCGCACCCTCAACAACTTTTGTTGAGGTGCACTTAATGGTGCTTGTTCCCCTGCTGCTTGACCGGCAGGAGACTGTGGTTGTGTACAAAAAGTGAACTTACTGTGGTTAAACAGAGGCTGACAGAAATCGACCTCACCCTCAATGTGTGTCTCTTCCAGGTAGGGGATCAGATCATAGAGATTAACGGGGACAGCACTCGGGACATGACTCATGCCCGTGCCATTGAACTCATCAAGGCGGGAGGCAGGCGGGTCCGGCTGTTGCTGAAACGAGGGACAGGACAGGTGCCAGAATATGGTGGGTTTTAAATTTACAAGTCTTACACTCTCTCTCGTGTAGAATCTGACCTGATCTATTTTTCACTCTCATACTAGATATTCATTGTTTGAGGTCCAGGGTTCCTGTTCTTTAACCAGAATGGCTTTTTTTTCTGCAAATGCTATATGTTTAACCTAAGAACATATTAACATTCATTAATATCTTTCTGGATTTTAGTCCTCACTGTGCAGTCTTGTCCACGGTCACCAGATTTTAAACTTGTGTCTCTATTAAAATCTTTTTTGACCAAACATCAGAATAACAACCTGCGCTTTAGTTCTTTGTGTGTTTTAACCCCTCTGCTTTAAGTCTAATGATTGGTATAGGCTTTTACTTGCCTTCCCTCAGGAATGGTACCTTCCAACCTCTCCATGTGCATGAAAGGTGACACACTAAGCTCCCCCTATTTCTTCCTAATGGGCCACTCTAAAGACACGGTTTGTAAAAAAAAAAAAAAGAAAAAAAACTACATGTCTCTAAATACTGTTATACTGATTAATCTATGTGTACTGTAGCCCTGCTTTGTATGCATGCATGTCTGCAAGACCACAAGTCCACGCATGAGAAAATAGCAGCCGTTTGTCTGTCTGTGTGTTTGCATGCGGGTGCTTCAAGTGTGGTGTAGTAAGAGAGCAATATGGTTTGAAGTGATTCTCTAGATGAAACTTTATCATCCTGAGGAGGACTGTGAAGTAGACTGTGTAAAGTCAATCTGTTAAGGGTCAGTCTCTCACACATACAGTCTGTTGTTTTGAAGCACAGAATGAATACTGTCTCGTGTGTGTAGATTAGGCTTAAGAGGAATCATGATGTGATAGAGGCCTACGTGGTCAGGTGTGTGCTGCTCACACATATTTGCATGCAAGTTCGCCTGATATTAAATCAGGATGTTGTGTTAAAGTGCACTGATGTGAATGTCTCTTCTGCTCTCTGATTGTGGCGTTCTCTTATTCTTTCCCTCTCCGGGTGCATGTGCATGCTGGTTTGTGCCACACTGCTTTTATCTCAGCCCACCTGAGTGTTTTCTTTTCCTTGACAGACTGTGCCGGCCCCTGGGATCCCCTTTCTACAACCCACCCTGCCCTGCAGGAAGTGACCCTTGAACCCCTCCCAAATCCATTGCTCTCATCCCATCCAGCCTCAGTCCCAGACTCCCCTCATCAGCTCCCTCTAGAGGCCACAGTGTGCATGGCAGACAAAGCTCTACAGCTGACAGACCACAGCTCCATTAGAGGGGCTACAGGTGGCAGGTCCACCCAGCAGAAGTGCATCAGCAGGGGTCAGGGAACCCCTCAGGGGTCTGGAGAAGTGAACTGTGGACCAGGTGACAGACAGCCTCGGGTTTTGCCTGCCAAAGCTGTCCTGGGGAGGTCTGTGGAGAGGAGAGAGAGGCAGAGGGAGACTTGCTCCCCCTGCTGTGAGAGAAAGGGCCTGCACACACAAGGAATGAGCCCTGTTTGGCCCTGGGACGCATATGTGAGTGTGAATCTAAACGGAGCCTCTCTAAGCAGTGACGTACATGTTGGCCTCCAGGAGAGGCTGGTGTCCAGAGGTCTGTTCCCCAGAGAAGATGAGAGGGCTGGTGGCCACAGTGGGCTCTGCTGCCCCTCTAAAACTATGGAAGATCCTCCTGCAAGGAGCACAGCAGCCTCCCCTGGGCCCTGGAACGTCCCTGGGTCCGACAAACTGCCTGGCACCCTGAGGTCCTGGACCTCCACAGTTAGCAGGTAGAATGGATCTCGCTGGAATGGACTGGATCACACTGTCTGGCTCTTCATTTAGTTCACCATCGGATGTCTGAGACAGACAGTGAATCTCCCTCACTCACTCTTTCTGTCCTGTTTTCTTCTCCGTCTACTTCTAAGATCATATTTTACATTTCATTTGCTCTTATGAGATAATTATTACACCCACCACCTTAAAAAACAGAAGAACTTTCACAGCTATTGTAACATACAGTATAAAACTGATGGAGACTCCTCAATATCTCGGCATTTTGGACCCTCAGAAGTGACAGTTAATGTTCTGGTCACAGATGGAGCAGTGATGTCCAGTGCTGAGTGGAGCTGGGCTTTCGAAGTGTACCTTTAACTGCTCGACTGAATCTGGCACAGACTGGCAAATGCATCATAACCTCAGCTGGGAGAGAGACATACGATTTACTTTTGCTCCATTTTGCATTTGGAAGAGAGAGAGAGTACAAATCTGTCAAAGGGAGGCAGAGACACTGAAAACTCCTGGAGGATGTGGCGCTGACCCAAGTGACAGCCCGGTTAACCCGACATATGTTAGATCTCACATGCCTACCGATATATCATATACTGTAAATGTAAAGATGTGGAAAATATGTACATTTGGTAATCTCAAAAACATGCCTGTCGGTGTTTTTTTTGAGGCAGTGTTGTAGTTAGATACATTGTAAAGAAAAGAGAAAAAAACCACCAGAACAGTAATTTAGGATCACTGTTTCCATGGCCTCGTCTATGACTACATATCAAAGACTGTGCAAGTCACCAAACGCAGACCCCCTGAGGGAGGCAGCGCTCGTGTGCATGGATATAAATCCCCATGTCTTTATACAGGGACTCACATGTCTTTTAGAGGTAGAATATAGAGAGGAAATCCTCTTTGGAGCTGACCAGTTGGTACTCATGTGAGACAAAAAAAAAGAAACTTTTTTTTGTCATCAAATTGAACTTTTGAGTGACTGAAAACACTTGGCTTAGTAAGAACTCATAACGCTGTTGTTCTGAGTTATGTACACAACTTGACACCACAACTCAACCACGCAGTCATTGTGCAGAATTATAAGCTGTGTTGTCTTCATTTAATGCTCAACAGAAGAATTTTGTCCAGTCTATATTTCCCATTTCTATGCCTTTTACTGTGCTAAGTGTACCACATCACTGTGGGAGAGGGGCATCAGTGTGGGGAAGGGGAGGGGGGCGATGGTCATGAGGTGGGGCGGAGTGCCTTACTCAAACTAATGCAGAGCTGTTGCCGCTGTGATTTGTTTTGGGAAACCGAGTGCGAAACAGTTGTTGTGATCATGCACACATATCAGCAAACTGTTGAGAGGTGGAGCCTGTATTCTTTGGACTGAACACCGAGCAGCATTCACAGTTATCTCGATGCACTCTCAGCTGTATAGCTTATGTCAATGATTGCCCTTGTTTGTACATCTAGTGCTTAAAAGGGGATCAAATGTAGCCTGTAGCATTAAGTCCTCTTTCTAGAATCATCTGGGAGAGTCGAGCGGTGAACGTTTTTTTTAGACGGGGTCTTTATCACAGTGGGGTCTCACTTCAGCTTTATTTGTCTGTTCTGTAAAGAAAACTTGTTAAGTTTGCGTTGTTGCAGGTCATTGCCAGTGCTCTCTGAGTCTGATCTGTGAGACGCAAATGCATCGAAACGTGTTTGATCACAAAGTTTTGATCCGCGCAGAGTCACAGCATGATGCCGTTAAACTGAGACACTAGAGACGAAGTCATGATCTTCATCCATTCCTCTTAACAAGATGTTTGCTCTCATTAAAAATAGATCAGCAGAGCTTCTGAGTGCTGGAGGATCAGATGAGTTTAAAAAAATCTAAAAAATACACACAATCACAATGTAGTGTGACAGTTTAGACTGAATGCAGCACGCTAAAACATCCGAGCTTGAGAACTGGGACAGACCGACTTTAGAAAGAAAATGCAGCTGCAGAGGGACGCTGGTCAGACCTTGTGCTTAAAGCTTCATCAAGACGGATCGTGACCCACAGAGGTTTTTGAGTATAACATGTGGTCTGGATGTTTCTGAGCTGACCGCTGAATACAACTGTGGTTCATGTGATAAGCGGGTTAACACGTTAGCGAGGAGCATGAGAACACGTGGCTAGGCCGTAGTAATGTGTTTTCTATATGTACAAATGTCAAAGTTCAGAAAAGGTGAAAGAATCTGTCATCCAGCCCTCCGTCTCCGTCCAGGCCGTGCCCCTGCCTGCTGTGAGTGATTTTGTATACAGAACAAAAAAAACTGCTTTATTGGAACCTGTGAAGGACGGCACGCTCATAAACCCCCATTGAGATCAAGTATAACTGTGTAGTGTTAATTGTGTACTATTCACCTTGTACAGCTGTATTCCTACAAATATGGTTTACTGTATCATTGATACTGTAGTTTCAAAGACGTGAACAACTATTTTTATGAAATGCGACAGTACTGATATATTACATTTTGCTAAAAAACAAAAAACTTGTTTACTGAAAGATATTCTGAAATACTGTCAAATAAACTCTTGACATGGTGTAAAATACTCTTTCCTAGAGGCTGTTTTACTTCAATCAGCAGTGGTGAGACCTCAGTGATTTGTCTGTTGTTTTTATTAAATATTGTAGCCTCATGTTTGCAACATGTACACCTGTAGGCACACTTGTGAAAGAATTGAAAACCCTTCCAGTCTTCTTAGACAATTCCCATTTGAAAGGCCCTTAAACAAACACACATACACGATTTTTGCATTATTGTTGCCGAATGGGCGTCTTCAGCTTAAAGTTAGGCAGAACTATGCAGTGGATTTTCTGAGGTCAACAAACTTGATAAAAGAAGCGTGAAAATGTTTCACTTCAGGACGTTATGTGCCGCTGAGATGTCAATCAGGCAAATACACACAATCACATGACCCTGAGACAAGGTCTCATTAGCCAAATAAGTGAAAACACCTGTGTGTGTGTGTGTGCGTATCATCTTTTTTTTTTTATGAAGTCAGCTCTACAATGATGTAACTATTTTGTTTAGCCTGCTGTTAAGTCCTCCTCCTCCAGATTGCCAGTAAAAGTATCAGATAATTAGTGGAGGTATTAATCACAATCCTACGCAGATGGATGAACAGTCACATCTGAATCTTACACCCAACCAACCAACCAACCAACCAACCAACCAACCAACAACTTTAGAAAAAAAAAAAAAAAAGTCAGATATTTACAGGGACAAACTCCATAATAAAACAACTTGTAAACATGTTCCCAGCATGTCATTGCTGTCAGTGGGTCAGGCCAAAGTGGTGAGCTGTCAGAGCAGGAACTGTCATTGCTGAGGGTAGTTTTCTGTGGGAAGAGTTTCACTGTTTTCCTGCTCATTCAGAGGAGGCTCCTGAGAGAGACGAGAAAAACGAATAATGATTACAGAGAACTTATTTTTCTTTCGCCTGAGGCTTGATGCTGTATCAAAAAGTGTGTACTTGGTTAATTATCATTTCACCGGCTTACCTTAAGATGCTTGTAGATTCCCATCTGGAAACGACAGCAAACGACATCAACCAAAAACCCCACCATCCCATGGAGCATGCCTACAAGTGAGAGAAATGTCCAACTCAGTCTAGATACTGATGAGAGCTTAGCTGTGGTGAAAATAACTTTGTTTAAAAGTTGCTTCTTTGGATGTTAAGACTATGTGAACTGTCTGTTTAACGGTCAACATCAAACCTCACCAGCAAAATGATTCCTCAACTATTTAAACTTCTAGCTTTGTCAGCCGTTATCTTTAGAAGAGTTAATGACAACAACCTTTTCCAATGCATCCAGTATGTTTTCAGACAGATTTCTCCTCTCAGGCTGTTGTTTTCAGTTCAGTTGTTTTAAAGAAACAGTTAAGGTATGCTTCATCATCCAATACAAGATGTTAGCAACAGAAAATGTTACATTTTGGTGCTAAAAAAAGAGGCTACAGATAAATAATATGCAAATACAGCTACTCTTAATGTAGATTCAAAGTTCATTACTTTAAATACACTCAGTAGGTTACTGTGTGTATTTAAAGCTGTTAAAGCTGTTGGTGACTCACATCTTCGACGTTGTAGTATCTGTACAAATACAAGAGTTTTCTTAAAAGTCCCAGCTCATGCAGGAGTAACATTAATTTGACTAAATGAACGAATAAATAAAATCTTAACAATAATGGATGATTTAAGTGTCTGCAAGTTTTTTTTAATACTGTAGTTGATTAATTCTAAGCACCAAATAGCAAGCCAAAAAATGTTACAGTATGCTGAAAAGAAAAAACCCATCTGCACTGAAGGTAAGAACTAAAACATGACAAAGCTTCAGTGTGGCCTTTAAAAAATGCATCTGACACTCAGTAAAACATATAGCAAATGTTTCAGAAGGAGTTTATCTACCTGTAGTAGTGAAAATGCCTCCGATTATGCCACAGAGCCTGACGAGGAACTGCCACAGAGGCATGTGCTGCTCAGTGACTTTGACCATTAGTGAGCTGATATCATATTTCATAAATATCCCTGAGACTCCATGGCTGCCAGCAGCATGGTTAATCACTCTGTCCTGCAGAACAGCAAGAGGAATACAAACATATTCACCATACTGATCCAAAGCAGACAACACAAACATATAAGCAAAATTCAAACGTACCTGCTCAGTGACAGAGTACTGATGTGTTTCTGCAGAGACTTTGTAGGTGTTCAGTTTAGTGGGCACAATGGTGATGAAGTACTGGAACATGTGGTTTGCTGGTGATGAGAACCACAAATGTCTGTGAAAGGTCTGTTTTGTTCTCTTAAACAGCTGTTTAAAACGTGAGACAAAAAGAAATAAATGCCTATCAATGAAAAGATTTATGTTCGACAACACAAACATACCATCAGCAGAGACTTTCTCTGTCCCATCCAGAGGGCTGATGAGCCCGGGCATTGCTTCCCCAAAAGATAGGTGGTCAATCCGGTGAGAAAAATTATAAGCTGTAACACAACACAAGATCAAATCAGTGAACAATTATCATCAAATGAACAAGTGAAAAATGCTTTGCCTCATGTGTCACAGCTTTAATATACAGTGTGAATATCACCGGCATGTTACAGTAAGTAGACATGCACAACATGGTTTTGACGAAAGGATAATAAACTCACTGTCATGGCTGACGAGTGCAGCTAGATGGGCGTGGCCTCTGGGGTGAGGGATGGACCTGTGCAGGGATGAAAAGGTCAGAGGTCCCATACTGATGTAACAGGTTCAGGTTTAAGTTTTATGTTCTTGAATAATCACTTGAAACAGTATGCTTTTTTATAGCCACTGTAATACATACTTGCCAACAGTAATGTGGAAATTTCCTGCCACCTTGTTGACATACATATGTCCACGAATCCTGCAGGCACTAAAGGAGGTAGAACTGTCCTCACTATGGGGAAAAGGAGGAAAACAGTGACAGGGGGAATAATTTAATCCCAAAAAATGCAAGGTGGAACATTTCTTTGTTTATCTTTACAATCCTATCTTTAACCGTCTCTCAACTCCCAGAAAAGAGAATATTTTCAGAGATCCGTACCTCTGAGGCTCTGCATTAGGAGCTCCTTTAATGGCACCCTTGAAGAGTACATCCTGGAGAGCATGCTCCACTTTCAGACGCTCCTGGATGTGCAGAAGTGTCCTGCCGGTGACAGAATGACTCAGGAAACAATACTCACTTGGAATGACTCAAAACTAATTCAACAGATCAAACAACATCTGAAAATCATGGCTATGATTGATTTTTACCAAAAGGACATGTGAGCTTAAGCACTCTAGTCAGCTGTCTGCAAATCAGATTAAATAAAATACTTCATTCATATATAAAACACTTTCTGCCTTCCTTAAGAATTGCTGACAATGTTACAGTTACTGTCGTGTTGGGACCAAAGATCTTACTTTTTGCCCCGGCATGACGACTTACTTTTAAACAACATATCTAAAAAATGATGAATCCTGGATATAATTATCATCAGATTTATTTAGGCAGTGTTTATAAACGGTGTTGGAATAAAAGACTCAAATCTTACATGTGCCACAATCTTTGCTGAGGAGCGAGCTCAAAGTTCACCTAAAATGTGACAAAACACAGATTTCAATTAAGCATAAAATGCACTGCACCACTCTGACACAAAGAAATTTTTGAATTATTTCTCCTCATTTAATCTTTATAATATGGAGAATAAATTGCTCTTGCACACTAGAGAAGCTCATAACTCACCGGCTCATATTTTAACCCATCAGAGGCAACCATGGTCTCTGCCAGATCCAGGACGTCTGCACCAATATCTGCATTCAACCATACATACAAGCTAAAATACACCACATGGCTTCCTTCTCAACCGAATGTGAATGAATGAATTATTTACAGCTGGACTACAAATAAAACACACATTTTGGTACTTACATTGGCATCTCATGGCCACTGTAATGTCAATATTTATCCTAAGCTTGCTGTAAGTGAAAAGCAGATGCAGTTAGTAAACTGAGGCACAATAATGAAGCACAATAACTAACACTACAAAGCTCTTACCTGCTGTAGTCTTTGTCCACCTCATACTCATACTTCATCCATGTGTCTCTGTACACAAAGAACTCCAGGAAGGCAAGGATAGCCATGAGAGTGAATGCTATCAGTGACACTAGAGAAAAGTATCAAAATTAGAAGGATTAAAGTAACTCCATTTGGCAGGAGTAACTTGTGTGCAAGCAGAATTATAGTTTAAGAATACGTGTTTCCACTGGAATCAGTGAATTCAGGGTTATTATTTCAGGCTCTGAAGTATCTGTAAGGTTACCTGTCCCGCCGCTGGCTGAGGACTCCACATAGCTCTCGGGAACTTTGGGGAAAGCGTCAAGCTCCTTCACCAAAGTCAGAGCCTTCTTCTTGGTCAGTCTCCTCATTTTAGGAGAAACAGTGATGCAGCTACTGATGACTCCTTCATAAAGTGGATGTTTTCAAGGCAGCTGGATAGTTCACGCTTTTTTGAGAGACAACAGTTAGGCGATTGTGAAGAGAGGTGTAACGATAACCTTTTGTCAAGTGTACTTTCCTCTGCTAACGTCGACCATAACAGCTGTTAGCAACCGAGTTAAATGACACTAAAGTTACTGTTAGTAAGATAGCTATACGGCTTATATATTAAAAAGGGCAGCTGGGATGTGTTAAACAAGATCGGTAGTACCGTCAAAAGAGTCCACTGAAGTCTTGGACGCAAACATAACTTACACAATGTAAAATGTGTTGTAAATGTGGACTCTGTAAGCTAACGTTTTTATTCTTCTTTTGTTTACTTATGAGGCAAACAGCTGGAAGGTGCATTACCGCCACCCTCTGGACTGGAAGGGGTAGGCGAGCGATTAAACATATTAAAAACGTTCAGTAATTCCTGTGCCTTCTATAAATCTTAGAATGGCCAGCTAACATTCAACACTGGCATTCTTCTGCATATTTTTTCAGTGAGCTAATGTAACGTGGTCCCACGTTATTGTGTCATTTGAACCCTTTTTTTTTAAATAAACAAAACAAAAACGCTATACTCGTGCTCAGCGCCCTCATGCGGTCGGTTCGGCACAAGTTACAAACACATATTTCATGGTTTAAAACATGTTATTTAAAAAAAATCATCATCATAATAATAAAAATAATAATAATAATGATGATAAGTTTCAAAACGATCCGGTAATAAAGCTTTATGTATTATAAGTTTGGTGATAATTATTTGTCCGCTACATAGATCAACCATATATGATAGTCCTTTTGCCATACACCACACAGCTGAGTAGAGTCTTCTTTTTGCATTACAGAGCACCCCTATTGCATAGTATTTTTAATTATTAAGTTAACAGGACCTTAACAGAAAACCCAGGTAAATTACCACATTATGTCCTTTAAGTTATACTGGATTTTTTTTCCTCAAGGCAACTGAGAGTGAATGTTTCCAATCATCCCACAGTTTTTCTGTGGGACTTCAAGGCTTTTTAAACTCTGTTGATATTTGGTTTTCACCAGGCTACACTGCCTTGATTCATTTAACTTGAATTTTTTGTCACAAGTTTGTTATGTTTATTTTATATCTTAATTTATTTTTAAGCATGGACCAAAAGAGATTATGAACAGTTCATCAAATGTAATGACATAGCTGTAATGTACTATTTTGAAAGGACACACACACATATATGGTTAATTTTCTTGAGCTGAAAACATTGGTCAAAAGCATACTTTAATTTCTCATATCAACTTCAAATTAAAGGGAAAAATCAGCTGTAAAAATGAGTTTGTATTATTCCACTGACTTTGAACAGCAGAGTCTCTACAAACATATGTCTCTCATTATGAAGCAACTTCAACATTTGATTAATACACTCTGTCTCTATGCTTTTTAAGGGGATTATTTTTCAGCCCACACTGAGAAATATATCACAAATAATGAAGTGTCCACTTCAGGCTGGACTTTCCCTTATTGACTAAAGCGACATCTTTGATGGGCAGTAAGGAAAGTTTGAATACTCCACAAACACATCCTTGTCTTCAGCTCTTATATGAAAGAGCCTCTGCCCTGCTAATGTGTTTAATGGTTTGCAGAATCCCTGATAGCTCCAGGGACACTCATCACTGACAGTTAACCTTCCCGAAAAGGAAGATGCAATAAAGGAAGATTTCTTGGCAGAGAGTGGCAGAACATCAGATCAATTGCTGCTGAAATAATTCATGAATGCATTAACAAACACCCACAGAATAACAGTGCTCTAATATTATAGTGTTGTAATAATGTGACAATAGTTGTTTGTATTACTTGCAAACCCTGAGTACACATTCAGTTTGAAGTTTTGTTTTCTGAGTAACATAAAGAGACATCATAAGGGGCTTTTTTTCCTCCAGCATGGAGTGTACCTCTTCACATAAACAAACAAACAAAAAAATAATATGCCTTTAATCATAATATGAGTGAGGGCATTTGCTCAGATTCACTGTTTTACCATAGATATACAATACATCTATAGTGAGTTATTATACAACTTCAAGTATTATCAGCATTATTTTAGTGCTGAGCAGGCAGAGGACAAATAAGCATGCCAACAAAAACTCAGTGTCCTCATTGACAGTTTACAACCATATTTAACATGATCAGATGATTAATGACCGGAAAAGTCAACAAACACTGTAGAGGCCAACACAAACTCAAATATACAACGTGACCTCCTGCTAAAAAGGTTTAGGGTTGCAAATCCATTTGTAAACTGCCCGCTCTACTCTGCAGGTACAGAGTCAGGACCCTCATCTTGTAGGACAGCTGTCTCTAGAAAGTTGGAGGTGGGTGTGTCAGGCGGCTCTTGAGAGAGATCTTCAGAGCATCTGCTCACAGTGGGTGAGATCACATCTGGACTTGTGTCACAGGACTCTGTGCTCTGCTCCGAGGTGGCTGTTGTAGTTGTTGTGGCAACACTAGGGGGAACTGGGTCAAATTCATCATCTTCGTCCTCAAGGATTGGGGACTCATGGATATCTGCCAGAAAAAACAAATATATTTTAGGTAGGCTGATGTGGGGAAGTTGGTTGTGGTTATTGCTGATGAACAGAAAGAAATTTCTGACTCACTGCTGAAAGCTTCAGGGTACTGCTTAGCAATCTTCCCTTTCAGTGTCCTGGAAAAAAAGATGAGACCTTTGATCAGTTGACCATTAACTATGTGTGTGTTTGCACTGGGGGAGAACTGACTTACCTGATCCTCCTGAAGATGCTGTCCAGATCTTTCTTCATCTCCACAAGGGTGCGGGTGTGGAGCAGGAAACGCTCGTTCATCTGCTGCAGTCGCACGTTAGACAGCCCGTTGAAGTTGATTAGCATTTCATTTGTTTTCTCAAATCGATCAAGCCTGTTTTCACAATAATTCAGCAGAACAATAAATATCTTCAGAGGTCAGTTTATAAAGAACAAGGCATATGTCTGCATCACTGTCATGTGCAAGTGAAATGAGCAACTCCAAACAGCATATTTATTTGATATTTATCAATGCAAAAAAGCAGTAAAGCCACGTAAAGCTAAAATGGCTAATCACATCATTACACTCACATGTGTCTCTGAGCCTGAATGATGGCGTTAACATCCTCAGAGTTGACCATGCTCAGCATCCTGCTGCAGAACACATCGGATGCTGTGGGCTCTTCCATGATGATCACAATAAGCTGCAAATAAAACTTTAACTTAGACATTTACTCTAGGAGAGGTATAATATTTATTTTGATAACAGCTTAAAGCACTGAAACCACTACGTCATAGAGAAAATTCACTAATGAAACAAATATAAACAGTCAGATGGGATTGTTACACAAAATTCGGTGACCTTAAAAACCGCTAGACTCCTGAACACCAACCATGATATTCCTGTCATAGATACATACATGGGTCACTGTTAACGGTGTATCACCGGTATTACCAGTTAGATTCAGTAACGTTATAATTCTAATCATTTACTACAGGAGCAATCATCTTCATCTGCTAAGTTACTCTGTGATATTTTCATCACAGTTTGCCTGTTAGCTTTATTAACAGATCCTGAGTGAACCAATCATTATTGGATACAGTTAGCTTGCGAGCTAAACTGACAGGCGAAGCAATAAATTCATAATAAGCTAATATTACCTCAGATCCCACGATGTTTGTTTGCGTCGACTCTTTGCTGTTAAATTACAGATTTAAAACGACATCTTATAATTCATTAATAAACTCATGGATGTATAAAGGATGTGATACTCTACAACAAAAACAAAGCACTTCCGTGTTTCTTTAACTTCCTGTCATGGGACCACCGTTTCCGGTATTTTTTTCTTCCTATTTTCTGCTCTTTATTTATAACTGCGGAAATAACTGTATTATAAACTAATCTAAGGTGATTACATCATTGCTTTTTAAATACAGAATTACGTAACTATTACATTCAAAACCATCCATAAATAAATATAAGACAAAAAGAAAAACGGATGGTAAATACTAAAAAAATACTAAAATAACATTTATATATCGTTGTAAGCTAAGATAAAAATTAAATGGATAGAATCTTTAGAATTTGTCAGCCTTGACTTGAATGTGGAACCTGATTAAGACAGAGATGTTTTATAGCATCATTAAAAAAGGATTAAAAGAGGCACAGTTATAAAGGGTTGCTGCCTTTATCAGGCCAAAGGATGTTCTGTCAAACATCCTTCATCTGTTTGGCAGATGTACCTTCATGTGCTTTCAATGTATTTCAACACTGCTGCATGGATAATGAAGATACTGCAATATTAAAGAAAATATTGTGACATCTACTAGTGTTATCTTTGTGCAGTTTTTTTTAATAGAAATCACCCTAAAAAAAAGTGTTTCTGAATAAACTCATGAGCATAAAACTTTTGAAATGAAACTCAATAGGAAACAAAAAAGTAACATAGCAGCAGTTTGCACCTGTTGTGCGGAAATGAAGTAAGTTACAGCCAACTTTATGTTTTCCCTCTCAGTTGTCAAATGTTCAAAACTTGATCCCAGACAAGAATATGAAATGACTCAATGCCAAAAAAAATCAATTTTCCTGCCCAAGTTTCAAACTGTATATTTTTACAGACATCAAATGAACAATATAAAAAAGTTTCACCCTGAACCCATTTTTCTAATGGGTCCAATATGTCCTAATATGTCCAAAAAAGTATTTATAATGTAAAACGTTAAAAAAAAAAAACACTTAAGTAAAGTTAGTAGTATGAGATACATTTAAATTACTTTTTGGACTGAACAACCTAACAAAGAAAATCTTTGAAAACTAAGAAACACTCCCTCTGAAGTGATCAAATGGTCTGGCAGATTTTCTGTTTGGGGGTATTTCTGGTAAAGTAGATAAATATACCATATGTTGTCCCTGAAATATTGTAATTGTAGTACAACCTTTGTCTTAGAGTACCGCTATACTCTCTTAAAATACTTACACAATATATGTCACTGCCATGAAAGTAAATCACTTCAAAGATAAAAAATACACCATTTAAACTTACTGTTATCTGAATCTGGATCATCCTGCAGAACATTTTCCATCGACACATTTTTACCAATAAATTCACTCCATACCTCCAGAAAACTCACAAAAGTACTTTTATTAAGGGACAAGTAAAAAAAGTACATGATGTATAAAAAATACAAAACCGCTTTGTCTAACTTGTAAGCTAAGTAAATGCATAGCAACAGTACATGCAAGTCTAGTTTTAGGTATCCTACTATTCTGTAACATTTTTAAGCTACAGGCTAAAAGGGGAAAAGCACAGTTCGGTTGCAATCTATCATTCGTTTCAGTCTACATGATACAGATCCAAAGTGATGGTACAGAATAAGTTAGGTTGCACTCAACTCAAATGATGAGTAAATAAATACTTAACAACATTTCACAAATATTGACATCCAGTAATTCAACGCAATGTTAAACAAAACCTGCGTGAGAATTACATTCGATTTCTGAAGTACAAAATCAGACTAAGCATAAGCTAAAGATGAAGAGAATTCATAGTATTACACTTCTAATCAGGGATGCGGTGATACAAATAAATATGAAATAAATAAATAATGAAACCCTTATACGAGCCATATGGCTCACCCAGCCCCTTATGTACATAACACACCCTCTGCTCCCTACTACAACATCACATGTATGAAATTTCATATTAGTGTTCTTTTTAGAATACCATAAACATATGTACAACTGACCTCGGACAAGCACAAGTGTCCATAGAAAACCTGCATTGATTTGACATTGGGTGAATTTCAATGTGCTTTGGCTTTAATTTGATAAATAAAGTAATATTAGGCTATACATCACAACACATTTGTGGTATATATGAGGCAATGGCATAGAATTTCAGCTTGTATAAAGTCTTTTACCGTATATTGACCCGGGAATGACTGAAATCACTGATAATGATATTGCTGAATGACAATAGACCGATTGTGTGTTTTGCTGTAGTATTGTGTGGTATTATTATGCAAAGACACTTATGTTTTTCCTTTTTCTTTTTTTTTTTACATATAAAAATAAGTTAAAACTTCAGAGAAATGGATCCAAAAAAATAAAAGTAAGATTTACAGTTTATATAAGGCCATGCAATTTTAGTAGACTCATGCATCAGATCATTAGGTCTTTTGGATGAGTGGGCTTGCCATTCATGCAAAATGCACTATGTGTTGCTGAGGCCACAATAAATATCGCTACTGTCCCTTTTTGTTCCTTAATACCAATCCAGAATTAACACTAGCACTGTCTGTAACCAATAATTAAGGCTGGTGTATTTGCTGTTGAAGCTGTGAATAGGCCTTATTTAAATGGGACTCATGTGAGTATTTGCACAGAGTTGCTAATCCAGTCTACAAACACAGACTCTTTGATAAGAGTGGATGTCAATATGAATAGAAACAAACACAAGGGATACTGTACAGGTCTGTGCTCTGTCATTGTAAAGTGTCATTGATTCCAAAACGAGATATCCACCATTTCAAAAAAGAGATATCTACTCTTAAGAAAGAAAGCAAAACTAATCTCAGTATATTCATCATCTTAACATATATGCTTATAAAATATCCACATTGAGAATGAGTTGAATTTGCTGAAATGTTGAGTAATGACTTTCAAGTAGCACCTTTTTCTGTAAGTAAGTGGATCTATTGCGTTTTGGAATTAAAATCTTTTAAATGTACCAACAAACTAGAGCTCCAGCATTTCGTCTAAAAGTTGATCAAAAACACCATGGATGATGGTCCATCGGCAGGATGAGAAGAATATTAAATACAAAAAAAGAGATAAAGTGGAAACACGACAGTCCATAAGTTACCATTAGGACATAATAAACAAACCTCCGACATTATTATGGAGAAGACCAAAGGATTTACAGCTGCTTTATGATTGAAGGCAATCTGAGGAAACTTCTCTCTGTAAGTGCTTGAGATAAAAACAGCACCCCAAGATGTCTTCAGAGATGTGTGTGTGTGTGCATGTGTGTGTTTGTGTGGTTGTATGTGTGTGTGTGTGTGTGAACGTGTGACTTTACCACCCGGCTTCCACCACTGCTGCGCTCCTGGTTGGAGGTGTTGTCATGGTAACACACAGCTGTGCAGGCTCTGCATTTCCCTCACACGTTGGTGTCGCCTTCACTTCCTCTTCATCCTGGGATTTCTGCCCGCCGTCATGCACACCCACCTGACCCTCCTCTACCTCCACCTCCTCTTCCTCATCTTCCTCCTCCTCCTCTTCCTCCTCTTCCTCTTGTTGTTGCTGCTGCCGTTGTTTGTTGCGGCAGCATGGTTTGAACAAATGGGGGTCAATGAGCACCTCCCCAAAGCGCCCCTTGTAGATTATTCCACAGCAAACCTTTTGCCTGTGCAACAAAACACACATTATATCTACTCATATCTTGTCTATTAAAGCCATATAGTAGGACTGAGGGATAAGGACAAAAACAAATACCAAGATATTTCTAACATAATTTCAAACACACACATCAATACTGATATTGCAACAATATTGTACAGATGACTTTAAGTGCTTTTACAAAATATCTACACAGATGTTTAATAATAATTTCTAAAGATGTGGATATAATTACTAAGTGGGTAAAGACATTCATTAAAACAGCAATAACACTCTTGTACACTTATGGAATGAAATCACTTGACTGTAATGCAGCCTTTGAAACCAAGAAAAGACAAAACTCATGCCATATCACCAAATGATGACATATCAATCTTGTAATGTTATATTGTCCAACTCTAGCTTTTACATGTGTTTTTTTTATGCTTTGGGCACTTTATAGTTCTGCATTTAAATGCAATGATATTATAATTTTGAGTTAGTGGAATTTGTTTCAAATGCACACTAAGTATACAGGAATATGGGACCAAAAGTCAAGCAAGATGCGGAGTGTTAAGCCTGCACTTTGAAGAATGCTGTCAGCTTTCACATTTATTAAAAATGTGAACACGTTGCTCACAGATGTTTGTCAGGCATTTAAAATTACTATTTTTTTTTCTTTTTAATCTTAAAAAGAGGACATAATGTTTGCTGCGATGCAATATCTTTCTCAAACAAATTTCAACTTACACACACGAGCTAATCATAAGTGTATGTGGACTATTTGTGTGTTGGGTTTAAACCAACCTTTTGCCTTTCCATTTTGAGTGTCTGAGAAATGTTCTTGTTATTTCATATAAAAACAGGCTGCACTGTTTTGTTGTACAGAAATACCATTCTGGTTAATCAAAAAAGTGCTTAAAAATTTTCGACTCACCTCTTCCAGTAAGTTAGGTCCAGAAATGAGAAAACAGGTGAGCGGCTGGATCCTGGGCTGAGCTCAGTGTCTGATCCATCATCTGACAGGTTGCTGTAGCTGGGAGACTGAGCTGGAGAGGCACTGGAGGTGGTGCTGTGGGCATCTGAATCTGGTTGGTAGAAGAAAGCAACCATTTAAAGTGTGATCAGGTGTATTTATGACAAGAACTCTGTATTTAAAGGAACATATGTGTGTGCATGAATAAACATGTTACTAAATGCCAAAAAACAGAACTCACTGTTTCTTTTTAGCTCTTTCTGCAGCCTGCTGATCTGACTCGGCCGTGCTTTCTTGGAGATGGACTTTATCTTCTTGGGCCTGGAAGTTATCTTCAGGCTGGGACCTCCTCTGGCATCAACAACCTGTTTGGAGCAGAGATGTGTTTGCATAATTTGAGTAATCTATCATTAAAGTAAATCCTCAACCATAATATCAGTACTTTGATCCAAACTCACATGGTTCCAGTTCTTCTTGGTTCCCACAGGTAGCTTTTTCCATCGTTTCACGAGCAGAACACAGGCATTACAGATTTCTCCGGATCGTGTTTCGCTCAGTCTGCAAGATAATTACAGTTTTTCAGGAGAGGACACAGAGAAAAAAGTCTCTCTTCAAACCTCAAGTGTTCAGCTGAGACTCTTACCCGAAACAGCTCCTGAAGTCTTTTTCATAACGTTTGCTGTCCGTGAAACGAGAGCTGGAAGACTTTGCCCGGCAGATGCAGCAGCCGTCCAAACTCCTGTACATTTTTGGCTTATGAAAGCCAAACATCTGCGTGCAAAAAATATGATTAAAGCATTAACATCTAAGGCTGTTATTTGTGTGCGCAACTGGAGTACCTCCTTGCAGCGTTGCATTTTTGTCTCACACCAGATGTAATATTCTATTGCACAATTGAGATTTATATGAGTTAATTGATAAAGAATGTGTTTGTGACAAGCAGAGAGCACCAAAAACACTCAGGGAAGGCGATTTTATTTGAGCATCTCTTCGCTTTGACCCACATGGGGAAGTAGGTCAACAGTCAGACAGCGTGTCAGACAGATCATGTCACCATGCTGCGCTCACAGGATGCAAGCTTCATTTTGGAAAGTCAAAATACAAGCACGCACATTGTCCGATCCTCCGGGCTGCAGATGATACGTTATTTGTTATGGTTGGACACAAACTACGAAATTTAGTAACCAAAATGCCAGAAAAATGCAAAAAACATAAATGTGTCCCGGGGAAATAACTGGATATGCAATAAGCGGCCCGATTATGCGGAGGAATTATAATTTATGTTGCTAGGCAAAATTTAATCTCCACAGCACATGTAGACCTGAACTGCGGCAAAACTGCGAGCCGCGCCCCCTAGACTGGATTTTTTTTTCCCCCTGCCATCAGTCCTCGGGGTCTCCTGACAGTGCGGTGCCACAGAGAGCAGACAGAGAGTAAGAAGGAGGAAAGACCTCCCACTCTGTCGGTAGTATGAGACTTCATTTGTGGTTGGGCAAATTGGGGGAAAATAAGGAACCAGAAAACCGTCTCGTAATGGTTAAAGATGCCAGTGGGTCTATAAATGTGAAAAAAGTAACACAACAAGTTGTCTGACCGATAATAGATTCAATAAGACTGGAGAGTAATTTTCGTTCATGTTTGGCAGTAAATGTAGACATTATAAGTAAGTATGCTGGACTTTATTATTTTTAAAAAAATACATTCATAACCGGAGTATTCTATGTCCAGCCTCTAAAAACTGAGAGATTTCAATGAAGAAACTTTGATTGGAAAATTAATATGCAGAAACATAAAAATTAAACTTGCAAAATAAACAAGTGTAAATTCTAACTCTACCCGATCAAGAAGGTGCTTTAATGAAATTACGACTCTATTTTATGTCAGAGTCCCGTAGCAGACACAAGCACGGGTTACAAATCACATAAACCGAATGCTTTTTAATTAAATAGATATAATATCATGAGAGCAATAAAAAAACATATAATAGACAAGGTCATTGTGAAATTATTATATTAAAATGGTAAAATAAAGCTATCTATAACATCAATTTACATGAAGACAACCTTGTACCACCATGCCGCATGTATTCTAAAGTCTGTTAAAATGCCGACAACATACGCTTTTCACCTTGGAGTGACTCATCTGTAAATTGCAAACGATCTCTGTAGCAGAATACAGTACGTGACGCAACGCAACATGGCAACACACTTCAAAGGCGGAGGCAGTGTGGAGAAGGGGGTGTGATGCGATTTTCCGCAAAAACTGTAATAATAAAAGTAAACTGCAAAAATTCTCGCGAAAGCGGTTAGTAATGACACGAGCGATCCCTTCACTTTTTAAAATAGGCGAAGACACCGAAAAATGCACTTGTTTTTATCGAGAGAAAAGTGCAAGTCGCCGATTTCACCGCCCACTCCAGCGAGGAAGCATGGCATGCCACACGACCTGCTTCATGCGCACCCATTTTATGATGACCGTCCTCTGCTCGACGATGCCCGACTTTCCCTCCCCACACTAACTTCATGCAGTGAGATCAAATAAGGCAAACACATATCGAAAGCAAAATATCCTGTTTTCATTTTGAAGGGAAAACCGTTCTCAGTTAATCGTGTAATTTGATCTTTACTCTTTGTTATTCTACAGCCGCGATACTGCAACAGTCCCTCAACTACATGTGCACGAAGTTCAAAGCGGCGGCTGTTTGAAAGTCCGCCTTACAGCTACTCTCTCACGCCAAGCAGCATTTTTAACCAGCCTGAGTTTCTTAAGATGTTCACACATAGTTTGTGTTCGCGATGGCTGATTTGTTGACAGCAGCGGCCGCGTGCTGAGACGCATCTGTGGTCCGGGTGGGCGTGAGAGATTCAACTTGGCTTATTTAGCAGGCGTAAATGTGTTGTAGACTGCAGGCGCACTAAAACCACGATTTGGACATTAAAGCGTTGAGGAAGAGCAGGTTCCCGACCGGAACGCTTACGGTAACCGACTTTCATCACATTTCGAAAGCGATACTGGGGCGATTTCCTTCAAGATCCAAATGCATCTAAACAAACAATAATAACAACAGCCGTCCATGCTCATCATGCGCGCATTTCAATCCCATTATTTGCGTTTGTTTCGTCTGCCTTCCACTTTGTCCGGTCACTTAAACTGGCTGTAAGGTGACCCACACATTAAGTTGACCGACAAATAGGTCTTATAGCAGGCCCCAAAACAGCAATTGTTCCGAGACAACTCAAGCTTGTTCTGAATTACACATTTGAAGAGCCCAGCCAAGACTTTAAAACCACCCAAAGCACCAAAGATCCGATAAAACATGTAAAAAGCAGCTGCATTGTTTACCTTGTTGCAAGTTGCGTGGAGCTGATTAAAGTAATAGTCCTTATAGCCCGTCGTTACGATGTGACTATTATGAAAATCAACCCGCATCAGTAACCCGCTCCCTTGTTGATGTCTGCGCTGGTGGACGGGACTGGATAGTTGTGGACATGGTGCGCATGCGTCGTATCCACACCTCCATTTCAGAGTAGGGCAGAAGGCTTTTTTCTTTTTCTTCAATCAAAGCATTTACATAAACGACGTGTGACGTCTCCGTGCGTCTGCATTCTACTGGCCTTATAAGGATGGGAACATTGCGCGGGAACAGGGGGCTCGGCCCTGGTTGCTATGGCACATTGGAGAGTGTAAGCAAAGGGGCGGGGCCTATAGTTTTACTACAGAACGCCAGATGGCTCGTCTGGAGGCCTACGGTTTTTAGGAGGCTCGGCGTCTAGCAGGGAGATGCACTTTGTCGATTTCAATTGCGTGACAACGGACCAGATTAGTAGTTAATAAAAAGGTGGGTGAGACTCGGCCTCCATCTAATGATTAGTTCAGGGCGAACAAAACCCGACAGTCTGCGGCGAACCTGTCATCATGCCTTCACGAAACACTGCATCGGTTTGATAACAGTTGCTTGGACGCTTGCAAGGACTGCTGTCTGTGTTGTTGTGTCAGTTACACAGTTTGGAAAAGCTTAATTCAGATCACAAGGCGCGAGCCCGAGTAATTACGTGGCTATCAAGGTGATCAAATTAAACGGAGGTAGCAATCTAATACGCTTCTGAATTAAATCTCTTTACTCTCTTGCACATACAACACAAACACAATTATGTAATTGAAGACACCCCAGAGTTGGTATTCAAAAAGTGCTCCCTGAGTCTTAATAAACATAAAAAACTTAATACATAACCAACCTCACAAAGTAGATGTTACTTTGGGTGATTGAAATTAATTGCATTACCACATACTTTCTTAAGGTCATTCCCTGTATGAGTCTGTTCTCACATGCAGCGGTGACAGCCGTAAACAGATCTAATGAGTCTATGTCAGAGGGCACAGCTGAACCATTTGTACAGTAGTTGGTCAAGTGTGCATTTTGAAAAGTTTGACAGACAAATTCTTAATTAAAATAAGATGCAATTAGTCCTATGTGATGAGTGTACAGTGAACTGAAAATCATGTCACTATGCAAGAGACTTATATACTTTCAGACATTAATTATAGACCATCTTAAAAAGAAAACAAAAAAAATACAGACTTGTCAGTTATGTAAATTTTTACTTTAATTTTTGACAACACATTTCATAAATAACATTTTATTATTGCTTTATCTAATCTGTATTTAAATGATAAGAGGCTTGGTCATTGTGGGTTACATAGTGCTTGCAGGACAGTGCAGGAGACAGCATTTTCAACTGTTAAATTAAATGCAACATTAACATAATACCAAGCATTTATAAGAACCTGTGCTCTGCTCGTTGTCTCAAGACAATCGAACAGTTTAGAAATAAACAGTCTGACTTTTTTTTCACATAATAAGTAAAGTGTGTCCATAGTGGAATCTATTGTTTTGCACAGATACAAACAAGATGCCTCTATCCAGGAAAATATGCCACTAATTTATTACACCATAATAACAAATGGGCATGGTTCTATTAAAGATCTAATGAAGCAAAAATATTTACAATGAGAGAAAGAGAGGAAAAAAACTCTCACAAAATGACAGACTATTTGAACTGACACAATTAGGACACCAGTTTGCTTTCAGTCTTTCACCAACTGAGAATTTCATGAGCACAACTCTGCAGTGTGTGACCCCGAATTGAAATAAACAGAGAGAAACAGGCAATATTTTACACAATATAACAAGAGCATAATAATATAACATTTTCTCACATGTTGTAGAGCAGGAACATTTTCTTTCTTAAGTATATTTACTAAGATTCTCAATGAATAAAGTCAGGAAAAAAATGTTTATATAATAAGGCCTGAGTCCTGATATTTCAGATCACAACACACTAATACATAAAACAAACAGATTTTGGCCATGCATGTGCTTAGTTTCAAGTTCAAGTGCAAGCAATACAGCAGTTTAGGGAGAGTAATAGTAGTAGTCCTAGATTTAGGTGCAGTAGATGATGTGAACTGTGAAAATATTTGCTGTAGAAGTGAAATTATGAGTGACTGGTTCTCCTTGGGGAAACAGATTTTCACAGTGTAAACAAGCATAGGAAAAAATCTGACTATTTCCTGAAGCAAATATAAGACATTTACATCAGTGAACAAGGCAATATGTTTGAAGCTCGAGTTGCCTGTGGCTTTATCTAGTCCACTGTTCTTTTTTTAGAATAAAGTCACATTTCTTGAGTTTGAATGTACTTTTTTTACCCGCAGATGGAAAGATGAAAATGTGAACTCCTCGGCGTTCCTGCAGTAGTTGTGAGAGCAGGGTATGAACTCTGATGATCCTCTGTCAGGGGGTCAGAGGTCAATTCCTTTAACCAGTGCAGTCTCCAGGGTGATGGTGAACTCGTTCAGTGTGTGAAGGATGCGGGACAGGGAGTTTACAGCAGCACGATCCCGCAGCAGCGCACCTTCTTCATATGCACGTGCTGTGAGGGGACACTCAGCCAGCAGGGGGAGCCACTGAGAGAGAAGACGGTCCCTGCCAAGTAAAACAAGTAGATGGTCACTAATGGCCCAATAAATACAAGATGAAGTTTAGTATTGAATTGTAAATGAGTTTGCTGACTGTAAGACATAACTGGCACCATTTACTTCCTCTTACAACATGTTAAACCACAAGGATATGAGATACTTAAAGTATTGATTAACCTGAATGTTCAGTTCATTCAATGTCAATCTGAGACATGGAGATAAAAACTGTTCTCTTTGGATGAAAAAGTTACTGGCATTGGATACAATACATGCCCAAATATAAAGCTCAGCTGTTCTTTCTATTACCAACCCAACCAACCAACCTCTGTCCTATCATGATAACTGTCTAAATGGTAATGCTGGCTGCATGTGGTATGTCATTTGAATACACATTTGAAATTCCAGGAAATTATTTTATTAGATTTGTTACAGCCAGTCTTTTTGAATGCTCACTATTGGTACAGAAACAAGAGGAACAGTAGTGTCAGCTTAAGTCACTGAATTTCTCTTTTCACCTGAAATAAATTGCATCTTTTTTTTTTAAATGTGCATTTCTGATATTTTGTAAATTAAGTGATCAGCCACCACTGACCAGGGCTTTTTTTATATTGCTGCAAGGTAAAGCACAATTCTGTGTTGAGTAAAAACAAAATTTTTAGTTTTATTTTTAACTTTTTAAAATTACAATGAGATGAGTTATTTCCAAAAAAACAGCTGTTAGTCTCACAATGTTACGTCACAAAATTACATAACTATCACTCTAACTCTAAACCTGTTGTTGCATATAAATTCCTTCAGTATACACGATAACTGTTACATCTTTCTTCTCATCGTTTTTAGTTACCTTTTTCTCACCTATGGATCTGATTACACTCACTGCTATTTAAGGAAGATTGTTCCTTATGTTCTAGGGTGCTTTGGTTTCTTTCTGGTGATCTTTGGCTGTTTATTGCTTACGTTTTGTTATGAACATTTTTTAAATTATGACCACTCACCTGATTGCCAGGCAGACAAACAGCTGGAACTTTCCCTCTTTTCCGATGTTTCGTGGGGATGCATTGATGGCATTGACGTAATGGCACAGTGAGTCACATGGTGGACCCTTTGTCAGTGTTGATCCATGCAGGTCACCCATCTGATCAGCTGTCTCCATGGAAACGACTGCCTTCTCTATGGGAAAGAGTTAGTCATACTGTCAGTTATGCTGTCAGTTCGCAATTTATTAATTTACTGATGATAAGGGCAAATAAAATCATACGAAAACAAACACTGGTGAAAACACATCCATCATGCTTTGTTGCATGCAATTTGATGTGTGAACTTCATTCTCACTGCCAGCAGATGGAGGCAGGACATGGACATCAGCAAGAAGCAACACTTTATTGAGCTCGCACTCATTGTACTTACCCACAAAGTCCCACACAAACATGTTCCTCTGGAAAAGACGGTTGGATTTTAACCCATGCAGGAGGAACTTCTCCAATGAAAGCACCAGACCTCCTTCACCACATAACAAGACTGTCAAGTTTCCCCTCTGGAATGAGAAAAAATGAAAACAGAGTAAATAAAGGCACTGAGCAACAGGATCATCTTTCAATGTCAGTAAATCCTTTTCTATGAGCAATAGGAAGCACGGAAATTTGTTTACTTTTTTATCTAAAAGGCTTACAAGGACAGAAGTAAACAGAACAGAGTAAATGCTTTTACATCAAAGCCTGAGCACTGAACGCACTGCTAAAATGTATTGAAGGCCCAGTACAGATAAACTAAAGTGATCCATCAAGTCTCTTTAGTGCTTTTAACGTGCTGTTTGTCTGGCCGTGGCTGTAGGAACTGGGGTTATGAACCAAGTTTGACACAAAGAAATACATCTTTCCATTTTTGTCATTTTAGCTGCATGTGGTTACATGAATGTAAGAGCTGAATCTGTGGGACACACTCACTATTAGGATCACATACCTCTTGTTCAGGTTTGTGGAAGTGTTTTACAAGATTATTTGCAGCCTCCCTCATATCTTCATGTACTTCAATAGACAGCATTCCTGACGTGATAAATAAAGAGGAGTCAAAAATAGAAATATGAGGATATATAATGACAAACACAAGGAAAAGTGGACAGGGGATAAACAGAAAGGTGATACAGGGAACGCTATCAGTTAGCATCTGTGAGCACACCAACAAGTGGGTCAGCTATTGTGCTAAAGAATGTGTTCTTTGTCTGTACGTACTGCTTCTGCTGCCAAGCGATCCCAGCACTGTCCGCACACTCTGGGAGGGAGAGGCCAGCTCCGGAGGCGTCCCTGTCCACCTTCCAGCATCCTCCTCCCCACCAGGTGACACTAGCTGACCAATGAGAACTCTTTCCAAGCTGCCATCACCTACGCCTTTCCCCAGCCATCGACCGCATGGGAACCTGAAGGGAAAGTAGAAACAGGGTTTTATGATATCCAACTTAGAAACTTTTAATTTATTAAACAAGGAATTGGCGTGGGTAGGCCCATCTGCTCTAATCAGCCCGTCTGTGTTGAATTTTCAAAATTCCTCATTTTTTTCTACAGAACATTGGATTGGCCTTTTCTAGCCCACTGACTATAAATCACATATAGTGTAGACAACTGGAAAATTTTTCCAATATATACAGTGTGCCTTTAGATTGTATTGCACTCTACTAGGCAACAGCTGGTTTCAGTTTTTAATAATGTGGTATCAAATAAACTTGCAGGGACCTGAAAAATGCATCGCATTAGTAGTCCATCTTTTCTTTCTTTCTAGTATCATGTGATAAAGCAGCTTTCCCTTGAGAGTGATAAAAGAAGCTCAAAAATCCAGTGATTAACAGTCAGGATCCCTGAGATGTCCTTGTATCTGTCAAACATTGAGCTGTTATCTACAAACACATTTTTGTATGATTAGCCACTGTGCTGTGAGGCCACAGTCAGTGTTTGGAGAAGACACCAAGGTCAGAGTAAGAATCTTACTTGTAGGTGTGTCCAGTAATCTCATTGTACACCATCACGCAGTCAATCAGACACTTGGCCAGCAAGCCAGAGTTCTCCTGTCCCAGCTGCAGAGTGCTCAGCCTGCCCAGGTTCTTGCACTGTGATGAAAAGAAACGCACATACCACCAGTTAACATGTAGCTCCACATGTGTCTCTGCCAGACGTGTTGTTGTTTGCTTAACGGTGTGTACAAACCTGGAAAAATATCTCCTGTGTATTCTTTGACAGCTGCCTTACTCCTGAATCACCCAGCTCTCCTGACACACACACCCAAGGGTTAACTGTAGCCATCGCAATGCTCAGCTTCTTCATGGGTATAATAACAACACGGTATGGAATATCTAGAGAGACACAAGAGACCAAAGTTTGATTCATACAGGTCATTTCCTTCACACATAAAAAGTCTTCTCAAAATAGACGATTCAAGTATATGAGGCCAGGGGATGGGGGTGGTGGTGGAGGGGGGGGGAAGGTGGTGTTATAAAACACAAACACAATCCCAAGCAAACTTTCATTGTCCTTGAAAGCTGTAACCCAGCCAGTGAATTCTTCCATTCTGTTGCCAAAGTTCACGGGACTTACTGATGGAGGTGAAGACGCGTGTGAAGCAGAGGTAGTCCACAGTGTTGAGAGAGAGAAGGTGGAACAAGAACTGCTCCCTTTCTTCCTCACAGAGCAGGAATGCATGAGGTTTATACAGCTGCCTGTCAGGGGACAAGGAGAACAGCAAAACAAGTCAAAATCGTGGGGTTTTAAATAAAAAAGATCCAGAAATATTCGATTTGTGTCTTTTTGTCATGAGGTCAGTCATGGGTGAATTGCGACCTGAGCAGCTCCTGGTGTGTAAGCAGCTCTTTCAGGTGTTGGGACAGCATTTTCTTCTCCAGAGCCAAGTGGATCCAGGCCCGAGCCTGACCCACCTCAGACAGACCCTCACTCATGGTCTGGATAAACCTTGAGGAACAGATAGACTGGCATGAGCAGTAAAAATAACAAGCTCTAATGTTTTACTGTTTTGAAGGTGTTGTCAGACAGTGTATTTTACACTTATGCAAAAATACACAAAAAAGAACAGAACAAAATGTTGGAGATATAATGCATGTGTCATTTATTAGAGTTTTTAGTTTATGCCTTCATCTAATCTTCAGCTAAAATACTGTTTATTTGAAAGGGAAAATGAAGCAGCAGACCTATTTTTATCTGCATTTTTAGATAAACAACATCATATTTGCTCTCATTACCTCATATCCTGTATCAAGGATCCTCTCAGGACGAGAGCACCATCATCAAGTGTTCTCTGGTCCGAGCCATTAGACCCTGAACAGACAGCAGGTTAAACACCATCATCTGACTCTCAGCTCGGTGATTTACATAATTTAAAAAATAATAAAAAATAATAAAAAATTTTAAAAATTTAAAGAAAAAAATTGGGTTGTGTTCAGACCTGGAGACTCAGCTGGTGTGTGTGTCTTTGCCTGGGCAGCCTGGTAGTGAAGCAGATGGGACCAAAGAGCAGATTTCCCCTGTTCAGAATAAACACACTTATCAAAATTCAGCCTGATCAAGCAGCCTTCTCTTTGATTTAAATTTGTTTACACGAGAACACACATTTTTAGTTGGTCTTTGTAGGTCATCAGAGCTGATAAGCATGTTAAATTATGTGTCTGACCTGTTTCAGCTGCAGACCATGGCCCCAGGTTCTCTCCAGTAGGTCACACAGACCGTAGATGAGTGTGTTCTCCTGCAGGCCTGTGATGTTGGCTTCTCCCTGACCCAGTTCTACGCTCTCCTTCCCCATCCTCTCCATCAACATCCGTTTGGTCTAAAAAGCCAGAGAACATTTTGGAATATTAATCTTGAAGATGAATTAGGAAAATAATTGAAAGAATGAAGCCTCCATTAGCACACAGACAGATCTCTTACCTTCAGACGACACTCACTCAGCAACCCGTCAACAAAGTCTCTGTGAGTCTGAGTGACAGCTTGAGGCGATGAGTCAAACAGCTTCGACTGGCGGAGGTTCTTCCTCGCAAATATGTGCTTCTGTTAAATAAGCCAAACATGATAAATAAGGCACAAGCTCCCAAAGGCCTCTGAGTGTGTGTGTCTGTGTGTGTCTGAACACAGGAAAGTACCTGTCTCTGTTCATTGTCGACTCCTGAGTGTTCAGTCACCGTTGACCTCCTGGGGTCGGTCCTGCGTGAGGCTGTAACACAACTGGACCTTCTGTTCACCCAGATAACACAGTAAAATTAGAGTCATAATTCAAAGCATGGCCGTCTCTGTGTTTAAAGCACATGCATATGTAATATAGAAATAAGTGAATAAAAAACACTCTGGCAACCAGTGATATATAGTACGAATGTAATCGTTCTCATCTTTAATTGTATTACAACCCCCCCCACCACCAGCTTCATCAGATGAGCTAAATTATCTGCCATCAAATGTGTTAATTTTAATTAACTTTAAAGTATTTGTTTGTAAATTACTTTGCTAAATGAAACAATTAACTAAGACATTTGGCAAACAGTTTTGAATTTTCTTACTTAATGTTGGTAATTTAAATATTTACTTGTTTCTCTTAGCTTAAATTTACAACTCATTTTCATTTGTTTTAGATAATCATTTTGACTGTGCAGTTTTAACAGTTTGTAAATAACTTTCAGCAAATTATCCATTAGTTCACTGTTCTAACTGTTTACCCTCACTTTTAGCTAGGTATCATCTTGTAATTTGGTTGTGATTTACTTTTAATACAGAAACACTGTGTTACAAGCAGGCTCCCGTGGTTGGGTTTAGAAATCATTGTTCTAATATATTGTCACTAAATTTTGGCTGAAAACAAAGGCTCACTTGTTGGTGTTGTGCCCCTGTGCGAGCACATCAGCCTGCAGCTTAGGGAAGTAGCCCTGCTGGTGACGACCCTGGCCAATCCTCATGTCCAGCAGGTGGGGATGTATAGCTGTGTGGTCAGTCTTCAGCAGTCTGCGCTCAATGGACTGGGCTGCAGAAACAAACAGTGTAAAGACTAACATTCAACACTTCTTTACGTAAAAAGTCAAGATAGATTATTGGATTAACATTAAAGAGATTTCAAGAAACGACTTGTGTATGTAATTTTAATGTCATCTCTTACATGAACATCCTGTGTTCAGGTTAGTTAGGTCCTACATAGTTTGTTTAGTTGCAAATACACTCGCAGGTAGATAGAAACATACAGTGTAATGCAGCACAAAGGGAAATAATGTAACTGATAGTATGAAGCAAATGGAGCAACATCTCTTCACCATGGGAACTTTGGTAAAGACAGACTGAGATGCAAGCAGTGTGTCTTTTCTGCAGAGAAGCTGACAGGACTTCAAAGCAGAAGGTTTGACACAAAGCTCTGTCCTTAGTGCTTACACCATATAATGCTCATCCCCTTCCCTATCCTTAAGTTCACCCCTCTCTAATTCCCTAACTCTACCTGCCTTTCCCCCTGCATACCAGATTACACTTCATCCCTTTTGTGCTTAAATTACTTTCCATCAAATCTTTCTACCATTTGAATAGTTGAATGCTCTGGTACTCTTGTGCTTTAAAAGTAGTACAAAGCAATTTCAAGAACTTATTACAAAAGAAAGAAAAAATGGTGATTGCAGAAAAGCCACACAACATCATGAAAACGCTGTACAGTATAAATCCAAATAAAGGACAGCCAAGCAACATGATGAACATACTGTCCAGCATAAACCCAAACAGAAGGACAGATGGCATCAGATTTGCAGATTTCCTAAAAACCTGGCATCCAATTCAATCACATCATTCTGCTCAGTCTAACAACTGAGGTTTCAGTCTTTTTCTGGCTATACATTATCTAAATGAATACTGAAAAAAACAAATGAAACACCCTGATGTTACTCCTGGTTTGTCAGAGTCATTAAAATGCACATTAAATGCCTGCATGTCATAATTGAACTTACAATTAAGTGCTAAAGTAATTTAAATTAAATAGAAGTCACTGATTATTTTCAGAAGATGTAAAGCTAACTGCTCATTTATCTCTGCACATGCATATCACTTTAGAATTTACATGAAAATCTTTGGAAGTGAAGCCAAGTTATACTAACGCTTCTTCAGTGAGAAAAACAACATTGACTCATTATACATCAACAGTAACATCTGAGCCAGATTTCTGGTTTTGTTGCATAGTTTTTCTTTAGCTCCATGTTGCAGGAAAAAAACTGATAATTTTGTGACTTATCTTGCAGCAGCATGTCGCGTCTTTACGTACCTGACTCAAAGAGTGAGGTGCATTTCCTGTAACGACAGCTGTGGGAGTTTTCTTCATCTGTGTCATACAGTCGATCTCTCTCCAGACGGTTGTCAAACAGCTGCTGCATTGGTTCTCCATCTGCCCAGCGAGAGATCACCTTCCCATCCACAAAAGTAGAAAACATGGATGTCTCCAGGAACCGGGACAAGAAATTCAAGTGGCCAGCAGGCTGAACTGCAAGGAAAGAACCCTGAAACGGTATTTAATGTTTTTTTTATTATAATAAAAATTTTCAAAATATAAAATACAGTAATTTTACTAGATCTATCAATTCATTCTTGTCCACTGACAGCTATTAAAATACCTTGTCAAAGCTGAACGTTCCCTCTCTGTTGCTCAACCAGGAGTCCAAATCAAGAGCGCTGTGGATGACAAAGTCCTCATACCTGCCAAACATGGCAGCAAAACGTCCAGAAAACACCTCCCTCAGCTGAATGTTCAGCTTTGCAGCCTTTAGCTCTTCCTCCTCCTCCTCAAACACGTGTCCCAGCGTCTTCCCTCCATCTGATGTTTTTTCTCCACCACACCTCCGTGCCAGAGCCTGCAGCCTCTCAAGCACCGCCAGCTCCTCACCTCCCAGGTTCCCATTCCTTCTGTCCTCCATTAGATCCTCCAGCACTAGGCTGCTCAGGCGAGCAGATGTGGTTGCAGGCTCAGTGATAGCACCGCCCTGTGGAGGGAGCCCAAAACGCAGTAGCACCTCACTCAGTTCCTGGACAAGTTCGAGCCGGTCTGGAAACATTGGAAGGTCTTCAGGGACCTCAACTGAGTGGTTGTCGATGTCCACAAAGCACAGGTTGGCCTGTGTAAGAGATATAGACAAAAAAAAATATGGAAAACACTTTTCAACCGGCTCCTCCATCAGATAATCATAACAGGTTTAACCAATCACAATGCACAGACTCTTCTGGCTGAGCTTTAGCATCCAATTAAGATTAGAGATGAAGATTTACATTCCATTAATAGATTCTTGGCATTTCACCACCTCAGATAAGCACTCAGAGGATATGAGCATGTGAAGGATTATCTAATGATTACTGTTATCAGTACAACAGGGGAAATTGTTGAAATATCAGGCTTTCACGCTGGCAAACAAATCAGAAAGACACTGGTGCCCATGAAGCTGCAGAGCAAAGAATTACAGTACTGTGTGAGAGAACGATAGGCACTGCTTTAAAAATACTGCTTTTGTAAGCAGCAATGGAGCACAGTGCAGTCAGCAGCAACACGACCTTCAACAGTGACCTCAGGCAAGCAGTCCACAGCCTCGGGGAAGTTGGGAGATGTGCTGTAGCATGGACAGTTGCATACAGCCTCTTACTCTGTGCAGCCTCATCCTACTAGTTAATGACTTCACTTCTTGTCTCTCCCTTCATCTCTTTCATTCAAATATTAGAAGAAGATGATATATTTTAAGAGGTTTTCCCTATCATATTATAATTAAAAAGGACTGTTTGAGTGTTTTGAGGGGCTAAGTGAGGCAAATTGTGCTTCTCTTAACATTGAGGAAAGAAAGAAAAAGGAGGAAAAACACATTCCAACCAAATCATACGCGTTTGATTAAAATACTTCACACTTCCATGCAAATTGGAAACCATACATCTAGTTGCACAAGTCAAGAAATAAGTGGTGATCACTGATTCACATTAATTATTCAGTAAGTCCCATTATGCTGTGTCCCTAATGCTCTACATTTTTGCTCTCAGCCTCTCCATCGAGCTGTCTTTCAACTGCCTCCTTTCTGGGACAGAGCAACTTCAAAGAGGCTTAGTGTGATATTTGTGCAGCATAACATGATCTTGAGCTCAGGATTTGATTCGTGAAAGGGAACTGTATCATCTCAGTTTGACATGCCAGAGGCAGAGGGCAAACTGTCATCCATGCAGCACGGAGAGGACGGGCTAATGGCTGAGAGAAGTTTCAGCTTACATTTTAAATCCTTTGACATTAATGTTTTTGAAATGTCTATACACTGAAATTCTGACTGGCATGTTCCCACAGAAATTACACATGCGTTTACAAACAGGATTCCTGTTTAAATTTGTACCTCGTGTGGGAGATGGAGGGAGGATCGCTGAGCTCCCTCTCTGCGTTGGATACCCAACAGGAACGGAACAGGTGCATCCAGGAGGTGGTGTAATGGTGGAGAAACGATGGGCAGGTAGATGTGTTGCCACTGGAATGGGAATAGCAAGGTGGTGATGCCCTCAGCCACCGTCATCAAACGCTGGTAGTCTAAGGAGATATGAAAGGAAAGAGATGGGACGTTAGCATGAATGAATCAACTGTTATTGCCAAGAGAAATACTCATTGTCAAGGGATGAAGATAATTTTTTCAACAGGAGTTTAATGAGCTGCTTATAGAACTATTTACTTCCTGGTTCTGTTTCTGTTTACATACTGCAAAGCTGCCTGTTTTTTGACCTAAAACCCATCTGTCACATTACTGTTGTTAGTAACATGTGTTAATAGATTTTGTTTCATTTTTTTTGTCATGGCTTGTACTCGCCTTGTTTATTCCTATTAATTCTACATTCTACTTCAATATTTGTGTTTTGTCATTAAAGTATCTTGTTATACATTAAATGGCTGCTTTGAAACTGGTGATGTGTGGGATTTTGGAGTTGACTCCGGTGTAAAATGTGCTTACATGCAGAAATTTCTCTTATTAAGGCACATCTAAAACCTGCTAATAACTCTATATTTTACTTACCATGAGAGCAAAGCAGAATTTGTGTCTCCAGAAGTGCACAGGTAAGTAGTTGCACCATATTGTCCACACCCAGCAGGGTGAATGCCTCTCCAAGAGGATACTCTCCCATAGGAAGCTCACCCGGGCCGGGCCGCTGGCACACGATGGGTCCCTGCACCCCATAGAACCTCAATGACCTGCCAGGAGGAGGCAGGGGCACCTCATACAGGATATTATGGATGTAGCTCTCCAGAGGGAGGGGCGGGGGTGTGTGTGACGATACAGCCTGGTGCAGCTGGGACAGAAACTGCCGAGCAGCCTGGAGGAAGGGGAGCGGCGTGAGGAGGCATAGAGCTTTAGACACATAAAGTGTGTCCCTAGATGGATCAAAGGAGCCGGCACAGCCGAGACAGCCAGACACACCGGCCAGAGACTCAGCATCTGACTCATCCAAGCTGCTCACAAACGAGTCCATGCTGGAGGTGGAGGGGGAGGAAGCAGATGAAGACGAGGGAGAGGAGGCAGAGGACGCTGAATGGTGCTCCACATGGTGCATCTGGTAGAGTGTGTGCATGGCAGTGATGATCTGAGCACTGGTCACCTCCTCATAGAAGGTGAGAACAAAGCCGTAGGAACGTGTCCCATCATCAGATGACATCGTGAAGGAGTGAAACTGAGGATCAAGCCGGTCTGCCTGTGTGCGGAAGGAAAGACCCCTCGGCATACACAGCTGAGGGGAAAGTGTGAGGAGTAAAGAGGAGAGGGAGGATAAGACATAAAGTTTAGAGAGTGACATTTTAGAATAAAATAGCATATGTAACTTATAATAACAATCTCTGAGAGAGTGGTTATTCTACATTTGCACTAAACCAAAATCTATCTAGTACAGCGTAAATGCAACAACAATAGCCATTATGTAACATGCAATCCCAAACGATTGTATGCAAAAATTAAGCTTGTAGCCAACAAGAGTTGAACAAAAAGTAATGTAAAGTTGATCCTTGGGTTGACTTAATGTTGCTCTGTCAGATTTATTCAAGGCAAAACTGACCTGTCTTTCTCGAGTTCAAGGACATATTTTCACAGAAATTGAAAAAAGTGTATCAACTACACAAAAAAAGATGCTGAACAAGTAAATTAATTTTTAAATATAGAATGAACATGATGAGATTATGAGAATGCCCATATGTATGTGTATAAATACCCTAAGACTATAACATTTGTTCCATGTTATATTCTATTTATAAAACTGCTTTTCAGGATCTAATAACCCAATACAAATACATTAAAAACATTTAGAAAGAATTCACATTTCACTGATGACGCTAATAAGAAACACAAAATACCATGTCATCCAGTGCAAGGCTGTTAATTTTGATGCCAAAGAGGCAGGCATTACAATAAAACTTATTTAATTATATCTGACTGCTAACGATTCTTTTGAGGCTCATGCTTTCATCATCCTGACCTGGTTTTCCAACAAAGAACAAAAACATGTTTTGTGTATTTCAACAAAAAAGACAGAAAAGAAAGAAAAGAGTATATTCAACGAGAGGCTGCAGACAAGCAAAGATGAATGGCTCCTAATACCATTTTTATCAGGTTGTTTTTGTTCTCATGTACTGTTTGGACATATATATATAATATTCTTGTACACAGGTTGGAAGATAAACAAAACATCTACCCTACAAATGAGGCACATCTTGTCCTTTTTCATCGTTTCCATTGTTGAAAGAGAAAACAAACGACACCGAAGAAAGATGTGAGAAAGATCTCACCATGTTGACTGCATCCTTGTTTAAGGGGTTCCTGTCTGTGCTTTCAGGAAAGTGCACCAGAACCTTTGACTTGAAGGACCGTCGAATGGGGCTCTGCTCAAAGGCCTCGCCTAAAAGACACACAGGAAAAAAAAAGATGTTACAACAGCATAATCGTATTTGGACAGAGTGATGTTTGACCTTCATCGCAGCAGAGAGAGAATTCAAATTCAAAGGACGGAGCAGAGGATGTTACAAAACAACAGCAGCTTAGTTTTATGAAAAAGCTCAGACAAGATGACCTTGTCTGAAAAAAAGCTGAAAAAAAGTTCATCTGTTGTTGACAGCAAGAGCCATTTTGCAGCAAAGAGGGAAAAACCCCACCAAGGGTTATATAACTCAACTCATTATCATAGAAATAGACTGAAGAAGCGGTAGAACACCCCTCATCCCTGACACTCTGCAGTATGAAGCTCTTTATGCTTGTAGGGAGTGTGCACAGGGTGAAAATATTCACCTTTTTCACACATCAAGAGCATTCCAGCTCAAAGTGAGGGATGAGGGAATGCTATGTAAAAGCTGTGATGACATGAAGGACTGAATTTGCAGTGCCTGCAAGAAAACTGTACTGCATACATTCGCAATGCACAGACTCGATGCAATGTCGGGCTCAAGTTTCTCCTCTCATCAGTCTCTGCAACTTGTGTCAGCTTTTAGCTCCGGTGACACACAGTTTGTGCAAGCACGAGTGGCTGAAATGGAGCAGATGAAAAAGAGATTTGAAAAAACTGTGTGTGTATGACTCAGTGTGTGTACTAGTATTGAACGAGATACTTTCATTATTTATCCACTTTCTGAGAAGGGATGCCCTTGAAAGGTCCTCTTCACTGTATTCTCTGTTTTACTACTCCACCATGAATTCTCTGACTTCATATTCAGCTTTTATTGACATCACTGCGACTACAAGAACAAAAAAAAACTACTGCAAATGTAAAGCTAACAGTGTTCTCTCAGCTGCCTGTTTTGACGCACTCATTCAGTATTCAGGATCATCCACTTCACCTGCCCACGAGATGACGCACGGCACCCCGAGAGAGGAAACTGTGCCGCAGGCAGAGTGAGGAAGGAGAACCACTTTTAACTGAGGTTTAACTGAGTCAGACTGGTAGGTGGGAGACAGAAGCTAAAGTCAATGTCATTTACCACGGACACAAATTGGTGTCGGTGCTAAGAGACTCAATTGAAGGCTCACAGAGAGACACCTAGTTGCCATGGCAGCAATTTCCACCATGAACTCAAAGATAGCCATCAAGACAAAGCTCGTCAGCGGTTACGTCACATCGAGTTTCATCAGCTGACCCCGTTGAAACCCACGCTCCTCCTGACACGAGCTCCCACCAAAGAGTTTGCACAGAACACAGCGTCGTCTCTCTTTTCTCAGCATTAACAGAACAGAGCAAGAGGGAGGTTTGTTTTACTGTTTGAATGGAAGCTTAAATGCTGGTTTCAGCAGGGCTGTAATTAGCACATTTCCTCCTCTTACCACATTTACATACACACAGTATGTAAATGTTGAAAATATATATGTATATATCTTGTTTTGTTTAACCAGCAGTCTAAACACCACCACCACCACCTCAGTTTACTATTACATAAGATCAGAAAAATCAGCAAATCCTCACAACTGAGATGCTTAACTAGGTATGGCATTTTCTTTAAAAAATAAATACATTAGATAACAAAACAATTGCTGTTAAATTCTCTGTCTAATGGATTTACTGTGTCAGATGTAATCCTCAGTAAATGTAAGTCTCATCAATGTCTCTGTAATATCAATATTTTTCATGTTTTTGAAGATAAAAATAAGTAAGTCTTTCTTATTCATTCCGCTGTTTAGAAATTCATCACAAAAGATGTATGCAGCCCCGACTGGTCATCCATCCCTAAAACAATCACATTCAATCAGGAATGACTGATCAGCCATAAAGGTAGTAATCCATCACATCATGTCCCATTCATCACATCATTACATGAGTAGATGAGAACAGATATAAAAAGGGGATTAAAATGACGGCCAATGTCAGCTTGTGTTGACTGATGAGGAGTTATTTCTTCCTGGCTCAAGCAGTTTAAATCACTCTGTCTTTTGCATTACAGATTTGTCCGAATCAAAGGGGAATCACATGACACAGAAAAATAGCGAAATTTGCTTTTCATCTCAGTGAGAGACGGAGACATGATGCTGGGCTTAAGTGCTTAAAATAAAAGATAAAAGTAAGTGTTGAGAGGCTTAAAATAAAACAACTCTGACTGGCATTTCTCTGCATCAGCAGCACGTGCACAAATAAGACGAATGCAAAAACAGCCACATCTCTTTGCAATCAGTTAACGTTATAATGCAGCTCTCGATTGTTCGGTCAGGGAGTTCTCTCCCTCCACTGATGTCAGACCCCTGTGACAGTCATCAGGCCTGAACGGGCACTGAAGCCCCTGCCTTTCAGCCTGCCAACGTCACGTGAAATTTGATTAGACTGCAGAAAACACAGTGGTGTCTATTGAGAAGCCAACAAGAGCAGATTGTTTCTCTGTAGGCATTCACTAATTACACACATACACAACAAGAGATACTGTATGACCTCACACATCCAAAACACTCACAAGGCTGGTGTGCACGAGAGAATGAACATCTCTGTCTGGACTGCAGCTTATAGGATATGTATGTAAAGAGACAGAGATCCCTTGGAAGTAGCAGAGCCCCCTTGCTGCAGTGGGTCTGGGATGACCTGTTGTTACATAAGCAGATTGGTGGAGCTCGGATAAACTAGCCAGCAGCACCGCAGGGAGCAGCTATCAAAGTCAACCAATGCTTGAAAGGCCGAGCTCATCCTATATCACACTATATATTATTAAAAAGACATTTGGCTGAATGAATAAACAAACAAGGTAGGATCAAACATGTCTAGTTACAGCCAACTTCTCCCTGGGGATCTACATGAGCTGAATGTCTGCTACAACAAGGAGAATACAGGGTGTGACTACTGTTAAGCCACACGGCTCAAACCTGGTGGTATCAGCACACCTACAGGGCTCTTTTTCCTCATTAAGACCAAGGCTCCTACAGAGAAGGGCACGTGCAAACGTCACAGCGGGCTTCTGGCAGAAATCTGCTCTCACTGAACCATGATGAGTGTCAACAGCTCAGTGCGGAGGAAAGCAACACCACCTCTGAATTTATATTTTTATCCATTACAAATATACCATCACCGTGGGTGTCGTCATGGCAATCTGCACATCCACCAACACTACAGAACGCCTTCACCACCTTTGACTCTAGGTTACTAAAGGACAGAGGTATTTTTATTGGTAAAACAAAGGGCTCATCTCAGTTTGAGAAAAGAAAATAATAAGAGCTAAAAAGACAAACCACACAGATTATTACTGCTTTGTAGAACAGTACATTCATCTCTGTCTTAACCATGAACCGCTGCCTGGAAGCTCCATCTATGTTTCAGCTTCATTGGGCAGAACAGGAGGATGTTTTTCTCTCTCTGCTCAATCCTTTCTTTGCTCTGTTCCTTATCCAGGTGTAGCAGTGGATGACTTGCAGAAACCAGCAAAGCTACATTCTCACTACTGTCTCCAAAACATGATCAAAACACAATGAACAGAACTGCAACGTCCCCATACAGAGATTACACAAAAGGACAATATTATTTGAGGACACAGTATGTTGTCTTTTTAAATTCAGTCAAATTGCTTTAAGTTTCAAGGAAAACGATCCTCGTCTTGGATCTTGTTTTTTATTGTCTGTTTAAAATAAAAATAGACTGTATGTTCAAAAATACATGAATCTTGCCAAAATGTATTATTCTGTGTATTAAAATATTGTGATTTTTTTAGGATATCGTGTTATTTGCCATAACAACGGTTATTCTGCACAGACTACTCGCAGATTTTTTGTTGTCAACAACGCTTTAAAGGAAGACAAATGTGGCGTCCAATCAAAACACTTAATGGATGTCACCCCGACACAAACAATCAGATCCACATGAAATCGGAAATATTTTTAATATTGCATTAATTAAATGACAACTATCCTCGGCCCCGGGTGTAAGACTGTTTTTCTGTTGTGTGGATTTGTTTCGATCATGTTTATAAAAACCATCTACCTGCTCCATCGTCCGGCTCCAGGCCCGTCTCCGTGTCCACTCCACACACAACGAAATAGTGGGCGAAACGGCAAGAAGCCGATCCGGTGGCCGCTGCAGTCCCGTTCATCCTCGACGCGTTTATGGTATGAGAGCTCCGTTTACTTCTGCTTCACGCTGTGAATGTTCATAATCAATCCGAAATGTTTTGCCCCCGTTTGATCCGTGCACTGGTTCCTGTGTCCGCCCGCCTGCACTCTCTGATCGGCGGTGTGACTCTGACTGAGCACAGGATGATCCGCCGATGGTCATCTCGTTTGTTTCAGAGGGGGGAGGAGGCTGCGTGTAGGCCTGCGAGAGAGCGAGAGAGAGGGAGGGGGGAGACAAAGACCTGAACGCATCATCATCACCAGTGCCAAAGCAGCCTCATTTTACAAGGTGTTGTCCAAATTCGTCATCTGCGCCCACATTAGAAAATCTACGATTTGTCAGAGGAGAATCTCTCACATATCTGTATTATCAGAAATACATTTTGACTCTGGATCATCACACAAAAATATGAATGAATCTGTTAAAAATCACTTATTTGGTAAGTTACATCTAATACACAAATTAAATTAAAAACGTTATCAAAAACACATTGCAATCATTACAACAGATAGGTAGAAATGATGTGAGTGCAAGGTGAGGAGATGCTTAAAGGATCACTCCGCCAATTTTATATATGAAAGTCATTTTAATTTATCATGAAGAGCCTTACTCATCCTGTGAAAACTGTAGGCTCAGTCATCTGTGACTCTGTCCGAGCCTTTTAAAGTCTGACCAAGTAGCTGTGATGATGTCATCATTCACCTGATGGTGTCATTTAGCTGATCTCAAATTTAAGGTGAAATGTCAAGTTTTTTATTACAAACTTGTACTACAAACTTAAGGAATGGTGTTTGAAAAAAAATGGGCTTTTTTCCAGCCAGGGAATGCCTAGTGAAGAATAAAGATTTGCTTAATGGGAAATGTAGAATCTAGTGTTTCCACTGTTTTTGGAGACTGACCCACACTACCATGATTGTTCATTATTTTAAAACCTCTCTCTTTTAAATCATTCAAATTCATTTAATTACCTTATTAAGGTTGAGTTAAAAAGCTGGATAGAACCTGAAAAGATCATTTGTTTTAACTCTGAGATGCACAGCAACCTTGATTAACTAAATAAGGCTTTTCCACAAAAAGTTTAGAAACATTTAGGAGAGCCTTATCAGTTGACCTGTGAAGCTGAAAAAATAATTACAGAAACAGACCATCTGTGCTGTATTTCAGTTTTAAGCCAATGAAAGATTAATATGAAAACAGCACTTATTTAAACGCTATTCACTGAAACACCAGGAACCAAAGTGGCAATCAGAGACATCATGTAATGTGTTTAATTTTCTTCAGCTTTGTTACAACTCTAACAGCAGGTGAGTAAGATAAAATTGCCTGAGAGTTGTGTGGGAGGCCTGAAAAAGACCTTTACAGTAATCAACAGCAACCTGCTGGGGATGAAAGTGTGAACAAGATTCTCTCCATCATAGCTGAACAGGAATTCTCTGATTCTTACTTTGTATTGAAGATGGTATATAAGCAGACTTTGTCATTGAGAAGAAATCCCACCCTCACAGCCTACACTTACAAAGAGTCACATATTCAATGTTCTAGTTGAATGTGCTTGAGTAAACACAGGAAGTAAGGATGCAGATATCCATTTCATTTTGTATAGGGTATTTATTGAAACATTCAAACAGACATAACAAACTTATTTCTTATTTTATAGGCAAAATGTTGACTGCCTTCTTTAAAATAAATATGAGAATCTAGGTCACAAGTAAATCAGCCTCCTGCTGTATTTGTTCTGGTAAGCATGTTGCCTGAGATATTTAGGATTTGGGTTCAATAAAGTCAGTGTCCAAACTTTAAAAATGTGCAGCATTTCTTTACACTCAAACTGGCTTCATGCCATAAATTTCTTGCCAGACAAAAACAAAACACATTTCAGTATAATCATCACCTTTTTTTCATGCAAACAAGAAGTATGTACCTACACCATCCTTCATTCCTGTAAATATAGGTAACAAGTCAGCAGATAGTCCTCCATCTAGACAACATGTGGACTTGTCACTTAGAGTTTGTCTTTTTCAGTAAGCGCACAACTCAACACAAAGAGGATTCAATTTAACATTCAGTTGCTGTTCTAATCAACTACCATTTTATGCTTAAAAATGTGTTATCCTTGTTATTATTATTGCAGACAGCTTTGCCAAAGGTCAGTCCCTCCTCTCTTAATTCTTAAGCTACACATCTGCAAGATATTTGTGGTAGCTTAAACAATCATACCAGTCCAGATATCCTTTTCCTCTGCAACTTCCTCCAGCTCCTCCCAGTGGGATTTGCAGGTGTTTCTAGGCAGAGTGATGCAACCTCACTGGTATGTCCTGGATTAACCTTGGGGTTTTCTACCATGCAGCTGTGGCTGATGCACCATCGAGTCAAATTTCACACTGTTGCATCCTGACTGTGTGTCCCAAGCACCTCAACAAGCTCTCCTAAATACAGGGCAGGCAGTGTTTGGACTCCAAGGTCTTCCTGACACACTGAACGTCTTACATTGTCACAGAAAGTGAAGCAAACCACCCCTTAGGTTAACCTCACTCTAACTCTTCTCAAGTCACCATGCAGTGATTTTCAAATTAAAAACACAGATAAAAGAGCTTGCTTTCATTGGAAAAGAGACCGTGATCTGTAAATCCAACATGCTGATACATCAGTAAGGACTGGAGCTGCTGTACATCTGTTCATTTGTGTCTCCAAGGCATGCTAAGGTGCGCAGCAAAAGACCTCACAAGCTCTCCATCTGAGTGTCTCTCTGAATGAGAGATGGGTAGTTAGTTGGGTCAAGTTTCACAGTTCATTCTGACACATTCTCTAAAAAATGTTTGGCAGTGGGTTTGGGTTCAGAAATTTCACCTTTAATACATTTCAGAGAAAGAAGGTGAGTTTCTCAGAAGGAAGGACACTGTGGATATTTGAAGGAAAATTGTTTCTGGCAAAATTCTTGCTGGCAGGAAAAGAAACAAGAGAGGTGGCCTGTTTTTATACTCTGCTGAATGAATGGCTTCTTCCTGCTTCCTTCTCACTCACTCTTAATTGTAATCCAAGAAATTAAATCAGGAAAGTGACTGGTGAGGTGCAACAGATCATTCAGCTGAGTAAATGTGTGGTAATAATATTAATCTACCTAGCACAGTAGGTAAAGAGAGTAAGGGAGTGTAAGCTGAGCATCAAAATGAGGCTAAACAGCCTGTTTTTTTTTTGTTTTTTTTTTTAAGAGGTTCATGTTAGAAGATCTGGACTTTAAATGGAAGAGTGATAGGTTGATGACTTTGGTAAAGTGTGTGGAAGCTAAAGCTGTGCATGGAGCAAGAGTGCAGAGGTGGAGGCCTAAGTCAATATGCGAGCCACCTGGGCCTGAATGTCTCCATCAGGGTGTGAGAGCAGCTGGACCAGTCTGCTGTGTAGCTGAGAGGACTCATCTAGCATGACCCGGAAGAGGCAATCCTGCTTCCGCCTCAGTGCATCAGCCACCTGGGCAGAGGGCCTCCAGGCCTTTAAGTTCCCTGCAAATGTCAGCAGTCGCAGAAGCACCGAAGGCGCTGTCCTTGCGTCAAACAGCAGCACAACAGAAGCTGGTGCCTACATGATTTGAAAAAAAAAAAAAGCATTAAAGAAAAAAACTGAAGAATGCTCTTTTAATAAGTTTTGATGACCTCTTAATCAGGAATCTCTAACTATTTTTTGAGTATTATACAAAGACATGGAAACTATACTGGTTGTTGACTTACATGAGGATGATAAGATTAAAAACTGCATTCTCATCAGTTTATTCTTACCTGAGCCTGAACAAGGTCATCCATCATATCAGGATTAGATGACAGATTCACAAGGACCTTTAACGCCTGAACCTGAAAAGCAAATATTGGAAATGCTTTGTTCATTCAAGTTGCATTCACAGCTCCATCAGCCTTATCTGTTTTCCTTCAAATTTCAAAATGTATCAGTATATTATTATCATGATATAGGACTTGATAAAAAAGAACTTCAATCATTTTTGACAACTGATTTTCAAAAAATGTAAAAAGATACCCACCTGTAATGGTTCATTGCTTACAACAAGTAAAGAGAGTAGAAGTGTAACTGATTTCTTCAGCAAGTGTTGATGTTTATCTGTGACTGAGAGGTTGGTCAGCAGCCTGAGAGCGCTAAGCTGAAGGTCAGAATTCACTGGTGACATCTCAATCAGCTCCAGCACTTGCAGTACATAAACCTGTGAGACAAAATAAATCTTTAGGTAAAACCTGTCTGTCAAAAAATGGATAGAATATATAGCCATACTCAGCAACAGATTGTAAGTGACCAATAACATACCTTTATTTGTTCCTGGTTTGGGATGTTCATACAAAGATTATTTAAAGCATTTAGAGTCTGCACTCTAACCTCGGCAGCAGGATCAGAGAGGAAACCAGCTATGATATGTATCCCTTCAAATTCCCGTATAAGATTCTGGAGGAGAAATAAAAAAAGTTTAAAAAAAAAATACATTACATAACTGAATAGATGACTATTTCACACTTGAGTGGCATCACTAACAAAATACAACAGCTACAAAACCTCATAATGTGAAGATTTACAATAAAGCAACCTTTACTAAACTCACTTGCAGAAAGCTTTGAAGAGCTGTATACTTTTACTCTACCTGATTCACAGTGAAGGCAGCAGCATTTCCTAATGTAAGTAGAATCCGACATTTGTCTGATGGATTGTTGCTGGTTTGCAGACATGAGAGCAGCATTTTCAAGTGCTGTGGCTCCAGGTTGCCAGGGGATTGATGGATGACATCACCTATAGAGCAAAATAAGCATTAACTAAAATTTAATAATATTAAATTTTATTAAATTTAAAAATAAATTTAATAATATTAAATTTTGCACGTGTTTGCACTGGAGGGGACTGACAATCGCTGGCTGTGGTTACTGTGTAAAGTCATGGGCCCTTCATAAAAATCTTTATTGAAACCTTGATATTAAATATATAGCAGTATTCAGGAAACTGGTGCTTTGTGTTTACACGCAGAACATTTGGAAAAATTATATACCTGTATGAATACCTGCACTTTTTGCGTTAAAAATGTAAATGTAATTGTTATTAGTATCTAACAGTTACACACTACTTATTCTATATGGCAGATAACCCGATGCAGCATTTTAGGAAGAATCGGAGTGTTGCTCCATTACTGACACCAGTAGCGATGTCAGAACAATCCTAGTTTAGATGTGTAACTTTTGGTACTCTTCGGCTCTATGAGCTCAGTGGCGCTTACCTGATGAAACATCAGGTCGGGGACAGACAACATTCAGTCCGGACACTTTAGCCAACAGGCTGCCTCGCTGTAAGGTAACTTCATCGGGCTGGCTGCTCCTCACACCAGGACTTTCATTGCTCACACCTTTCTTGTTTCTCTTGAAGCTCCCCCCGCTGATGAGCTTGTAAATCCCGTAAGAGGCTCCAGCTCCGGCAACGATTCCAAGCAATGCTTTCATGTTACCGAGCCTTGGAGTAATACTGCCATCACCCATTATGCTGCGATGTCTTTAGCTAAGCTCTGCTAGCTAGCTAACGTTAAGCTACATATACTCTAAAACGTTGAGTCAAATCTGTTCGCTCACAAGCAAACTAGCCGGCTCCCATAGCTACCAATGACGACAACCAATCGAAAGTATCACAAAGCCCACCCGAATTAATTTAGACAGAGTCATTACCGTGAACAAGTTATGCGGGCTGACAATCCACAATCTACAGTTGTCAACAGTGTTGTATTCCGTTGTTCCGGGTCGGGCGAGCAGCTCAGAGTGGCCGACCAAATCTTTCGCTGGGTGATGAGCAAGGAGTTTTCGGCCATAGACAAAAACTTGTTATTTCATTAACACAATTCTACATACAGTCTCTCAGTATATATCAGGAATGAAACTGTTAACATTTGCAGTTTCTAAGATAAAAATAGTGTGCGTCATTCCGTTGACTTTGTGCCGTTAAATTTAAAACTTGCTGCAGCGCGTTAGTTGACCAACACTTAATATTAGTTAGTGTTACCTGGCAACTTTAAACTGTCAAATGGAGTACCAGGCAACATTTGACACAGTAGTTGGAGTAGACGTTTACTAGTTAACGCTGCTTAGTTACTCCATACTTTGATAACTATTGGTTCTTAAAAATGTGACCGACAAGGTATGGCAAACACTGTCTCTTCTAAACGGAATGCGAACTGGAAAACTACCTACCATAAATACATCGGGTAGAAAATCTTGTGTGGAAATTTTGATAATGTTATGTAATGTTGAATTAGCTAGTTAAACTAGCTCATGTGACATTCACGTTAATGTTAGTTTAGATCGATTCTTTAGTAGTTGAGACTTATTCAATTCACTTTATTTTTTCTATTATTAACACTTGAGATTTTTTTCCTTGATGCGAAAAATCATTCTCTTAGTTTCACTCTTTCTGACAACAGGCCTTATTGAGAGTTCATGCCTGTGTTGTCCCAATGACCCAGTGCAATTACTAAAAGGCACAAGCCCTCGACACTCTTAAAAAGTTTGATTGGTAGGTGGTTCTCCTTTCCTGCGACTTTCCTTAAGATGGACACTTGGTGGCTCACTTTCTCAAGTTTTCTTTTACTGCTGAAGTGAGAGTCACTGTAGGCTACCAAATGCAGGAATAGTGTTTCCGTCACATTGTTTTAAGTTGCATCATGTATTCCTCTGGTTACATTCTTATACGTTTTTTAATTAAAATTAATCACACTTATTTCGTTGTAAGTATTCAAGAGTTCATATCCCCTCCGAGTAGCATGGACGATAATAGGTAATAAATTTATATATATATATATATATATATACGCTTCCAAAAAGGACCACGCCGTTTTTTTAACCTATTTATACTGTTTGTTAGCTCACCCTTAAGAGCTACACTAACACAGTGCTGTTTTGGTACAAGTTAAATTAATCTGTTCACGAATTTGGTGCTTCATGCATCGACTTAATTTCAGATCTGACCAAATCAGAAAATTTGTTACTTCTTTAACCAGTGACTAATACTTCATTACTTCAATGCAAATTCACTCAGGATATGATCTGTTTATGTCAGTATGTGTGTGTGTTTTTGTTTTGTTTTGTTTTGAGGCACAAGTATTATTGCTGATGCAGAACAGCACACTGCAACAACCTCCCCAGAATGTTTTTTATCTGCCATTACTGCCTGTAGGGGTGGACCCACAGAGCCTCCCTCTTCTATTTCCTTCCACCTGGCCTTGAACTGCGAATCACATGGATACCCCAGGGTTCTTATCTGAGCCGCACAGTAGTAATCTTTTAAATTTGGCAGTGCCATTCCTCCCTTGTCTTTAGATAATTGCATTACTTCAAATTTTACCCTTGTTTTTTACCCATCCAGATATATCGAGAAATTAATTTCTGCCATTCAATGAACTGTTGATCACTTATTTCAATTGGTAGTGATAGGAAAAGATACCCTCCCCAGAATGTATAACTGTAGTCAAGATGAAAATGTTACAGTAAGGTTTAGTAGCATACATACCAACATAAATCAGGTTGAGTTCCAGATTTTTCAGACAAATAGTTCAGACTCAATTGATTTGAGTGCTTTTATAAACACACTGTTTTGCTCTGTTCTCTTTTCCAGCTGTCCCTTTGTCTATTTAAAAAAAGACCTGCTCCTGTTACAAGAAACTTTAGGAGTTTTAATTTCAGGTAGGCCTGCAGTACCGCATCCACAATCAACACATGACTGATTCTTGGAGAGAAAAGGGAAGAATGTGCTGTTAAACCTAAAATTTATCATTAGGTGGCTGTTTTTCTTTGTTTAACAAATTGAGTTTTAGTCAAACAAGACTGAAGTTTAACACAATTCAACCATCCTCCTACCTACATCACCTATACTTGTCTTAACCACTGAAACTTTTGATCAGCTTATGCAGTGTGACACAATCAAAGGAAGAGAGGCAGCTGTTTAAAATATGCTATGCCTTTACTTATGAGAGTAGATGTATGTAGAACCACGGAATCCTGATTTTCTCCCAGTTGAAGATGGCAACAGATCCTGTTGGATCACAAGAGATCAAAGTATTTCCAACTTTTCAAGTGGGAGCAACACATACTCATGATATGAATACTTACCAATACTTGCAAAGGAGCTTGCTGTCAGCAATTTCACCTATAATAAAAAGTTAAAAAGAAAAAAAAAGAAAAACCCAAATTTTATTGTGCATTAAGGCAATTTTCATACTAGGAATAATTTTCAGTGGTTTTGTGTCTGAATTCTCAAGTTTCACAGATGCTTGAGGGCAGATGCCTGTAGCATGACGCAAGGAAACTGGCTCACCCAAGTAACTTTAGGGTGGGTTGCAACTGCCCAATTAACCTGTACTATGAAAGGTGGAAAAGTTTATCTTGTTAAGGCAATTTACACTTGAAACTTCTCTGATCAGTTTATCCTCATGGTTGACCCAAACTTTACCATGTATAAAACATCACTCTGTTCCAAATCTTACAGAAAAATGCGAACACATTTGAAAGACCTGGGGGACATTGGTGCACAGATCGTGAAAGCCTCACACAACATCTTTCTCAGTTTTTATGAAGAAACTATAAATGCACACCACTTTATAGAGTTTTTTAAAATCATATCCTGGCTATCTTAGCACAATGTTCATAAGCAAAATAAGTGAAAGTTTTCCATACCGTTCAGTCTTATTTGAAAATGCTGATTCTTTTACTCTTCTTCAGATCTGTTTGCATTGTGGGATACAGTGGTCTTGTGCTTTTGCTTCCTTGGAGCAGGTTTCCATTGATGTTCACCAGTTTTGCCCTCATTCAGGTGATAGGGTGCATAATGAGTCTTTGACAGAGACGTCTTGCTCCTTGCATAACTTTTCCTGGACTTTACAATGTATGTGCTGACAGATGGTGTTGACTTCCTGGGGCCAGTTGACTTACCAGGAACCATTTTAGTGTTGTCACCATTTCTCCAAAAGACACTATTTAAAGTAGAACCAAAAAATTTGGATGCAGACAGTGGTTTAGGCTGTTGGTAAGCCACATTGTCCTGCTCTTTCTTCACATTGGCTGGATGCGTCCATATCTTGGTCAACAAGAAGGAATTTCGAGGAAAGCCAGCTCTGGTTGCAGCTAAATAGCCACCATTTAGAGAAATGCCTCTATGTGGGATAGAGAAATCTGTGGTAGTTCTGGCACCAAGTATATCACCAGTTGAAAACCTATCTGAGTTTATTTTTGAGATTTCAAAGTTTCTGGATGTGTCACCAATACCATATGATCTTGAAAATGGTGTTTCTAATGATGATGTTGGAGCTAAGTTAGTTACAGAGTTTAAGCTTGCATAATCAACTCCGACTGGGTAGGAGATCCCAGTCTTGGTGGAATCTAAGAGACCAGAAAGAGCACTCAAGGTGTTGTCAGTCATTTGTTGTGGTTCCTGAATGGTGGAGACTGGATAGTGTCCAGAGAGATCTGATCCCTCCTCCTCATTTGCCTGGTCAGTCGGTGTGGAAGGAGGAGTAACACCAACTCTCTGGTCTCCAAGATAGCTATTAAGAGAGCTGGAAGGCTTCACAGTAAACACTCTGTGGGATCTGACTGGCTGCTCTCTGTTGAAATACTGTTTCTCAGTATTATGTAGGCTGCTTGTTTGGACACCCACATGACCGCTACTATTCTGTGGTACAAGGGTATTAGAGTTTAAAGAAACAGAGCCACTGAGTACAGGCTGGTGGACAGTGGGAGTGTAGTAAGTATATTTTGATCCCTTGTCGACAGGGGGTTGATGAGGCTGAAATGATGGGGCTGGCCTCTGTCTGCGCTTTGGTACATAATCTAGGATATTGTGTTGACGTCTTGGTGTACTAACATACACGCTTTTGGCGTAGGAATTCAAAGATGGGGGATTTGGTGCAGGCAACACATTGACTGGTATCCCTCTTTCTATCTCCTCACTTTGGAAATCTTCATCCGATGGTTTTTGATACTCTGTTAAGGAATCTTTACTGTGTGTTGTGTATATCCTCTCAGAGGTTAGGGGTGTTAAATTGGATATCTCATTTGAATAGTAATTAAAATCTTGAGATGGGCTATTTTGAGGGTTGATAGTGGATGCAGTCACACGGCCACTGAAAGGGAAATCCTCTCCAGAGAATGTACCAGAGGGTATTTGTCCCTGGAGCTTGTAGCTTGTTGAGTGAACATCATTTTGCACATCAGGACCAGTTGTGAAAATATCAGAGTTCTCCCCATAAATGTCAGCATTGTCAAAGCTTCCATAGTTACTGGAAACATGCTCTGTGGCTGCTAAATGAGGGCGTGCATAGAGAACAGAGCCTGGGCCCAAGCCTTGGTTGTCATAAAAAGTGGTGGAAATGAGGCTTGCAGTGGAGTTGACAGGATCTGGGACATATAAGCTTTCACTTGGCATTTTGTCGGTGGTGCCCTGCTCACTTTGTGCAAAAACTGTATTCACAGGTTCACTCCAGACTTCATTTTCCCTTGCAACATCATGGGCAGTAACTTCTTCTGTAGGATAAGACTTGTAGCCTGTGTCAGTCTCTTCCCTAATATTTTGAGCATTAGAAGTCACTTCGTTTTTCATAACTCTCCGTGCAGTTTGAAAGTGTTTGGTCAAATCACTTCCTGGTGTCAAAAATGAGCTTTTCATTGTTTCTATAAACTGTTTTAAGTCTGTCATTGTTGGGAAACTAACACCCTCAATTTTCTTTTGTGCATGGTCCTTTACTAAAAGGCTAAATGGGTGTTGATTACCAGAACTTTCATGCTCATATTTCTGCACGGAAGGAGATGAAGGGACAAATGAAGTCTTGTCTGGCTCATGTCCTGAATCCAGTTTGTTTTGAACAATCTCTTCACTGAGACTAGTAACAGAGCTAGCATCCTCATTGTTTCCATGGTGGACTGGTTCTCGCTGAGAGGAAACAAAGCTTTGGTGTCTCACAGCTTGCATGTCATCCCTTGGACTAACCGAGTCATGGATTGTGTTTAAAGATGCTTCAGATTGAAACTGGTTTGAGGTGTGTTGATCAGGCACACCCACATGATTACTGAAACCATCATCATTGACAAGGTAGCTATGTGCAATATTGTAACCTATCAGGGAGTAAAGAGACATTAGATCTAATTCAGAAGCTTAACTGTGGTCAGGAATAATAATGAAATTCTTACCTTGTAGAGGAGGAAAACAAATGCAGCCCCATAACAGAGTGCAAAGCCAAGAAATCCTAGAAAATAAAATAAAGTTACAAAGAAAAAAGTAACATAGGCCAGATTTAGTGACTAATACATTTGCATCTTACTTGCCTTAATGAAAGAATCATGGCAATGAGTTCAACCCCAACATTCACCTGCAGCACAACAGTGGCAGACTGTTGATTACAACTAGCAGCACAGATAGAGATCTATCCTGCTCTGTGCTTTCTTTGTCCAGAGAGTTAAGAAAATGTGCAGAGAAAGAAAGCAAAGCTTTTTTAGAGTCTGCTTCCATGATTGCAGCTGGTGATTGAAACAGCTGGTGCTGTGTGAAAATCAACCTAATTAGACAAGAGCAGGTGGCTGCATGATGATGGCTTCAGTATCACTAAAAACAAACCATAAATTCATCGGAAGGATGAGCTTTTCATCCTCCTCATGTCTTGAAAAGTCTCTAAAATTAATCCACAACATTATCAAGAAAATATTCATAAAACCAAGAGAGAGTGAATCAAATGTAAATCTGAGAAGACATCTGTTCCATGTTGCTGAAAGTCTTGAATGTTTCCTCTGGATCATTGTTAACATGCTGCTGGGTTCACAAGTATAGTGTGTTCTGTTTCACAGATTAGGTTTCACCTGTTTCATTGTCAGTGAAAACTCTTGTATCATTTTCCTTTTGTCAAGTCAATCACTCTGTCCTGTCAGATGTCCAAGCCAGCTTTAGTTGAGATCATTGATAGAAAATACAACTCAACAGGCAGGTGTCTTTAACATTGAAATAATATCATTTTATTTCAACTAATGCAGGTTTCTGACACCCCTATGCATCTTCCTACTGAATAAGTGATGAACTGTGTTTGCTGTCGAGGACAGGAAGTGGAAGAGGTTCACTAGGTGCAGGTTTCACAGAGCTGGCTCTAAAGATGGATCTGGCAAAGAAGCATCTTGAGAGGAAACGCAAGCAGGTTGCTTTTACCAAATGGTCAAAATGGGTAAAAATACACAAAATGACACAGGCTGGTAAGTTTTTACTTGTATACTTGCATTTCTTACCAAGTATTTCTAAATGTAAATGTTGCAATTAGGAGTTTTTACTTTACTCCCTATGTTGTCTGACTGTGTTTGCGAACTGTGGCTGTCTCACGTGTGTGTGTGGCCAGAGAAATCATGCAGTGTGGTTAAGAAATGTGTCTGGATTTGTATCATTTCTTCCCACTCTTGTGACTCATTTTGTCCTGTGTACCCTCCACTCTGAAACTATGAGACTTGCCTCTCCCTTTGAAAACTATATTTAAGCAAAATTTATCTTGAGAATCAAGACATTAAAAACAGTCACACTTAATGAGACCATGCTTTCCTCTGTTAAAATAAAATGCACAAATACCATTACTTGTTCTGCTCAAATGTGATGGATATTTAAAAAGATATGCTTCTTTTCTTTTTTCTTTTTTTTTAATAGTTGCCATTGAGAAACTTGAGAGAGTTGTAAACACTTTCCGTCTTAAATGCATTATTGCTGCATGGCATAATGTTGCAAAGGACTCAAAGAGGACAGACGAGTGCTTTAAGGTATAATTCTTTTTTAATTATAGATCAATATAAAATATTAAATTCAAACAATGTTCCCCATGTCTCATTGTTTGTTTGCATGAATCTTGCAGAAGTCAGAAATGGGGGGTGTGGAAGTCTGCAGCAAAGTCCACCAGACTGGTGAAGCGTATGACAGGCTCTCAGTGCTCCCTAGCAGCCTCTCTCTAAAGGTAGCTCTTCTTAAACCACACACCATTCATGTTTCACTCAGCTAGTTTCCTCATGTGTTCTTTCATAGTCCAGGAGCCTATTTAATAACCATGCAGACAGATGATAGCCCTGGTTTTAAAGTTACGGCAGCTTCACTTCTCTGTTCCTCACTTATGAGATCACAATCATTGCATAAGACTTACTGTAAACTGGACTCAGCTGTAAACATGGTTCTGCTCTCTTTGAGACCAGTTGATTAAAGTCAGTTGCAGCTCATTATGGTCTACTTTAACTATAACCACAAAGAGGGATGTAGCTGTGTTGTTTCTGAAGTAATTACAGCAGTACTTTGATACCAATCACTTTTTAATTTACAAACGTGTGAAGAATTCCAGTAAACATTTTTATGATTCTGTTTATACTGAGCAGTTGTAACCCTTGTTTGTTTTGGAATTACATGTGCAGCTACAAGAGTGCAGCTGTGCCTTTATTTGTTCCAGTGTTTCTGTCAAACACCACTGCCAATATATAGTTCTTTAGCATGTCTATGTTTGGAAGAGGAAAGAGATTGCTCACGCACTACATCATACTGCTCTGCATTGTGACAGCGGCAGAGGTGGCTGTGATCCCCATCCACTTTACATTGGCCCAACATTGAGTTTGAAACCGATAGGACCATGCATGTTGACAAGATGACAAGACTTATCCACCACCACATCATCCAATCTTACAAATACTTCAGTGTCATGAAATAGATTAATTGTACCTTCAGTATATTCAGACATTATGACAAGAACATTATGGAAGAGCACTGAAAAGGCTGGGGAGGAATTTCAAATGTTTTCACCTTTCTAAATGATCAAATATGTCATATTATTTTTTCCTTTGCAGATCTTTCAATATTTAGATTTGCGAGACTTGTTGAATTGCACTCACGTGTGTTACACGTGGAAAGCAATCCTACAGTCAGGCACATTGTGGAGTCAGGTCTGTATTAAGGAATTACATTTTGCATTAAATTCATACTGGTAATTAAAAGTATACTTGAAACAATAATACAAATTTTCCCTGATGCGTGTCTTTGTAAGATCAACGTCTCTGTGGAAAAAGACTGGATAACAGACAGCACATTGAAGCATGTTCTGCAGAACTACAGCACATTTGTGGTACATCTCAATCTGCGTGGCTGCACTTCTCTAAAACAGCCCAGTTTGGAATGTATCAGTGAGTACTGCATATTATGTTCCAGATAGTAAATTTTTTTGGCATGTGTTTCTTGTGCACACGTTTCACTGATTTGTGCAATGTCTCATACAGATCATTTTCTTAAAGTAAGAAATACCCATAACAGTCACATAAAATTTTTTGATAATTGTATTTTGATTAAAAAGGCAAAACACAAGAGCAACGCTGAAAATTTAGTTTTTCCATCTGATACAGACTGTTTTTAAAGTGAGGTGAAAACATGGATCAAATTTTTAGAGTCAAGACAGCCTGAAGATCTGATATTTCTGCGGTGCTCTCAAGTGGCTTGGCTCCAGCTCCTCCTCCAGCTCTCCCTGCACTTCCATTGGTGTGTTCCATAGCTCAGGGTCCGTTTGGTCTTGATCTCCTCTGCTGTGCTGTCTGTCTTTTGGACACTCTCTGTTGTAGGAATGCACATACTCCTCCACACTCTCCCCAGTGTGTTCAGGAGGGGAGCGACACAGTAAGCCAGAATGCTTCACCCCTGGGTGCAGACGTAGCCAGTATGCCATGTAGTGGATGCTGAAATAATACAATCAGTTAATTATTTCTTGGGTTTGTCTATAAAAATCATTTGTTCATGGGTTCATTTGGGCAGATGAACCCACCTGTAGTCACAAACCCAGGGGTTTCCTTCTAGTTTTAGTCGTGACAGGAAGTAAAGGTCCTCAAGAACCCCGTATTGGACGGAATGTAGGCTGTTGTCAGACAGGTCCAGCTCATGAAGGTGCAGCAGTCCAGACAGGGAACCTAGAAGAGGACCGAAAGAGATGCATGATCATAGCCTCCTTATGTTTATTGCTTTTCTCAGTAAAGCTTTATTTGGACAGTTCTGCTTCTGTTTATTATAAACCAAAAATTTATAAAAAGTAGTGAAATCAATCTCTGATGGGAATGTGCGGATTAGTTGTTCAGTGTCTGAATCACTTGAGCACAGTGATTACATTATGTCCATAGCCCTCTCAGCTTTCCCTACTATAAATAAATCCAGTATTGTATACACAAAGATGGCAGAATGCCAGCTGTCTCCAAAAAGGAAAAATGGTCAACAGGAGTCAGCAGCTGTTGTATAACATGTTCTCACCCTTTTGGCTTTCCATGTTATCAGCAAATTATAAATGCAACTTCATTAGTGCAAGAGTATAATACAAGGATACAAGGAAGTTTATTGGTCATTATACAAAAGGTTGCATAATGAAATTAAACGATCGAACGATTAAATGATCATAATGGGAGTCATTAGCCTATGTAATTTTTACTAATTGTGATTAATAGGTGTGCAGTAATTAATTAACAATCAACAGATCAGCACACTTACCTGTGTTAATGTGCTCCATGTTGTTATTACTTAGGTTTAGGACTCTGAGGCCCCTCGCCTCTTGGAAATCTCTGGATCTAAGATGACTGATTGAGTTATGGGACAGATCAACATGAACAACGTCCTCTGGAATACCTGTGGGCACCTCAGTTAGACCTAAACAGAGAGGGAAAGGGGTTTCTTAAATATATTTGGTTTATATTCTTCCTCAAATTCCTAGAAATAAAACTGCACATTCATATTTTCAGTATTTTTTACAAAAATATGTTTTCAATCTATACATTCAAAATGTATCAAGACTAGTCCATAAATGTATTTGAAATATCCTCATTTAATACTGCAAATTCAGAAGCTGAGTGGCACAGAGGCAGATTTATGTTTTTTGTCTTTCTGTAATCTAAATTTAATACTAAAATCCAGGCTTCCTGCCAATAGGAGATAGATGGTAGCAACACATTATTTGATTTACTATATTCTTAGGTAAATTTAAAATGCTTTTGACTGTTTTGCAATGAGCTTTTTCTGATATATTAGCCAAACTTAGTTTAGCTAATACATCACTCCTCCAAGTTATTCATCAGGTTAAGGAAGCAAGCTACATAACATTGAATAGAAAACAGCTGCCAAACCAAATGTGTCTCTTTGCCAGTTCTGTATCTGGCCCTAAAAATCCTTTGAGAAATGGGGATTTAGTCATTCAGGTCATGCAATGGTAATATTTAATCACAAATATGCAAAATCTCTGACATAAAGCTTCAGAAATGTTTTTTCTAATCTCCCTGTGCATGTGTAATGAATTTCTAAAAACATAGTGGGGCCCATAGCGGGGTACAATGAATCATCCTGTTTAGGAGAATAAAAGCTGATTGTGAGCTTGCCTCGGTTACTGCAGTCCATCCGTATTTTGGGGAAAAGGTAGGTATGACAAGTTGTGGTGGCATCTGGTTTGGTGCGAATTGGAATGGGCACTACAAGGTGTGTGTCTTCTGTTTGGTCGCCCTGTGGATCACTGGTTGGGTCACTTTCCTTACAGAGTGACTCAGGGTCCACCAGCTTCAACTTAGTGCCTTTTAGCCTGATGGGCTTTGCACACCTAGACGAGGAAACACTGTTAGGTCACAGTGGCATCTGATGCGATATTTGGGTTAGTAATGACTTGTGCACTTGTGCAGTCAGAGCAGCAAATCACACAATGTCAAACTCTTCTTATGCAAGCACTTACCTGGCGTGATTTCCTAGATTACGGTTGCTTGGGACCTGAAGAGTCCGTACGAGACTGTCCATTGGGCAATCACAACTCCATGGATTATCATATAGACGTAGGTATCTAAGGTTGGGCATGTTGATGAGCGCCTCTTCGCTGAGTGTTCCCAGGTGGTTGTGCTGCAGCAGCAAGGTTGTTAGGTGTGTCAGGCCCTGAAAGGCCTCTTCCTCCACTAAAGTGATGTGGTTTTGCTGCAGGTCCAGACTGGTTAAACTCTCATATCCCAAGAAGGCCCCCTCACGAAGGACTTTGATCCTGTTGCGAGCTAGAAGGAGGTGCTTGGGTTGCTCGGACCAGGTCTGTGAGGGGGGAATGGAGGTGAGGCGTCGGTCCTGACAGTCTATGAAGACGTCCCGAGATTGCTTCAACTCTGAACATTCAAGCTTGGGTGGACCCGATCTGCCGTGACGCCCAACACCCCTTACTCTGACAGTTTTTAAACAAATAAAAAATGAATAAATGGCATTTAGGTTATTACAGCAAGTGAAAATGGATTGAAGAATTAGATCCAAAAGTACCTGTCCCTTGCTAGTTTGTGTCTTGCTCCTCTGAGGCCTCGGCCCTTCCCTGCTCTTTTCATCTCGGTGGCGGGGAGCAGGAGGAGTAGGGAGGCTAAGAGGAGTGAGTAGGTCACACGCATCCTGAGCCCTGCAGGTTTTTTTCACTTTTTACTGAGAAGAGCTGAGGCAAAAGCAGGAATTTAGAGAGATTCTTAAGCAAAACAGGTTTGGCGACAGAAGTAGTGGGTCAAAGGTGAATATGTCTCCGTTGATGAAACACAGCTGCTGTGGAAAGAGTGAGATGTAGCACGTTATGTAAGACATAGGAACCATTTAGGAATGTATATATAGTTTTAAAAAAGTCAGAATTGTGTGAAACTTCACATAATGTTGCATATTCACTGTATTTTCAACATTCTTATAATGATTATAGCAAAGTATTAACAAAAACAGGCAGCAAAAATGGATCAGCCAGTTCTCTACTCTTTACATCTTTTCTCTGCATTTTGTTTACTTAGGTGAATGTAAAAATCTCCAAGAGCTCAATGTGTCAGAGTGCTCTAATGTTACAGTAAGTAAAACTTCATCACGACCAATGATCATTTGTAGACAATAGCAGAATCCTAAATCTTCATATTAGATTTACTGCTTTATTCTTAATACAATTTTCTTAGGTGTCATAACAACTGGGTCGTCATAATGATAAATTTTGTCAAAGTGCTGGCCTATATTAAATGAAACACAAAATCCATTGAAGAAAATCCTTCATATAATTATACACTTAATTTCCCTGGGAAAGTGGCCCTTACTGTTTGTTATTGTTCAGAGGCTGCAGTGTGTCAAAGATAAGAGCAACATTGCATTTGTTCATAGTCTTGTCATATTTTTCCAAGTTGTTTTGATTTTCACATAAAATTGGTTCCATTTCATGAGAACCAAGTAGATTAAATGTTTGCAAAAGCACTGGTGTTCTTGAAGAGTCATTAAAACAAGGCAACTGGACTGTGTTGAATTTTTGGGAAGACGTTTCACTTCTCATCCAAGAAGCTTCTTCAGTTCCAAAGGACTGGTTGAAGGAAGCA
>JAQMCX010000050.1:11025350-11036610 GCA_029814765.1 Acanthurus leucopareius
CAAGAAGCTTCTTCAGTTCCAAAGGACTGGTTGAAGGAAGCAGATATTTATCTTACAGGAGAGAAAGACAACAACAACTCTGATTAACTCTTCAAAATAATCATGACCTGGATGAATGAGAATCTTCACAGACAAAAGCACTGGTGATTGTGATATTCCAATGTGTCATACGCTCTAGCAACAGGTGCCGTGCTGAGAGAACTGAGGGTAACATTTAATTCTCTTCTCTTCAACAGGACATAATTGTTCAGAAAATTTTCCAAGGCTGTCCCTGCCTGCTCTACTTGAACCTCTCTTGCACGCTTATAACAAACAAGACTCTGAGAGAACTGTCCAGGTACACTTCCAGTTCTGATAAAACTACCATGTGACTGGATATGTGCTGAAAACTGTGGTCTGACTCACTCACTCCATATTGACCAAAAAATTCCTGCATGTTGCATCTTGTTTCATGGCCTTCTGCCCTTTGGTTCCCAGAATAATCTGGTTTTCCCTTTTGTTCAGTGTGTAACTCACTGCTGGACTATACTTCATGTGAAAGCAGATTGATGATTTAGAGAAACAGATGTGGCACTGATAGGAAATTCTAGACTGTATTATAAAATTTATGATAGATTTGACCATTTTTTAGTCATATCTCTCTCACTCCCATGGGTAGTAGTGTAACAAAATATTTGAGAAATTTTTCATATTTTACCATATAAGAATTTTCAATCCAAAATGTGAAATTGTTTTCTTTTAAGGAGGAGCATTTCATCGCTCAAAATGACCTTTTCCTTTGTAACAAAACTACCAACTTTAATCCATGCAAAGCCTAAATGCAAAAAATCATCCTTAATTTTTTACATAAACTATTGATTTCATACAGGAATTGTCACAACCTTCAATACCTGAGTCTGGCCTACTGCAACAGATTGACAGATGAAGGGTTCATGTACCTGACCACAGAGAAGGGCTGCCACAGTCTCATCCACCTTGATCTGTCTGGATGCACTCAGGTCAGTAGTTTCACTCCTCTCAGTTTGGAATATAGTCCCTCCACTCAGCTTCAGTTGCACACAGGATGCAACCTTTTCCGCCTTTTTGACTCTTTAAAAGTTCAGTGGTCAGTCCTCCTCGGATAAATCCAGTCACTCCTCACTGTTTGCACGTGTCTTCTTTTGTTCCTGACTGTAAGCTGGTGGCTGTTTGCACTCAGTCAGAGCGACTGAAAGATCTAAAGGAGAAGGAGAGTAAGAGGCTGCTGTGGCCAAGTGGAGGGTTGGACTTATATAACCAGCTCTGGCCCACCCACTCACCATGTGCACGCTCTCCATAACATAACACACATTCTTTGCTACATAAAACGAACCTTCCTTTGGGAATGTGTATTAGTTTGGTTCCAGATGTGTGTTTTCACTTTATGGGGCCCTGGAACTGCAAGGAGCAAGAAAAACTGCATCCAGGAGAATGAGTCAGATCCCAACGTACACTAATATTTTCCTTTTTCCTCCACTCTCTTTCCCCTAGATGACAGTAAATGGTTTCAAATACATTTCTGCCGCATGTCCTTTACTCAGAGAGATTGTGATCAATGACATGCTCACACTGTCGGATAGTTGTGTCCTGGTAAGTTTGTTCATTTATAACACATAACAGATTTATTACAAGGTCAACATCCTGTGGAATATTCAACAAAGACACTGAAAATAAGGAAAATAACTAAAAGAAGAATTTGATTTGTCAACTAATATTTTTGACAGCACATTCTTGACCCCATACAGCAAAGAGAAGTCTTGAATCTTACTCTTTACTCACAGGCACTTGTTACCAGATGTCGCTGTCTGTCTGCCATTTCTCTGCTGGATGCTCCTAATCTTTCCGACGCAGCCCTCAAAGCCATCGCTCAAGTAGCCAAACTGAAAACTTTTGGCATAGAGGGTGAGATCATTTTGCATTTGGTGACATTGATTCCACATGCACATTAAAATACAGAAATAATTCTGTTCCAGCTATGTGAACTTTAGGTAACAACCAACTGACGGACGTTAGCTGGACCGCCCTGTGCCGCAGCTCACAAGGCCTTTGCAGACTCCGAGCAGCAGAATGCCCCGGAATGACTGACACCAGCCTCAAATCTGTGGCTGCCCTTAAAAACCTGCAACACCTGGACATCTCCAGCTGTAACAAGTGTGTTTGTTGCTGCTGCTGTTTTATGTTTTGTGCTTTTATGTGACATTGCATGATGAAGTGGGTTTACTGTTTGTGTTTCAGGGTGAGTGATATTGGGATCCAGTTCTTAACTGAAGGTTCCTCATCCACTAACCTGAGAGAGCTTAATGTCAGCCACTGCAGTCGCATCACAGACATATCTGTCGTGAGGATTGCTCAGAGGTAAACAGTTAGACTTCACACATACACACACACACATATCATGTTATCTGTTAAACAGTACCATGCCTTTATTTGTTGTGTGTGTGTACAATTTATCAGGATGCTTAAACTATACCATCTCGACTTGAGTTATTGTGAGAAACTGACAGATATGAGTCTGGAGAGGCTGAGTGGCAGCTTTATCTGCTCTCTTGATATCAGTGGTTGCAACATCCAGGATCAGGTATTGTTTCACAACTTCTTGAAAAAAGGAACTGGTCCTGGTGGGGAAATCTATAATATGTTTTTTTGTATTTTTAGGGCCTGGCAACTCTTGAAGGAGTTCGCTTGAAGAAGTTAGTACTTGCAGAGTGTATTTACGTCACGAACACTGGCATAGAGGTACAAAACCAAACAAGAACTTTGACACATGACCAGATGAAGCATTTGTATTGAACAATATTTGTCTCAAGATTATGTCTTTTTGCAAAGTTTACTACTTTGAGCAGCTGACAGGAAATGTTGCATCATGTTCCCTAGAAAAGCAATTCCATAAAGAGTCATTGATTTCCACGGTTGATGTTTCACTTGCTGTCATTGCTTATTGACAGTTGTGGACAGACAAAGGCATCTGTATTGTCTTGTAGATATGTTTTTTATCCATTTCCTTCATGACCTCTTTATCATTTTGTTTTTTTGTTCACATTTCATCCCACATCTTTCTCTCATCCTTTGCTGATCATGATGGCAGAAACTGTGCAAAAAGATGAGAGATCTGGAACATGTTGATGTGTCTCACTGTGTAGCTTTGTCAGACATGGCCATCAGAGCTATTTCATTTAACTGCAGAGGTCTAGTCACACTGCGAATGTCAGGTTGTTCAAAGGTATACACACACACACACACACGTGCGCGTAGACGCGTATAATCCTCTTTAAATGTTGTTTCCTCGTTGAGGATTGTGTTCCCCTTTTCCTCTTATGGCGCATTTCTGTTTTCTTCTGTTTGCCTCAGATGACAGATATGGCAGTGCACTACCTTACAAGTGGATCTCAGAACCTGCGAGAACTTGATGTGAGTGGCTGTGTTCTTCTCACAGATCGCACTATCCGATACTTGGTGAGGATCTGTCCTCCCCTCTGTTCCATCAAAATGTCCTGCTGCAACAGAATCTCCAAGTGAGACACAGACATTTAATAATCCTGCAAGGTTAGAGTTATACACCATAACTGTTAATGACCAGAGGGTGTTTGTTTCTTAGTGTGGCCGCCTTAAAGCTTCAGACACGTGTGAAGCACTGGGAGTACAGCAATGACGACCCTTCTTACTGGTTATGACGTAACATTGGGCCAGATGGTGCATCCAGTCAGGAGACCCATCAATAATGATGACACCTGGGAAGCAGTGAAGCACAAAATAATGGCAAGAGCAGCAAATACAGAGAGAGTAGAAAATAGAGACGGATCTTAATAAGTGATTATTTGAGAAAAAAAATAGAGATCACATAGTCACAGCAGCCGTCAATTTTGGGACAGTGTTTCAAAACAGTTAGAGCATCATCTGCAAATAATTTTGAATGACACACCTGACAAAAATGATCAACATAACTTTAATACAGCATCACTAGTAAATGATCAGATTACACCTTAATGAGTACTTTATTTTTACCTGCCTGGATAGAAGCACAGAAATAACAATTTTCAGTTTCTCGCTAATATACCGATAGACATATTTTATCAGCTCCTGGTAGTGGAATACTCATCAACCCTACTAGACTTTAGTAGGTTTATAACTGTAAGTTAGATAGGCAGTGCATAAACATTTGTGAACATAAAAATAAACAGTTTAATGTCCTGTGTAATGTTAACAGTCCTTATCCCTCCAGGATAAGTTTTTGATCCTTTATTATTTTCATAATTGATAAAATTGATAAAATTGTATAAACGAAATATCCTATGTATGTATGTTTGTACAGTCATATGTATTGCTTCACATACTTCATACAGTCAGAGACTGAAAGTTTTAAGCTCTGAAATAATTTAGTGGATATTGGTTAAAAGAGCTAAAATGGTACCCAGATTAAGAAACTTCCTCAGTTTTAAAAGTTTGGTTTTCAGACTTTAGATTAATGTTGTGGACAAAGCACATTTAATGTGCATGTTCACATTGAAATTAATGTGCTGCCCACTATAATAAAACAAAATTGAGTACCCCATGTCTATGCTTACGTCCTAACCTATGTCTCTTCTGTATCTATTTGCTGTTGTAGGCTATGTATGACCTATATGAGGTCAAAAAGTCAACTAAATGAATAATTATTGCATTAAATATAAACTGGAAATAGCAATTTCTGTAGGACTTGTGAGAGGGAATGCTGAAAAAAATAATGCCAACTCAGCCAATGCTGAATCTGCATCACTGATCCTGGCCTGCTGGCCGACTGATGGCAGCTGCTGACACTCGGTTACCATGCTGCCTGCAAAGGTATCTGAAAAGGTGACAATCAGCTGATATGCTGTTGTTAGAAAGCAGACCGAAATCAAAAGGAGTTAGTTGACAGCAAACAGATATAAATAGAGAGACAATGACACAGAGGAGAAAAAGCAAATAATACAGAAAGCACCTCTACGCTAATAAATACTAATAAAAACTAATGAAAACTAACAAATCAATACAATACTAATAAAAACAATAATAAAAACACATCTTTACGAGATGACAATAAATATACTGAAGCATGAACATGTTGCTTTAGAGCCTTTGTCTGATGTGATTGGGGACGCTGCATCCCTCGTTTCCCTTTTGACCCCAACCACTGCAAAGCTTGTTGAAGGACCGTCTGCTATAAACTTGGTGCATTCAAAATTAAAGGTGGCTCACAGTCACATAGGCCGGCACCTTTGTGTATAGCTATGAATAAAATTTGAATGATTCGCTGAACTGGTTTTAGTCCTATTTTTTCATACAATAGGCCACATGTTGATTTCAGCACCAGTCGCTGTCCACTGCTGATTTATGCGCCACAGCAGAGCCAGCAGCATCATTTATGAGAGCCTTTGTCCGTCATTCCCACTCAACATGGATAAAAAAAGCCTATAAGCTAATAAGCATGTGGGGACTGTCTAGTTTAACAATAAAATATCGTACAGTTAACTTCTAAAATGTAAATAGGCTAAATAAAAAATAGAGAATCAAATTAATCTGGTGAGCCCCATACTAGAGTATCAAATCAGCAGTTGAAAATAATCCATGTGAAATCAGGCCGCTGTCACCTGGGCCAAGCGGTGGCCAAGCCGGCCCCAGTTATTAAGATAAATCAGGTTGACTGAGGAATTGAGAAGCTTAAAAACTTAGTAGACTGCATAGCTGGTTTGTAAGCAAATGAGCTAGCATTAGCACTCTTGATTGCTTGTCTATCAAATATGTCTGTTGATGTCGTTTATAAATTAGAAGTTCATCTGTTTGCCTTAAATTTTTAATGCAATAAGCTATACCTAGGGAGTGTTGCTGCTCATTTAGGGCAGTAAAGCACATTTGGAATATGTAAAATGGATTGTGGAAAACATATTGTAAGTCAATATTAAGTGCTTGGATTCAGATTAAATTTATTGTAGCAAGGTCAATACCACCCAAGACTCAGACTTTGTAATCTTAACTGAACTTGGCAGCACAGAGGCAAAGGTTAGAGTGTGACTAAACTTGCCCCTTGATAAAATAAAACACTTTCCATGCTTTTGTCAAACGATGAGATAATTAGTTTTGTAATATTAAAATAGACATACATCACATAGACAGAAAACTTAAAAAACACATAGTAAACATACAGTAAACAGTTTTTAATTAACATCCAAACCATTGAACAGTTCAGCACAAACCAACACTGGTGAGCAGTTACACAGTATATTTTCCAAGCTCAGTTTATGTACAGTCATTTTTTTTTACATACAGAATATTCATGAAATACCATAATATGGGACATCCTTATTTTGAAGGTCAGGAGCACCCTTTTAAAGACTTCAGTGAGGTAAAGATGCATCCTTTTTTGAAGAGTGTACAGCAAGTGTAAAGCAGCACAGCAGTTTTGCAGTATTATGACTCCACATTCTGTCAGTCGTAGCTCAGCTCCCCAGCTTCAGGGACTCAAACCAGCTTTGTGTTTTCAGTCTGACAGAGCCTCTGTCCGCCTGAGCTTTAATCCATTGGTCCCCTGGAGACTCTCCATTTATACAGCCTGAGAGAGAAAAATATGTTTATGGGAAGAAAAACAGAACATTCTGTTTAGTTAATGAACTGTGGCATTGAGTGTGATGCAATGAAAAATATTGGCTTACCAGTAACTTTAGTTTGGCCTTCAGTTGTGATCTTTTCTACTCCATGGAGAACAACCTCTGGGCTGATATCTACTGATGCTCCACAGAGCTTCACCTCAGCTTTCAATGAGGAGGGAACGCGCACACACAATGCTCCTATGTATGACAGAAGTATAAGAGAAACATGATGAAGAAGAATATGACTCAACAGATAGAGCAGGAAGAAAAAACGGCAGTTCATGAGGTGAATATTCATCTTTATTTACCTTGATGACTGTGTAGTTCAGCACTGCCGCCATCTCCCACATAGACATCAATGCCTCCACTATGAGAGGAAATCTTCAGGAAATTATTTGAACCATCTGCGAAAGCAAAGACAGTTGCTTTAACCCTCAATGACACATATCATACCTATCAATTGTGCAATCAATCACAGTGTCAGCTTGCTTACCAATAACTGTATTTCCAGAAACGTTCTTCACGGTGGCGTTACCTGACATTCAGTGAAAACACAAGCTCAGTTTTAACCCATATGACAAGCTGTCTGATTAATTTTAGTTCCTGATCGATCAGTTACAACATCCTTTAATGGTAAAGATTGAGGACACGCCTCTGTTACAGACAAATACACGTCATAAACCTTAAGGAAATAGTTTAACAAGATAATTGTTTCCATGTCTTCTACGATGAGAGCCTCAACTAAATCAGGAAGGAGTTAAAATTCTCTGTGGGTGACGCATTACTTCACAATGTTTTTTTTAGTTTATTCTGTTTTTCTTGTGTGCCTATTTACAAATCGTTACTATTATTATTATTATTATTAATCTTTATAGCTACCCCGAAGCAACAACAAGTACAGAATTTATGATAAATTGAAACCACATTACAGTTAATTAGACTCTGTTTGGATTGGAGCCCAGGATTCCCAACATAGCTAATGCCTGTTTTACCAACCAAGTTCATATAATGTAGCTGCATGCAGCTAGGGCTAAAATGGATTTCTAAGATGTAAGGACTCACTGGCAGACTGACCTGCTAGCTCCAGGTTACAGATTGATAGATAGTTTTTAAGTGCAGGCTGCAGTGGCTTAGGTGCTAGAGAGAGTTACCTATCAATAGCATGGTTGATAGTTTTTTCCCAGGTTCTTCCTCTCTATATGGGAAAGTGTTCTTGAACAAGACACTGAACCCCAAACTGTTGAAAAAGACGTTATATGAAGCATTTTAGACCCAATTAAAATCTTGTGACTTAATGCAAGTCTGGCTAAAAATTGTGGTCAAACCCACTTAAAATTGTTTTCCCCTTTCATTTCACTTCATTGGTGCATACCATGTGCAGGTCTCATATGGTCTTGCATAAAGGATTCCTGGCTTTACCCAGGCAGCCCCAGGTTCAACTTCCCATATGGAAACAGTTTCACGTCTTTCAGTCAACATTCATTACCCCTTCCAGCAGTCTTAAATTTCCGTAGCATGGTCCATAGACATTAAATCTAGACATCAACATACAGTACACAGCTCAAATTTAAACTCTACACAGGAATGAAACTGTAATCAGGCTAAAATATTACACATAGCACCTTTGAGAAAGATGATTTAGTGTAAAATTTAGGTGTTTTCTCTACTTTACATTTGAGTTTGGCTGTAGCACTAACATCTACACAAACAACATAGATGAGGATAGATGGATCTTTTGGTAAAGATGAGGAATGGATGCTTCTGGTTGCTCACCGTGCACATGCCCAAGTTCTATTCTGCCAGAGCCAGAGGAGACACAGCTGGACTCAGCATAGATGGCTTTGACCTTTAAAGGGCCTCGTTCTGTTGAGACATTCATTTTGGTGCCTTGGAGCTTCTTGAAATCCACTGCCTGCAAACACAAAAATAATCAATTGTCTCCCCATTAAGATGTACAGTAAAGCTCAGTGCTATAAACACATTTAGATGAAGCCTGAATTCAGGCAGCTGCTGCCCTCTTAAGACCACTGAGGGTAAGTGTAGCGTTGTCCTTACACTGTCTCCGTATGCACTGATGTCCACATTGCCATGGATGGTGCCTGTGCCTGTAACATTTCCTCCATGGGAAACGACCTCAACCTGATGAGCCTGAGATACAACAAACAACAGTGAGAGGAATGACTGAAACAAGTTCCTTCAGCTCATAAAGTCACATCTTTAGCCTTGTGGGTTATTTAATTTTGACTTATTCAGGGTAGATGCAATCCATTTCTGTCTTTTTTCAAGTTGCAAAGTTGCAAAAAACCTACATTTGGTGTAACACAACAGAGGTTATTTTAATAGAGAAAAACAACAGATATTTTTGAAGCTATACACTCCCCCATAGAATAGCCAACACTGTCTTCAATTGTCACCACAAATGTAGTTACATTTTTCAGACATGTAAAGCAAAACATAAGTTTTGTATGGGTGTATGAAGTGACAAAGAAAAGCCAAAAAAAGCAATTCCGGTGTCAGCTTCGGTCAAATATATGTGATAACATAAATACTGAATCCCTGTTTCCTAGTGACATATTTTAATGGTGAAACCCACTGATAACATACAGTTATGAAAGCATATCAGTGCATACCCGTATATTGACACAGCACCTACCTTTACAGAGTGCAGCAAACAGTCGCCCCTCTCTGTCCGCACCTTACACACATCACACTCCATCTTCTTCACGTGCACATCGCCTTTGCCTTGAGTAGTGATGAAGAGATCTGACACAAACCGAGTTTATTAGGAAAGCATTATACCAACTGCTAACAAACCTCGCCTGATCACATTAAAACCATCACTGGGATCAATGATAGACCGTATCATTGACACATAGTAATTTTAATCAATCGTTTCAACCGAGACACTCACTACTTTTTATAGGTGCAGCCACATCGATCGACACGCCGTCGTGAGCCTTCTCGCCTGAGATGAGCAGCTGTTTGGCCTGGTCATCGTAGTGGACGTTTATGTGATCCAGACCGACCTGTTCGGTGTCTGTTCCGTGGACCGTGATGAAGGCTCGATCAGCCTCCGGGAAGGCGTGCAGGTCAAGCGGGCGGACTGAGATGCTGCAACCCAAATGTGCCCTGACCGTGCTGAAGGGACTCACCTCCAGAGCCCACTGTTTCAGGGGTTGGTTTGCCTCTTCACGTGTTGGACACTTCGAGGGGGAAGAGAAGGAGAAGAGTCGTGAAGTATGCAGCGGACACTTCTTGGTTGTGAATGTCCCGGTGTTTACTGTGAGGGACCAGCAGCGCAGAAGTCCGACACATCCCCGGTAACCGGCTGAGCTCCAAAACATCTCTGTCAGCCTCCGGTAAATGATCTCACTCACACCGTCAAACTGCTGCTGCTACAGCTAATGACCAACACAAACTACTTCACTAAACAAGCTGATATTCATTACACATGACCTGTCACCGCGCTTTCAAAACTGTGCTGACACAGTTAGCGCAATGCTAATACTTCCGGTATGAGTTTTCAGAGTAAAAGCGATATGTACATTAACGATGTTGACCAAAATGTCCTTTTCAGCCTTAGTGAATTAACTGTTCTAATGAAAAAGAAGCAATAAATTTGATGGTAAACTACTCGTATAGTTGCAAAAAATGACAAGACGAAATAAAAATTAGAGTATCACTGAAAATTAAATTAATATGAAGCACCACTGTATCACAGCCACAAATTTGTGAGTTGCACAGATCTGAAAGACCTGGCCTGGCCTCTGTCAACATCTCCTTGCTTTTGCGCAGTGTGTACATTTTCTCTGTGCTGGAAAAGTCTACTATCTAACTATTAGGTGACTAATTGCGATGTGATTACTTCATTATACAGAGGTGCATTTAGAATTGTCAAACTTTTAAGCACAAACCTGAAACAAATGACTCAAGTGTAGACTTTTATACACGAATCCCCTTCCGGACATGGCAAGACACACATTTTCAATTATACGCCTGGAGGCTTGGAGGTTTTGGAGGCCCTTTAGGTATGGGATCACTTGCAGTGGCATTTATGTTAACGCTGCTTTGAACGCTGCACTTTGCAAGCATTCAAGAGTGCTCATCTTTTTCACTCCTTTAATAGAAACAGCGGTGGTAAGATACAAAATCAGCAGACTGTAGTGTCCCTCAGATTCTTTGTGTCTTTTATGTTGAGGGCAAATCCTTTTTCCGGTCCTTAGCTCATGTGACTCTAGGAAACTTTACGAACCGGATATGCAGTCTTGTATAAACCTAGAACCCCGCCCCTCTCTGTGAGCAAGTCGAAGGTGACGTACGGTCATATGCTCAAGTCGAAGGTTTCCCGCATTAGTTTAGATCTCCTTAATACATCCATGGTTGCGATAGAAGTCTGGCAGCTGAGAAATTTCATGTCTAAGAGGAATCAGCTGCTTCTCTTTTAATAATTAAAAAAATAAAACAAAAAAGGCCTACCTATTATTGAAGCAAAAATATTAACATATATTATATATACTATATATTTATCAACTTTAATTATATTTAAAAGACAACTTTAATTAAAAATTCTATCTATCTATCTATCTATCTATCTATCTATCTATCTATCTATCTATCTATCTATCTATCTATCTATCTAT